>SJYT01045951.1:79824-213599 GCA_006410635.1 Cephalophus harveyi | reverse complement strand
TGCCTAAAAGATAAAGAATATGGAGGTCTGGCAGCAGTCATTGAGTCAACAGTGAAAACCTTCACCAATGTAATTTTTAACTCTTTAGAAAAGGCTCTGTTTCCTTAAGATGCTTTTAAGCTTTGTGCCTCTCGCAGTTGGGGGCTGTGAGCAATTCACAAGCTGTTAAGAAGTCTAGGGAACCTGTTAGGCAAGCAAGCTAGAGAGTTATCAGAGGGGGCTTAACTGAAACATCCCTTTTAAATGCAGAAGACTAAAGCCTTGAATTGACTTTTCCAGAGAATATCAGAAGAGTGGAAAAGCAGAGTACAAAGGCCGGCAGATTCTTATATTTTTTGAGGGGTGGATGCTCGGGAAATTCCAGGGGGAACCCCTGAAACCTGAACACGCCTTGCGTTTGCCAGGCTTCCTACCGCATGACCTTGTCACGGGCAGGATTCCTCACACTGGCTCCCGGCAAATGATAGTTGATAATAAAATGTTTTCAATAACAAAAAAAAATCCATTAAAAATAAGCACCAGAACTAAATAGACACCTTTCATATGAAGATATAAAATGCCAAAAAATATATGAAAAGACGCTTACCACCACTTATCATCCTGGAAATGTAGATCTAAACTACAATGAGATATTGTTTCACGTGTATTAGAATGGAGAAGACTCTTGAGAGTCCCTTTGACTTCACAATATCAAACCAGTCAATCCCAAAGGAAATCAACCCTGAATATTCATTGGAAGGACTGATGCTGAAGTTGAAGCTCCAAAATTTTGGCCACCTGATGCGAACAACCTAGTCATTGGAAAAGACCTTGATGCCGAGAAAGACTGAAGGCAAAGGAGAAGGGAACAGCAGAAGATGAAATGATTAGATAGCATTACCGACTTAATGGACATGAATCTGAACAAACTCTGGGAAACAGTAGAGGTCAGAGGATCCTGGCATGCTACAGTCCAAGGGGTCGCAAAGAGTTGAACATGACTTATGGATTGAACAACAACAACAAATTATCAAGGCAGGAGACAACAAGTATTGTCAAGAATGTGAAGAATAGGGAACCCTGTACAATGTTGGTGGGAATGTAAATTGATGCAGCTATTATGGAGAACAGTATGAGTATCTTTAAAAAATTGAAATAGAACTACTATATATTCCAGCAATTCTACTTCTAGGTATATAGCCAAATGAAATGAAAAGCAGAATATCAAAGAGATGTCTTCATCCCCGTGTTTATTGAAATGTGATTCACAATAGGCAAGATACGGAAACAACCTAAGTGCCCATCAACAAGTGAATGGATATAGAAGATGTGGAATGGAATATTATTCAACCACATAAAATTAAGAAATCATGCCATTTGCAACAACATGAATAGATCTTGTGGATATATGCTAAGTGAGATAAGTCATAGAGAGAAAGATAAATATTGTATGATATCATTCACATATGAAATGTAAAAAGTCAAATTCAAAAAGGCAGAGGAAAATGGTGGTTACCAGAGACTGGAGGATGGGGGACTAGAAGACATGCTGTTTATGGGTACAAATTTACCTGCTTGATGATCTGTGGCCCACCAGGCTTCTGTGTCCATGGAATTTTGCAGGCAAGAATGCTGGAGTGGGTTGCCATTTACCACTCCAAGGGATCTCCCTGATCCAAGGGATCAAATTGGCAGGTGGATTCTCTACCACTGAGCCACTTGTAAGTCCACAAATTTGCAATGAGTAGTAAATAATTTCTAGGGATCTAATGTAGAAAATAGTGAATATTAATAGCATTGTGTTATAGTCATCAAAATTGTAAAGAAATGAGCTCTTAAATATTATAACCACAAAAATTAAATGATAGGTACTTGTTGTGATAGAGCTTTTCTAGTGTCTCAGTGGCAAAGAGTCTACCTGCAATGCAGGAAAGGAGACACAGGTTCAATTCCAGGATCAGGAAGATCCCCTGGATAAGGAAATGTCCTGGGTGACATTTCCCATTCTTGCCTGGGAAATCCTAGGGACAGAGGAGTTTGGCATGCTACAGTCCATGGGGTAGCAGAGTTGGACACAATTTAGAGACTAAACAAAAACAACATCCTAATGTGATAAAGGTTCTAAATATCACTACAATGGAAATTATATTACAATATAAAAAGGTATCAAATCATATTGTATACCTTAAATTCACAGTTATATATTTAATATGTTTCAATTTAAAAAGTTATAAATGTATAGTAAGGAAAATAAAACACAATTCAAATAAGATTCATGTTGATGTATGGCAAAACCAATGCAGTATTGCAAAGTAAAATAAAGTAAAAAAAAAAAAAAGATTCAGTGTTCTACATTTAAGGTACAAAATGCCCTATGGAAAATATCTAGGGTTATATACAAGTGCATAAAATAATACCATCAGTTCAGAATCAGATTTCAAAATTTGAAGTAAAATAGTCAAGATTCTCTTAAAATTTAACAGATTTTACTCAAGAGTTACCTAGGGAGATAACACATTTTGGCAACATATGTTAGGCTGTGTACAAAGAACCAACATTTACAATAACATACAACTCTTTTAAAAATAATTTATGCAAGATTTCCCCATGAAGCTTCTAAAGATTCTATTACTGAATCTGCATACTGCTTAGCATTCTTAAATTAAAATATTAAAATTCTTAAAACATGATTTTCAGTTAGGTCATTGAAAACTTGTATGGCAGCAAAGACAGGATTTACAATTTCAATTATTTTTGCATACTGATTAAACTCATAGTAATATCAGATAGAACATGTTGACTACAAAATCATTTCTACAATATATTTTTCTTGGAAATAATGATAGAATCATTTATTTATTTATTTATTTTCCTCATTTTTCTTTTTTTTACTTTATTTTGCTTTACAATACTGTATTGTAGCTTCCCTGGTGGCTCAGAGGTTAAAGCGTCTGCCTCCAATGCGGGAGACCCGGGTTCGATCCCTGGGTCGGGAAGATCCCCTGGAGAAGGAAATGGCAACCCACTCCAGTATTCTTGCCTGGAGAATCCCATGGACTGAGAAGCCTAGTAAGTTACAGTCCACGTGGTCGCAAAGAGTTGGACATGACTGAGCGACTTCACCTATTGTAGATTCAACTAGTTTAGTGCTTCAAATCTAGTTCTGTAACTTCTTGCAAGAATTTTTCTATTTTTATCAATTTGTTTTTAACTTCTGTGATAATCCAAGGAGTGATCTAGTCTGAAAATATAATTGAAGTGAGCTGATAAATCTGAAAAAGTGGAGATCATATATGAGCCTTCAGTAAAGGATCCCTATTTAAGAGATTCTCAACAGCAATTCAGATTTGATAATTTTTATAGAATTTGGTGAATTTAACCTGAGGTTGCCTTTGTTTGATCTGTTGACCAAGAAGTAAACTGAATCACAATTAGCTATACGTAACTGGGGCTTCCGTGGTAGCTCAGCTGGTAAAGAATCTGCATGAGAAACAGGAGACCCTGGTTCAATTCCTGGGTCAGGATATCTTCTGGAGACGGGAAAGGCTACCTACTCCAGTATTCTTGAGTTTCCCTGGTGGCTCAGATGATAACGAATCCTCCTACAATGCGGGAGACCTGGGTTCGATCCCTAGGTCGGGAAGCTCCCCTGGAGGAGGTCAAGGCAATCCAGTAAAGTATTCTTGCCTGGAGAATCCCATCATTGATGGGGGAGCCTGGCAGGCTACAGTCCACGGGGTCACAACAAGTCCAACACAACTAAGCGACTAAGCACAGTGCATATGTAATTGAATATGCCAGGAGATAATATGATTCCAATTTGTTATTAAGTCAAACTTGAAATTAAAGATTACTAAACAGTTCAGTTAAGTTCAGTAGTTCAGTCATGTCTGATTCTTTGCAACCCTATGGATTGCAGCACACATGGACAGGCTTCCCTGTCCAGCACCAACTCCCAGAGCTTGCTCAAACTCATGTCCATTGAGTCGGTGATGCCATCCAACCATCCCATCCTCTGTTGTTCCCTTCTCCTCCTGCCTTCAATTTTTACCAGCATCAAGGTTTGTAATGGAGCTTCAGCATTAGTCCTTCCAATGAATATTCAGGACTGATTTCCTTTAGGTTTGACTGGTTGGATCTCCTTGCAGTCCAAGAGACTCTCAAGAGTCTTCTGTGTCCTATGTGTTATGAGACCTGAGTTAGGATATAATATCTAACTTTTTGAATGGATTCAACAAAGGCAATTGTAACCCATATTCAGTTGCACACCAAGGTTCATTCAGATCAATTTCACAGTGAGACTCATTCAGGGAAAGATTGAGATCTTTAAATTAACACAATACAAAGAAGACAAAGTGGTTATTCGTTAGCAGTGAGCTCATGATGATATTTCAAGAGAAGTTTGAATGGTAACTTAAAATTTTCATTCTTCAGGAACCCTTGGGGAGTTGGGATCTCTAGATGACATTGATAAGGAGAAAGAAGCAGGGAAAATATTTGTCAAGTGACATAATGAACTCTTGATATGATGTGTATAGCAATCCCTGAATCTAAGGATATCTCAGAAAGAAGACATTAGTATTATTTTTGTTTGTTTTTCAAGTCTTGTTTTTACAGTCTAAAGGTAAATAAATATCAGAGTGAGATGCTTGAAATTGAAATGAGTTGTTGATACAATCAATATGGCATAATGAAAATAAATATTTTTTCTGAATTCAAAATTAGTGAAACAGCAGATTCCTGGGCAAACTGTATTTTCCCTCTTTAATGTCAGGGAAAGCTGCCATATGAAATATTGCTGTAAGTTTTATCCAGGATACACTACAGGGTAAACCAGTATCTCAAAAACAATTAGGCTTTCAGCAGATCTCAAGATAAGTCCAAAGACAGGTAATGTAAGGTGCAGGATACAAAGATATTTTACAGTATGATAGACAAGGACCCTAAAGGGAGAAAAGGTGCAGATCAAGCAAGTCCTGAAGTTGCACAATTTGCACTACCATAAAAGTTGCAAAGTCATCAAAATCAAGACGTGATGGGTGTTCTGAGGACCTCTGCTCATTCCTGCAACTGTGGATTATGCTAACATTTGGCAGTGCCAGGGCCAGGTCCAGTAGGATTCTTAGCAAGCTGTTGTTGTGAAATAAATGCATAGCAGTAACATCTGGACAGAGTCTGGAGAAAATCAATTTGTTAGAAAGCTTTTAGTTAGGTGTGTTCTTTCGTTTGCTTTTTGTGTGTTTACTCACAGATATAAAAAAATCATTATAATAAAAGTGATTATTTGGAAAACAAAACAAAAGCAAATTAAAATAAACAAATATCCAAACCAATTGCATGTTTGACATGTAAAAGAGGAAAAAAAATTGCCTTCACTAACTTTCTCTTTGACTCTATGGAATATATTGTTATTGTAGAGCACAGTAATATTGGTGTCAAAGACGAGTTAGGAAAGATTTGATTGACATCTTCAAGGTTACAAAGGTGGGTAATAAAATCTTGTGACGCTCTCCTTTCAGTTCTGTGCAGTAAAATGAGAATCAAAGTGTCATTTGAAATTAATAGCTGACAAATTTGGATATAATTTTAAAATTACTATTGCTGTGGTCAATATGAAGCAGACTGTTGGACTGATGGTCATAGAGGCCAATTCTGTAGTCAGTTCTGAGGTGGGCTTGATAATTTTATGACCACTAATAATGTTTGTGGATTTCACACAAGCTAAACTAATGAAGAGGGTAGTCAAAGTCATGCTGCAGTGTTTAGCTTCCCCCTGCCATGTGATAAAAGAATTGTACTTTCATCTTGCACCATTAACTCAGACAAAAAGATTATTTCCTCCATATGAGAGATGCTAAACTAAGCCCTGCCATCATACAGTCCAGCTCAGGCGCTCAGTCGTGTCCGATGCTTTCTGACCCCATGGACTGCAGCACGCCAGGCCTCCCTGTCCATCACCAACTCCCGGAGTTCACCCAAACTCATGTCCATTGAGCCAGTGATGCCATCCAACCATCTCATCCTCTGTTGTCCCCTTCTCCTCCCACGCTCAATCTTTCCCAGCATCAGGGTCTTTTCAAATGAGTCAGCTCTTCTCATCAGGTGGCCAAAGTATTGGAGTTTCAGCTTCAACATCAGTCCTCCAATGAACACCCAGGACTGATTTCCTTCAGGATGGATTGGTTGGATCTCCTTGCAGTCCAACGGACTCTCAAGAGTCTTCTCCAACTTTACTTAAGGTATTAATAATAGAGATCCTTCACATTTGCATAATGATTAACAATTTTCCAAAATAGTTTATATTCAATTATCCACTTCTCATAATATTCTAAAGCAATGATAATCTTTTGGGATATTATGCTTACCTTTCTTAAAAAAAAAATGAATATAATCCAGGCCAGACATTTCTATAATTCAACTAAAGTCCTTTATTATCAATAGCTATAAACTCAGAGCACAGGGTTAAGGAGGCCAAGGAATATCCCTGATCTTGATCTCAGTTTTCTTATCAGTAAACTGGAGTTTATGATCCTTAGGATACATCCAGTTCTAATATTACAGAAACCTTTAACTCTAGGTTACTTTTAAGGCCAACTTCATTTTAACATTAAATCTTTCCATCCTGAGAGCAATATAACCCTCTACCATCCTTGTAATGCTTAGGAAAATATACATGTACTATTAGGAGCCGATGTGTGCATTTTCTCACTTAGAAAGCAGACTACTAATCTCCTTCAGATTCAATCTTTTTTGTTTGTTTGCTTGTTTATTCTTTTTTTTTCCTTGACGTTAATCTCTGTCAAAAAGAATTTTTATATGGATAGTTGATATATTAGCACCATGTTTAAACTTTACAGTACCATGAATTTAGGTGTGTAAGTATTAACACTAATTTCTACTGAAGCTTCCATTTTGTTCAAGGTAGAAATAGTTGTCAAGTTGCTTTCATACAAACCACTCACTTTTATTATTTTTTTCAGTAAATTGAATTTTTTAATAGTTTCTTATTTGGCCATACCAGGTCTTAGTTGTTCCACATGGGATCTTCATTCTTTGTGACAGCATGAGGGATCGTTAATTGCAGCCCCTATGGTATATATATATATAATAGAGGCTTGTAAAAAATTCTGCATTAACCTTACTCTTGATATTGATTTGTCTTGGCTTTCTGATATGCAACTACTTCTAATACTGGGCTATATTCTCTTGTTTGCTAGCATCATTTTGATGTAATGTTGTCCTTATCTGACTCCTTCTTAGATTATCCACACTTGCCCTCTGCTGTAACTTTTTCTCGTATCATCCAAAGAGCCTATGTATGTCAGCTGAATTTCTCTCCTACTCAGCTAACTACTACACCTGTCTCCTGGGGACCACAGAAAATGTGTGTATTTGACGAGTCCAGAACTTCAGGAAATCAAAGGAACTCTTTCTAGTATTCCAATTGTTTGACATGCCATATAGTGTGGTCCACTGGAGATCAGTGGAGAAATAACTACAGAAAGCATGAAGGGATGGAGCCAAAGCAAAAACAATACCCAGTTGTGGATGTGACTGGTGATAGAAGTAAGGTCCAATGCTATAAAGAGCAATATTGCATAGGAACCTGGAATGTTAGGTCCATGAATCAAGGCAAATTGGAAGTGGTCAAACAGGAGATGGCAAGAGCGAATGTCAACATTCTAGGAATCAGTGAACTAAAATGGAGTGGAACAGGTGAATTTAACTCAGATGACCATTATATCTACTACTGGGGGCAAGAATCCCTTAGAAGAAATGGAGTAGCCATCATGGTCAACAAAAGAGTCTGAAATGCAGTACTTGGATGCAATCACAAAACAAGAGAAGGCAAACCATTCAATATCACGGTGATCCAAGCCTATGCCCCAATCAGTAACACTGAAGAAGCTGAAGTTGAACGGTTCTGTGAAGACCTACAAGTCCTTTCAGAACTAACACCCCCCAAAAATGTGTCCTTTTCATTATAGGCGACTGGGATGCAAAAGTAGGAAGTCAAGAAACACCTGGAGTAACAGGCAAATTTGGCCTTGGAGTATGGAATGAAGCATGGCAAAGGCTAATAGAGTTTTGCCAAGAGAATGCACTGGTCATAGCAAACACCCTCTTCCAACAACACAAGAGAAGACTCTACACATGGACCTCACCAGATGGTCAACACCAAAATCAAATTGATTATATTCTTTGCAGCCAAAGATCGAGAAGCTCTATACAGTCAACAAAAAGAAGACCAGGAGCTGACTGTGGCTCAGATCATGAACTCCTTATTGCCAAATTCATACATAAACTGAAGAAAGTAGGGAAAACCACTAGACAATTCAGGTATGACCTAAATCAAATCCCTTATGATTATACAGTGAAAGTGAGAAATAGATTTAAGGGACTAGATCTGGTAGAGTGCCTGATGTACTATGGACAGAGGTTTGTGACATTGTACAGGAGACAGGGAACAAGACCATCCCCATGGAAAAGAAAGGCAAAAAAGCAAAATGGCTGTCTGAGTGAAAAGCAAAGGAGAAAAGGAAAGATATAAGCATCTGAATGCAGAGTTCAAAGGAATGGCAAGAAGAGATAAGAAAGCCTCCCTCAGCTATCAATGCAAAGAAATAGAGGCAAACAACAGAATAGGAAAGACTAGAGATCTCTTCAAGAAAGTTAGAGATACCAAGGGAACATTTCATGCAAAGATGGGCTCGATAAAGGACAGAAATGGTATGGACCTAGCAGAACGAGAAGATGTTAAGAAGAGGTGGCAAGAATACACAGAATAACTGTACAAGAAAGATCTTCATGACACAGATAATCACGATGGTGTGATCACTCACCTAGAGCCAGACATCCTGGCATGTGAAGTCAAGTGGGCCTTAGAAAGCATCACTACAAACAAAGCTACTGGAGGTGATGGAATTCCAGTGGAGCTATTTCAAATCCTGAAAGATGATGCTGTGAAAGTGCTGTACTCAATATCCCAGCAAATTTGGAAAACTCAGCAGTGGCCACAGGACTGGAAAAGGTCAGTTTTCATTCCAACCCCAAAGAAAGGCAATGCCAAACACTGCACAAACTACCACAAAATTGCACTCATCTCACATGCTAGTAAAGTAATGCTCAAAATTCTCCAAGCCAGGCTTCAGCAATATGTGAACAGTGAACTCCCAGATGTTCAAGCAGGTTTTAGAAAAGGCAGAGGAATCAGAGATCAAATTGCCAATATCTGCTGAATCATCAAAAAAGCAAGATAGTTCCAGAAAAACATCTATTTCTGATTTTTTGACTATGCTAAACCCTTTGACTGTGTGGATCATAAGAAACTGTGGAAAATTCTGAAAGAGATGGGAATACGAGACCACCTGACCTGCCCCTTGAGAAACTTGTATGCAGGTCAGGAAGCAACAGTTAGAACTGGACATGGGGCAACAGACTGGTTCCAAATAGGAAAAGGAGTACGTCAGGCTGTATATTGTCACCCTGCTTATTTAACTTATATGCTGAGGACATCATGAGAAATGCTGAGCTGGAAGAAGAACAAGCTGGAGTCAAGATTGCCGGGAGAAATATCAATAACCTCAGATATGCAGATGACACCACCCTTATGGCAGAAAGTGAAGAGGAACTAAAGAAGCTCTTGATGAAAGTGAAAGAGGAGAGTGAAAAAGTTGGCTTAAAGCTCAACATTCATAAAACGAAGATCATGGCATCCGGTCCCATCATTTCATGGGAAATAGATGGAGAAACAATGAAAACAGTGTCAGACTTTATTTTTGGGGGGGCTTCAAAATCACTGCAGATGGTGATTGCAGCCATGAAATTAAAAGACAATTACTCCTTGGAAGGAATGTTATGACCAAACTAGACAGCATATTAAAAAGCAGAGACATTACTTTGCCAACAAAGTTCCATCTAGTCAAGGCTATGGTTTTTCCTGTGGTCATGTATGGATGTGAGAGTTGGACTGTGAAGAAACCTGAGCGCCGAAGAACTTATGCTTTTGAACTCTGGTGTTGGAAAAGACTCTTGAGAGCCCATGGACTGCAAGGAGATCCAACCAGTCCATCCTAAAGGGGTTCAGTCCTGGGTGTTCATTGGAAGGACTGATGCTGAAGCTGAAACTCCGATATTTTGGCCACCTCATGCGAAGAGTTAATTCATTGGGAAAACCCTGATCCTAGGAAGGATTGGGTACAGCAGGAGAAGGGGGTGACAGAGGATGAGATGGTTGGATGGCATCACTGACTCGATGCACATTGGTTTGTTTAAGCTCCAGGAGCCTGGATAGACAGGGAGGCCTGGCGTGCTGCAATTCATGGGGCCGCAAAGAGTCGGACACGGCTAACCAACTGAATTGAACTGTTAATTCTTATAACCTGATGTCTTCAAAGGAATAATTTTGCCTAAGCCTTACATGAGCTTCTATGTTTTACTAGAGAAAGGTCCAGATATTTTCTTTTAGGGAAATCCAAACCCAAAGGATTCCTTACTTCCCCAGATTTTGAACAAGGTTCCCATGTTATTTTCAACTTTATATTCTTTCCAAGTTCTTATTGCCTCTTCTGCAGCCCAGTGAGTTCTTTTTCCTCCTCTTGTGTCAGGGGAAATTTCTAGCTAAGTACTCCCCCCACCACCACTAAATACAAGGTTTATACTAGGACCTGAGACCTTAGAAGTTCAATATCAAAAACTTTTTTTCTTTACATTTCAACTGTGGCCTTACTTTTCTGGAAAATGAAGGCTAAGTTGAGTTTAAATTGGGAAGAAGATGAAACAAAAGGCATCAGAGAAAAGCAAGAAGAGATCTGAGTTAAAACAAACTAAAAAGAGTGACCTCTCAACATACAAAGAGATAAAGTAAGAACTATTCAGACCCACTCACTGTCTCTTGTTCCTGTCCTCTTGCAACAACCACTCAAATTTCCCAGAAGCACTAGGATACCTTGGAACACAATTTGAAAACTGAGGTGTGCTCTGAATTTTGACTTAGTACTGGCTCTACCATTAGCTATCTGTGTGACTTCGGAAAGGCTCTCTTGTGCTCTGCTTGCCACATTTTTAAAATAGCAAGAAAATAAAAAAGATACAATTAGACCTATGCCTAACTCACAGGCTAGTACAAAAGAATCAGAAGTAAAAGTGTCACTAGAGTCAAGCACTATAGTCAAGAGAAATATATATGCATCTATATACATACATACAACACACACAGAGACAGAGAAAGACAGTATTTTCTTCATTTTGTTTCACTCTTCCTGGTACTTTCAAGATCTGAGCACTTTGCTAACAAATATTTTCTCTATAAAAGCTGTTTTACGATGAAATCTTGATGTGATTTTGGAATGCTTAAAGGTTTCATTGCCACAACTCACTCTGTATGGTTTCCACAATCATATCTCATTATATTACCCCAATAAAGCCTCATATCTGAAAAATTTTCCTCTTTCTCTTCTCCATCAAAACTTACCTTTCAGTCAGGTTCTTAACCTCTGCTGCTCCATTCCTAATAAAGTCTGTTATCTTAGTAAAGATCATCTAGAGGTGATGAGCCAACTTAGATGAGTAACTATACTTATGTAAACTGAATACTAATTGTGGGTACTAACTGCTATGGAAAGGTAAATGGTGGCAGCAGGAGTAGGAGAAGTAGGATAGACTGGCAATGAAAAGATTTTTTAGTATGTTACAAATCACACCAAATTTTATTAAGTTGAGCTCAGCCTTTAAATACTAATATATATATATATATATATAAAATATATAGATAGCTATATAATATATATACTATATATATAATATATAGTATATATAATAAATAAATATAATATTATATATAGCATCTACTTCTGCTTTATTGACTATGCCAAAGCCTTTGACTGTGTGGATCACAATAAACTGTGGAAAATTCTGAAAAAGATGGGAATACCAGACCACCTGACCTGCCTCTTGAGAAATCTGTATGCAGGTCAGGAAGCAACAGTTAGAACTGGACATGGAACAACAGACTGGTTCCAAACAGGAAAAGGAGTACGTCAAGGCTGTATATTGTCATGACTCTTATCAAAACCAGGCTTTTCTCTCTGCATACCTAATTGTATACACAAGTCTTCAGTGATTTACATTGTCTTCTAGCCAAAAGGGCCAATTAACATTTTACAGCCTTTTTCCTGATAAGGGTTTGTTAACCAGAAGACTTATTTGTGTTGATCTTCCCAAAGTCTGGTGCCACTCTCAGAAAACACTAAATAAAGTTACATTCTTACATAGCAAGGACACAAGAGGAGTGCAGTGATATACAACAAAGAAAAGTAATTAACTCAAGTCTAGTGTTGCTAACATCAAAACTACTATCTATCCTTTTCCATATCCTGTTTACATTGATTAACATCCTCTCAGGTGCCTAAAAGATAAAGAATATGGAGGTCTGGCAGCAGTCATTGAGTCAACAGTGAAAACCGTCACCAATGTAATTTTTAACTCTTTAGAAAAGGCTCTGTTTCTTTAAGATGCTTTTAAGCTTTGTGCCTCTCGCAGTTGGGGGCTGTAAGCAATTCACAAGCTGTAAGAAGTCTGGGGAACCTGTTAGGCAAGCTAGAGAGTTATTTAACGGAAACATCCCTTTTAAATGCAGAAGACTAAAGCCTTGAATTGACTTTTCCAGAGAATATCAGAAGAGTGGAAAAGCAGAGTACAAAGGCCGGCAGATTCTTATATTTTGGGGGGTGGATGCTCAGGAGATTCCAGGGGAAACCCCTGAAACCTGAACACATCCTTGCGTTTGTCAGGCTTCCTACTGCATGACCTTGTCACGGGCGGGATTCCTCACACTGGCCCCCAACAGAATATATTCAGGGGAGACTAGAAAGAGCCTTGATGTTGTTCAGTTGCTAAGTTGCGTCTGACTCTTTGCGCCCCCATGGACTGTGGCACACCAGGCTTCCCTGTCCTTCACTGTCTCCCGGAGTTTGCTCAAACTTATGTCATTGAGTCACTGATGCCATCCAAACATCTCATCCTCTGTGATCCCCTTCTCCTTCTTCCTTCAATCTTCCCCAGCATCAGGGTATTTTCTGTTGAGTTGGCTCTTCATATCATGTGGCCAGAGTATTGGACCTTCAACTTCAGCATCAGTCCTTCCAATGTTGGTTTCCTTTAGGATTGACTGGTTTGGTCTTCTTGCTATCCAAAGGGCTCTCAAGAATCTTCTCCAGAACCACAGTTCAAAAGAGAACCCTATTTATCTTACCTGGCATACATTCCTGGCTGAATGTGAGGCCTTGGACACAGGCAGCTCTCACCAATGAGGTCCCAAGGTAAAGTGAAAGCAACATGAACTTGTAAGCTGCATGCAATTTGAATTGTTCCACAGCCTACACATTGATCCACTGGCAAAGGATAGAAGACCTTACTGGCTAAAGACATATTGGAGTAAAACTTCTGACAGATCACTGGCTGACCACTAAGCTATGCTGATGCAGGGGTGACTCATAGGAAGTCGAATTTAAAAATGCAAATAAGTTTCAAAACATACAACACTGAGCAGAGACATCAGTGACCATGAAGCCCAGGAAAGATGGTCTCTGTAGAATTAGTCCAGACAAGACAAACAAAAGTCGCTTAGTCGGGTCCGGCTCTTTGCAACCCCATAGGCTGTAGTCCACGGAATTTTCCAGGCCAGAATACTGGAGTGGGTAGCCTTTCCCTTCTCCAGGGGATCTTCCCAACCCAGGGATCAAACCCAGGTCTCCTGCATTGCAGGTAGATTCTTTACAAGCTGAGCCACAAAGGAACCCCAAGAAAACTGGAGTGGGTAGCCTATCCCTTCCCCAGTGGATCTTCCCAACCCAGAAATTGAACAGGGGCCTCCTGTATTGCTGGCAGATTCTTTACCAACTGAGCTATAAGGGAATTAGTCCAGGGAAATCACTAAACAAGCAGAAAAATGGTAGTAGCAGCAATCACCACCTTCCTGGGTGGAGGAGATCAGATCAGAATCCAGAGTTGCTATGATATTATCTAAAATGTCCAGTTTTCAATTAAAAATATATATATATATAAGATATGCAAAGAAACAGGTCAATGACTTAATTTCAGGAAAAAAAAAAAAAATAGCGAATAAACATCCCTGGCTTCCACTCACTAGCTGCGGGTTGAACCAGCCCTCAATTTCCAGGTCATGCCAATCAAAAATGTCTTCAGACATTGTCAAATGTGTCCTGGAGGCAGGGAAAAAATTACCCCTTTATTCAGAACCACTACTCTAAAACTTCAAGTAATCAATATGACGTGGTATTGACATCAGTTCAGTCGCTCAGTCATGTCCGACTCTTTGAGACCCAATGGACGGCAGGACTCCAGGCCTCCCTGTCCATGCCAACTCCCAGAGTTTACTCAAACTCATGTCCATTGAGTGGTGACACCATCCAACCATCTCATCCTCTGTTGTCCCCTTCTCCCGCCTTCAATCTTTCCCAGCATCAGGGTCTTTTCAAATGAGTCAGTTCTTCACATCAGGTGGCCAAAATACTGGAGTTTCAGCTTCAGCATCAGTCCTTCCAATGAATATTCAGGGCTGATTTCCATTAGGATGGACTGATTGGATCTCCTTGCAGTCCAAGGGACTCTCAAGAGTCTTCTCCAACACTACAGTTCAAAAGCATCAATTCTTCAGTGCTCAGCTTTCTTCAAAGTCCAACTCTCACATCCATACGTGATTACTGGAAAAACCATAACTTTGACTAGATGGACCTTTGTTGCCAAAGTAATGTCTCTGCTTTTAAAAATGCTGTCTAGGTTGGTCATAACTTTATTCCAAGGAGCAAGTGTCTTTTAATTCCATGGCTGTAGTCACCATCTGCAGTGATTTGGGAGCCCGCCATAATAAAGTCTGTCGCTGTTTCCACTGTTTCCCCATCTATTTGCCTTGAAGTGATGGGACGAGATGCCATGATCTTAGTTTTCTGAGTGTTGGGTTTTAAGCCAGCTTTTTCACTCTCCTCTTTCACTTTCATCAAGAGGCTTTTTAATTCTTCTTTGCTTTCTGCCATAAGGGTGGTGTTATCTGCATATCTGAAATTGATATTTCTCCCAGCAATCTTGATTCAAGCTTGTGCTTCTTCCAGCCCAGCATTTCTCATGATGTACTCTGCATAGAAGTTAAATAAGCAGGGTGACAATATACAGCCTTGACGTACTGCTTTTCCTATTTGGAACCAGTCTATTGTTCCATGTCCAGTTGTAACTGTTGCTTCCTGACCAGCATGCAGATTTCTCAAGAGGCAGGTCAGGTGGTCAAGTATTCCTATCTCTTTAAGAATTTTCCAGAGTTTGTTGTGGTCCACAGGTCCTTTACTGACCAGGCTTTGGCATGGTCAATAAAGCAGAAGTAGATGTTTTTTTGGAACTCTCTTGCTTTTTTGATGATCCAGCAGATGTTGGCAATTTTGTCTCTGGTTCCTCTGCCTTTTTTAAATCCAGTATGGCCATAAGGAAAGACACATATCAAGGGACAAACTTGAGAATCCAGAAATAAAACTTTACATTTATGATCAGTTGATATATTGCAAAGGAGCCAAAGCAATTTAATAGGGAAAGGATAGTATTTTCAATAAATACTACTAGGATAATTAGATACCAACATGCACAAACGAGATCTTTATCATATATAAGGAATTAATTTGAAATAAATCACACACCTAAATTTAAGAGGTAAAACTATAAAACTTTCAGAAGAAAACACAGGTCTAAAGTCTTTGTGACCTTGGATTAGGCAAAAAAGGAAAATCCAGGAAAGAAAATATTGCTATTATATACTTCATCCAAATTAAAGTAGGTTGCATTCAAAATAGAGCATTAAAAAAATAAAGACAAACCACTACCTTAAAGAAAATAGATACAGTATAAAGAACTCATGCAACTCAATAAGAGAGTCTAGCTTTCAAAATGGGAAAAATATTTGAATAGACACTTTACCAAAGACATCTGCACAGCTAATAGCACAGACTCAACATCATTAGGCGTCAGGAAAATGCCAATGAACGCTGCATTCAGATGCAACTTCACACCCGCGAGAACTGCTGCATTCAGATGCAACTTCACACCCGCGAGAACTGCTGTAACAGACAATAACAAATGCTGGTGGGGTGTGGAGAAACTTGTATTCTTACCCTTATACAATGCTGGTGAGTATGTAAAAACAGTCACTTTGAAAGACAGTATGGTAATTTCTCTAAAAATTATAGATAAATTTGCCATGTTATCTAGCATTTCCAACCCCTAAGCACATACAGAAAAGAAACAAAAACAAATGTCCACACAAAAACTTGTATGCAAGGTTCATAACAGCACTGTTTATAATAGCCAAAAAGTGGAAACCAAAATGTCTATTAATTGATGAATGGATAAACAAAATATGGAATATCCATATAAATAAAATGTTTTCAGCAATAAAAAGGAACAAACTCTTGATACTTTGCTACAGCATAACTATAGCTTGAAAACCCTATGTTAGGTTAAAGAAGCCAACTGCAAAAGACAACACAAAATGCCCAGGAAAGGCAGATCTATAAAGACCAGGGCTTCCCTGATGGCTCAGATGGTACAGAATCAGCCTGCGATGCAGGAGGACCCAGGTTCAATCCCTGGTTTGGGAAGATCCCGTGGAGAAGGAAATGGCAACCCATTCCAGTATTCTTGCTTGGAGAATTCCATGGACAGAGGAGCCTGGAAGGCTCACAAAGAGTCTGACACAACTTAGAGACTTAGCAAGCAAACGGAAAGACAAAAGACAGATTAATGGTTCTCCAGGGCTGAGGTAGAAACAGAAACTGGCTGCCAATGGGCATGGAGTATCTTTGTGGATTGTGGGAGGGTTATACAATTCTATAAGCTTACTAAATATCACCAAACTTCCCATTTAAAATGGGAAAGCTTTATTTTGTATAAATCATACTTCAATAAAGCTGTTAATTTTAAAAAGTTAAGAGGGTGGTCTTAAGATGGCGGAGGAATAGGATGGGGAGACCACTTTCTCCCCCACAAATTCATCAAAAGAACATTTGAACGCTGAGTAAATTCCACAAAACAGCTTCTGAATGCTGGCAGAGGACATCAGGCACCCAGAAAGGCAGCCCATTGTCTTCAAAAGAAGGTAGGAAAAAATATAAAAGATAAAAAGAGAGACAAAAGAGGTAGGGATGGAGATCCGTCCCGGGAAGGGAGTCTTAAAAAAGAAGGAAGTTTCCAAACACCAGGAAACACTCTCACTGGCGAGAAACCTCAGAGGGCAACATAAGTGGGAGGAAAAATAAATAATTAAACCCCACAGATTACGGGCCTAACGGTAACACCCAGCGGAGAAGCAGCACATCTGCTCGCATCCGCCACTAGCAAGCGGGGCGGACAGGGAGGCGCGGGCTGCACTGCTCAGAGTAAGGACCAGGCCTGAATGTCCTGAGGGCAATCCGAGGGAACTAACTTGAGATAGCAACCCAGACTGTGGGATAGCTATTCCGCGAAAAGCCCTAACCTAAGACACCGCCAGGCCCGCTCACAGAACAAAGGACTGAGCAGAGCTAGCTGGCTGCGGACAGGCCCATTCCCCCGCGGAGACAGGCAGGCTGGGCAGCCAGAGCCGGAAGTGGGCAATCGCGGCCCTAGAGAGGCATCATCTACCAAACTGCAAGCAGGCTTCATTGCTAACCAAGACTTCTTGGGATTCTGGATGGTCGACATATGCTGGAGGGTCGCAGCCAGAGATCAGCTCCCCAGAAGAGACACACGGCACACCTGAGAAGGCCTGCCAGTTGTACACCCAGAAAACTGAGCGGCAGGGATGGGGAAGGTGATAAGTCGCAGTGACCGTGCTCGCCAAGCACTTGGTCACCTGAGCTGCTCAGACCTGAGAAGGGCACAAAACACAGGCCCAACCAAGTCTGTGCCTCTGTGGAGTACCCGAGAACTTGAAGCTGTGCAGCTTAGACCTGGGAAATGCATACAACTCAGGGCCTACCTCAGACAGTTCCCGGCAGGGCAACCCAGAGCCTAAGCAGTGTAGACAGGGAAAGCACACACGCCATGAGCGGGGGCAGACCCAGTGTGGCCGAGACACTGCATGCACACGCCAGTGATACTTGTTTGCAGTGTTCCTCCCTCCGCATAGCACGTCTGAACAAGTGAGCTTAAAAAAGTGACCACCACCGCCCCCTTGTGTCAGGGTGGAAATTAGACACCGAAGAGACCAGCAAACAGAAGCTAAAACAAAACAGAGGGAACCGCCTTGGAAGTGACAGGTGCAATAGATTAAAACCCTGTAGTTAGCACCGACTACATAGAAAGGGGCCTATAGATCCTGAGAAGTATAAGCTGGATCAAGGAACTATCTGAAAATGAACTAACCCCACACTGTCCACAACAACACCAGAGAAAGTCCTAGATATATTTTTACTATTATCATTTTTTAATTTAAAAAATTATTTGCTTTTAAAATTTTAAGTCCTCTATTACTCCTTTAATTTTCACTTTTATAACCTATTACTTTGCAAAAAAAAAAAGAGCCTATTTTTTAAAGCAAACTTCATATATATATTTTATAATTTTTGTGACTTTGTTTTCTTCTTTAATATTGTATTTTTGAGAATCCAACCTCTACCCTAGATTTTTAATCTTTGCTTTTTGGTATTTGTTATCAATTTTGTACCTTTAAGAACCCAATCTTCAGTACCCATTTTTACTTGGAAGGGAGATTACTGACGACTACTCTCTCCCTCTTTGGACTCTCCTTTTTCTCCACCAGGTCGCCTCTATCTCCTCCCTCCCCCTTCTGTTCTCTACCCAACTTTGTGAATTTGTGTGTTCCAGGCTGTGGAGAACACTTAGGGAACTGATTACTGGCTGGATTTGTCTCTCTTCTTTTGATACCCCCCTTTATCCTCCTGGCCACCTCTGTCTCCTTCTTCCCTCTTCTCTTCTCTGTGTAACTTCGTGAACATCTCTGAGGGGTCCAGACTGAAGGAGAGCACATAGGAAAGTGATTACTGGCTAGCTTGCTCTCTCCCCTTTTGATTCCCCCTCTTCTCCTCCTGGTCACCTCTACCTCCCTCCTCCCTCTTCTCTTTTCCATGTAATTCTTTGAAACTCTCCGGGTGTTCCTCACTGTGCAGAAACTTTTGATCTTTAACCTAGATGTTTTTATCAATGGTGCTGTATAGATGGAGAAGTCTTGAGGCTACTGTAAGAATAAGACTGAAAACCAGAGGCAGGAGGCTTAAGTCCAACTCCTGAGGACACCAGAGAACTCCTGACTCCAGGGAATATTAATCGATAGGAGCTCATCAAATGCTTTTGTACCTACACTGAAAGCAAGCACCACCCAAGGGCCAACAAGTTTCAGAGCAAATTCTCCAGCAACACAGAAACATAGCCTTGAGCTTCAATATATAGGCTGCCCAAAGTCACACCAAATCCATTGACATCTCAAAGCTCATTACTGGACACTTCATTGCACTCCAGAGAGAAATCCAGCTCCACCCACCAGAACACCAGCACAAGCTTCCCTAACCGAGAAACCTTGACAAGCCACCCATCCAACCCCACAGCTAGGAAATTCCACAATAAAGAGGAACCACAAACTGCCAGAATATGGAAAGGCCACCCCAAACACAGCAATATAAACAAGATGAAAAGTTAGAGAAATACCCAGCAGGTAAAGGAACAGGATAAATGCCCACCAAACCAAGCAAAAGAGGAAGAGACAGGGAATCTACCTGATAAAGAATTCTGAATAATGATAGTGAAAATGATCCAAAATCTTGAAAACAAAATGGAGTTACAGATAAATAGCCTGGAGACAAGGATTGGGAAGATGCAAGAAAGGTTTAACAAGGACCTAGAAGAAATAAAATAGTCAATATATAATGAATAATGCAATAAATGAGATCAAAAACACTCTGGAGGGAACCAACAGTAGAATAATGGAGGCAGAAGATAGGATAAGTGAGGTAGAAGATGGAATGGTAGAAATAAATGAATCAGAGAGGAAAAAAGAAAAATGAATTAAAAGAAATGAGAACAGTCTAAGAGACCTCTGGGACAAAGTTAAATGCCCCAACATTTGAATCATAGGAGTCCCAGAAGAAGACAAAAAGAAAGACCACGAGAAAATACTTGAGGAGATAATAGTTGAAAACTTCCCTAAAATGGGGAAGGAAATAATCACCCAAGTCCAAGAAACACAGAGAGTCCCAAACAGGATAAACCCAAGATGAAACACTCAAAGACACATATTAATCAAATTAACAAAGGTCAAACACAAAGAACAAATATTAAAAGCAGCAAGGGAAAAACAACAAATAACACACAAGGGGATTCCCATAAGGATAACAGCTGATCTTTCAATAGAAACTCTTCAGGCCAGGAGGGAATGGCAAGACATACTTAAAGTGATGAAAGAAAATAACCTACAGCCCAGATTACTGTACCCAGCGAGGATCTCTTTCAAATATGAAGGAGAAATCAAAAGCTTTACAGACAAGCAAAAGCTGAGAGAATTCAGCATCACCAAATCAGGTCTCCAACAAATGCTAAAGGTTCTTCTCTAGACAGGAAACACAGAAAGGGTGTATAAAGTCATACCCAAAAAAATAAAGTAAGTGGCAAAGGGATCATACTTATTAATAATTACCTTAAATGTAAATGGGTTGAATGCCCCCACCAAAAGACAAAGACTGGCTGAATGGATACAAAAACAAGACCCCTATATATGTTGTCTACAAGAGACCCACCTCAAAACAGGGGACACACACAGACTGAAAGTGAAGGGCTGGAAAAAGATATTCCATGCAAATAGAGACCAAAAGAAAGCAGGAGTAGCAATACTCATATCAGATAAAACAGACTAAAACAAAGGCTGTGAAAAGAGACAAAGAAGGACACTACATAATGATCAAAGGATCAATCCAAGAAGATATAACAATTATAAATATATATGCACCCATCATAGGAGCACCACAATATGTAAGACAAATGCTAACAAGTATGAAAGGGGAAATTAACAAGAACACAATAATAGTGGGAGACTTTGATACCCCACTCACACCTATGGATAGAACAACTAAACAGAAAATTAACAAGGAAACACAAACTTTAAATGATACAATAGACCAGTTAGACCTAATTGATATCTATAGGACAATTTACCCCAAAACAATAAATTTCACCTTTTTCTCAAGTGCACATGGAATCTTCTCCAGGATAGATCACATCCTGGGCCATAAATCTAGCCTTGGTAAATTAAAAAAAATTGAAATCATTCCAAGCATCTTTTCTGACCACAATGCAATAAGATTAGATCTCAATTACAGGAGAAAAACTATTAAAAATTCCAACATATGGAGGCTGAACAACACGCTGCTGAATAACCAACAAATCACAGAAGAAATCAAAAAGAAATCAAAATATGCATAGAAACTAATGAAAATGAAAACACAACAACCCAAAACCTGTGGGACACTGTAAAAGCAGTGCTAAGGGGAAGGTTCGTAGCAATACAGGCATACCTCAAGAAACAAGAAAAAATGTCAAATAAATAACCTAACTCTATACCTAAAGCAACTAGAAAAGGAAGAAATGGAGAACACCAGGGTCAGTAGAAGGAAGAAATCTTAAAAATTAGGGCAGAAATAAATGCAAAAGAAACAAGAGACCATAGTCCTAGTCAACAAAGCCAAAAGCTGGTTCTTTGAAAGGATAAATAAAACTGACAAACCATTAGTGACTCATCAAGAAACAAAGGGAGAAAAATCAAATCAATAAAATTAGAAATGAAAATGGAAGAGATCACAACAGACAACACAGAAATACAAAGGATCATAAGAGACTACTATCAGCAACCATATGCCAATAAAACGGGCAACTTGGAAGAAATGGACAAATTCTTAGAAAAGTACAACTTTCCAAAACTGAACCAGGAAGAAATAGAAAATCTTAACAGACCCATCACAAGCACAGAAATTGAAACTGTAATCAGAAATCTTCCAGCAAACAAAAGCCCAGGTCCAGACGGCTTCACAGATGAATTCTACCAAAAATTTAGAGAAGAGCTAACACCTATCCTACTCAAACTCTTCCAGAAAATTGCAGAGGAAGGTAAACTTCCAAACTCATTCTATGAGGCCACCATCACCCTAATATCAAAACCTGACAAAGATGCCACAAAAAAAGAAAACTACAGGCCAATATCACTGATGAACATAGATGCAAAAATCCTTAACAAAAATTCTAGCAAACAGAACGCAACAACATATTAAAAAAATCATATACCATGACCAAGTGGGCTTTATCCCAGGGATGCAAGGATTCTTCAATATCCACAAATCAATCAATGTAATACACCACATTAACAAATTGAAAAATAAAAGCCATATGATTATCTCAATAGATGTAGAGAAAGCCTTTGACAAAATTCAACGTCCATTTATGATAAAAATCCTCCAAAAAGCAGGAAGAGAAGGAACATACTTCAACATAATAAAGGCTATATATGACAAACCCACAGCAAACATTATCCTCAGTGGTGAAAAATTAAAAGCATTTCCCCTAAAGTCAGGAACAAGACAAGGGTGCCCACTCTCACCACTACTATTCAACATAATTTTGGAAGTTTTGGCAACAGCAATCAGAGCAGAAAAAGAAATAAAAGGAATCCAAACTGGAAAAGAAGTAAAACTCTCACTGTTTGCAGACATGATCCTCTACATAGAAAACCCTAAAGATTCCACCAGAAAATTACTAGAGCTAATCAATGAATATAGCAAAGTTGCAGGATATAAAATCAACACACAGAAATCCCTTGCATTCCTATACACTAATAATGAGAAAATAGAGAAATTAAGGAAACAATTCTATTCACTATTGAAATGAAAAGAAGAAAATACTTAGGAATATATCTACCTAAAGAAACAAAAGACCTATATATAGAAAACTATAAAACATTGGTGAAAGAAATCAAAGAGGACACAAATAGATGGAGAAATATACTGTGTTCACAGATAGGAAGAATCAATATAGTGAAAGTGAGTATGCTACCCAAAGCAATCTATAGATTCAATGCAATCCCAATCAAGCTACCAATGGTATTTTTCACAGAGCTAGAACAAATAATTTCACAATTTGTACGGAAATACAAAAAACCTTGAATAGGCAAAGCAATCTTGAGAAAGAAGAATGGAACTGGAGGAATGAACCTGCTTGACTTCAGGCTCTACTACAAAGCCCCAGTCATCAAGACAGTATAGTATGGTACTGGCACAAAGACAGAAATATAGATCAACGGAACAAAGTAGAAAGTTCAGAGATAGATCCATGCACCTATGGACACCTTATCTTTGACAAAGGAGGCAAGAATATACAATGGAGAAAAGACAATCTCTCTAACTAGTGGTGCTGGGAAAACTGGTCAATCACTTGTAAAAGAATGAAACTAGAACACTTTTTTTTTTTTTTTAGAACACTTTCTAACACCATACAAAAAAATAAACTCAAAATGGATTAAAGATCTAAACATAAGAACAGAAACTATAAAACTCCTAGAGAAGAACATAGGCAAAACACTCTCCAACATAAATCACAACAGGATCCTCTATGACCCACTTCCCAGAATATTGGAAATAAAAGCAAAAATAAACAAATGGGACCTAATTAAAATTAAAAGCTTCTGCACAACAAAGGAAACTATAAGCCAGGTGAAAAGACAACCTTCAGAATGGGAGAAAATAACAGCAAATGAAGCAACTGACAAAGAGTTAATCTGAAAAATATACAAGCAACTCCTGTAGCTCAATTCCAGAAAAATAAACAACCCAATCAAAAAATGGGCTAAAGAACTAAACAGACATTTCTCCAAAGAAGACATACAGATGGCTAACAAACACATGAAAAGATGCTCAACATCACTTATTATCAGTGAAATGCAAATCAAAGCCACAGTGATGTACCATTTCACGCCAGTCAGAATGGCTGCGATCCAAAAGTCTACAAGCAATAAATGCTGGAGAGGGTGTGGAGAAAAGGGAACCCTCTTACACTGTTGGTGGGAATGCAAACTAGTACAGCCACTATGGAGAACAGCGTGGAAATTCCTTAAAAAACTGGAAATAGAACTACCATATGACCCAGCAATCCTACTGGNTGCGATCCAAAAGTCTACAAGCAATAAATGCTGGAGAGGGTGTGGAGAAAAGGGAACCCTCTTACACTGTTGGTGGGAATGCAAACTAGTACAGCCACTATGGAGAACAGCGTGGAAATTCCTTAAAAAACTGGAAATAGAACTACCATATGACCCAGCAATCCTACTGGTGGGCATACACACTGAGGAAACCAGAATTGAGAGACACGTGTACCCCAATGTTCATCGTAGCACTGTTTATAATAGCCAGGACATGGAAGCAACCTAGATGTCCAACAGCAGGTGAATGGATGAGAAAGCTGTGGTACATATACACAAAGGAGTACTACTCAGCCATTAAGAAGAATACATTTGAATCAGTTCTAATAAGGTGGATGAAGCTGGAACCAAGTACAGAGTGAAGTAAGCCAGAGTGAAGTAAGCCAGAAAGAAAAACACCAATACAGTATAATAATACATATACATGGAATTTAGAAAGAGGGTAAAAATACTCTGTATGCGGGACAGCAGAAGAGACACAGATGTGTAGAAGTCTTTTGGACTCTGTGGGAGAGAGTGAGGTTGGGATAATTTGGGAGAATGGCATTGAAACATGTATATTATCATATGTGAAACGAATCACCAGTCCAGGTTCAATGCATGATACAGGGTGCTTGGGGCTGGTGCACTGGGTTGACCCAGAGGGAGGGGATAGGGAGGGAGATGGGAGGGGGGTTCAGGATGGGGAACACATGTACACCCGTGGTGGATTCATGTCAATGTATGGCAAAACCATACATTGTAAAGTAAACCATTACAATATTGTAAAGTAAAAATAAATAAATAAATAAATAAATAAATAAAAGTTAAACAAGCAAATGGCAAAGTAATTCTCTTATATCCTTGCCACAAAAAGATAACTGCTGTTAACTTTCAGTTTTTTTTTCCTCTGTGTTTTAACAAAATGTTCTACCATACAGTTTTAAAACTGACTGGTTCACATATATTAATATATTTGTGTGTCATTAATAGCAAAACTGCACGGAACACTTCATGAAATGATACATGATGAAATTGAAAAACCACTTTGGGGGTCATCCAATGCCTTAATTTTACCCCCTTTTGGTTTCATTTCCTTACATATAAGACAAGGAAGTTTTAGAACTAGTTTTCTTGGTTCTTTGCTGCCCTGAACCTCTTTATTAAATTTTTTTCTACTTCTTTTGGAATTATTACTCCAATCTGTTGCTAATGAACATAATTAAAAAATAGCAACTAACATTGCAAACTTATTTCAGCCTGGATACGTGGATTTTTCATATTTAATTCTCCTAAAAAATCTGTATTATCTTCCTTTTACAAATAAAGATTTTCTTAGGGTTAAGAAACCGAAATTCTCTTGAGGGAAGGAGAGAATGGGAAATTATTGCTCAATGGTTACAGAGATTGTTTGGAGTGATGAAAAAGTTTTGGAGATAGATACTAGTGATGGTTGAACAACACTGTCAATGTAATTATTAACACTACTGGGTTATACACAAATATGGCTAAAGTGGCAAACTTTATATTTAATTACAAAAAAATTTTTAAGACATTTGTTAAGTCAGCCAACAGGACCCTCTTTTTTTTTTAAACAGCCTTAATGAGGTACATTGACTTAGACAAGGCTGTGGTCCTAGTGTGATTAGATGGACTAGTTTTCTGTGAGTATGGTTTCAGTGTGTCTGCCCTGTGATGCCCTCTTGCAACACCTACCATCTTACTTGGGTTTCTCTTACCTTGGGCGTGAGGCATCTCTTCATGGCTGCTCCAGCAAAGCACAGCCGCTGCTCCTTACCTTGGACGAGGGGTATCTCCTTACCTGCAGGGCAACCCAAGACCGGCGGGTCATGGTGGAGAGGGCTGACAGAACGTGGTCCACTGGAGAAGGGAATGGCAAGCCACTTCAGTATTCTTGCCTTGAGAACCCCATGAACAGTATGAACAGGCAAAATGATAGGATATCAAAAGAGGAACTCCCCAGGTCATTAGGTGCCCAATATGCTACTGGAGATCAGTGGAGTTATATATATATATATATATATATATATATATAATAGCATTCCAAGCACTGTTTATACCAGTGGTCCCCAACCTTTTTGGCACCAGGCACTGGTTTCATGGAAGACAATTTTTCCATGGACTGGGTGGCAGAGGATGGTTTCAGGATGATTCAAGTCCATTAGATTTATTGTGCACTTTATTATTATTACATCAACTCCACCTCAGGTCATCAGACAGTAGATCCCAGAGACTGGAGCCCCCCTGGTGTATACAACACCTACCCCAAGTGATGGACATCTCATCACCATTAGTAAGTGGTGCAACTCTAGATTCCCATCCCTAGAGATGCTTCCTGGTACCACTTCTAGGCCACTGTTTTAGGTCAGGTTCTGTAATAGTCACACCGAAGATGAGGATTCCTGTGCCACTGATTTTTAAAGGAAATGTTCGGGCCAGGGGTGGGCGGCAGGGAGGGAATCCTTAGGGAGGGAAAGAAGCAGAATTGGGCAGCAAAGGAACTGGGCAAATGGGGTGGTTTCAGCTAAAATGTGACTCAGCTTGACCTCACTGGGAGCTCTGGAGCATGAAATATATCCCAGAGGTTGTCCTGTGAAGTGAGTGAAAGTTGCTCAGTCGTGTCCAACTCTTTGAGATCCCATGGATTATACAGTCCATGGAATTCTCCAGGCCAGAATACTGGTGTGGGTAGCTTTTCCCTTCTCCAGGGGATCTTCCCAACCCAGGGATTGAACCCAGGTCTCCCTCATTGCAGGCAGATTCTTTACCAGCTGAGTCACGCGGGAAGCCCAGGAATGCTGGAGTGGGTAGACTATCCCTTCTCCAGCGGATCTTCCTGACCCAGGAATTGAACCGGGGTCTCCTGCATTGCAGGCAGATTCTTTACCAACTGAGCTATCATGGAAGCCCAAGAGGTTGGCCTACCCAGTGGTAAAGGCAATGTACTCTTAAACCTGTGCTTTGATCAGCGTTGGGCTAGAAGCTGCCCCTGGGCACACTGGAAAGTGGCGGATACAATCTTGTTTAAGTATCACGACACATTAACCTTTTATGTTGAACACTTCCCCTCATACTGCTAGTAGGTGTGACATAAATCCTGGTAACACAATCTATCCTTTAAGATGGTTCAGGATCCAGCCCTCCCTTCTTGCTGAAGCATCAGCTGAACTTGAGGAGAAGGAAAGAATGCTCCAAATTCAACCTTAGCTGGCTACCAAATGAATGAGATAGAAACTGCCTACTGCACATTTTCTCTATGCAATACTAATAGCATGTATGTAGCCCATTCATTGCACTTCTTTCCTACAAGAACGCTTCCACTGATTCCTAGTCATGGAAGGGTGCATTCCCCCAGGCTTTGGAGTCCTCAAAGTATCACAACTGCCAATAAGAGACAAGGAAAGAGAAATGAGAAGAAGTAGGGAGAGAATCTTCTACCTTCCTCATTATTTACAAACCATCACGTGTTCCCAATTTCTGTCCTGGATGCAAACTGTGTTGTCAGCATTTTAAGAAGAAATTGAGAAATTTTTCTGTAGCTCTGATATATATCATTTCTGGAGTCTATGCCTCTACGTGCTGGAAATACAAAAGGGGAAGTATCCCAGTTCATGTTTAGTAAACTATAACTCTTCCTGTTGTTAAGGATTTCACAGCTTCGCTCACACTTGGGAAAGCTCTCAGAACAGATTTGACAATATTTCGCAAATACCACAAAAGAACTTGCTCAGCAAGGAAAATTCCAAGCTTGGCACTAGACAATGTAATCTATCAAATGGCACCAGCTAGTCTCACTCAACATGATCAGTACCAATTTTTTCTTGGACTAGAGTGGGGCCCTGACTTGGGCCCCACTCTGGTCCTTCTCTGGACATGACCTTTCTCGTGGGGTAAGGAGTCTGAGTTGCCAAGGAGACATGCCTCCCTAGAGTCAAATTTCCCTCCTTTTAACCCATGTTCCAGGTATCAGACACCCTAGAATTTCAGAGTTGGCACAACCCTTTTTCTCAGTTCCTCTAATCCAGACTGGACAGTTCTGGTATATGCGCCAAGGGGCAGCTGCTCTGAAAATATTAACACTGCTGTGTACATGAGATCCTTCATGTGCTGGGCAGACTCCAGGATGGGAAAGAAAAAGAGATGATGGTTCAGAGTTCAGTTCTTCCCATACTATCACATTCTAGAAGGGAGCTCCAAAGAGTTCCGGAATTCTACCTGTGTGCATGTATGTAATGGTATTAATACATAATACTATAATTAGCATTATTAGCATATATTTATTATATCTATTCCAAATAGGAAAAGGAGTCCGTCAAGGCTGTATATTGTCACCCTGCTTATTTAACTTATATGCAGAGTACATCATGAGAAACGCTGGACTGGAAGAAACACAAGCTGGAATCAAGATTGCCGGGAGAAATANTTCCAAATAGGAAAAGGAATACGTCAAGGTTGTATATTGTCACCCTGCTTATTTAACTTATATGCAGAGTACATCATGAGAAACACTGGACTGGAAGAAACACAAGCAGGAATCAAGATTGCTGGGAGAAATATCAATCACCTCAGATATGCAGATGACACCACCCTTATGGCAGAAAGTGAAGAGGAGCTAAAAAGCCTCTTGATGAAAGTGAAAGAGGAGAGCGAAAAAGTTGGCTTAAAGCTCAACATTCAGAAAACGAAGATCATGGCATCTGGTCCCATCACTTCATGGGAAATAGATGGGGAAACAGTGGAAACAGGGCCAGACTTTATTTTTTGGGGGCTCCAAAATCACTGCTGATGGTGACTGCAGCCATGAAATTAAAAGACGCTTACTCCTTGGAAGAAAAGTTATGACCAACCTAGATAGTATTTTCAAAAGCAGAGACATTACTGTGCCGACTAAGGTCCATCTAGTCAAGGCTATGGTTTTTCCTGTGGTCATGTATGGATGTGAGAGTTGGAAGAAGGCTGAGCGCCAAAGAATTGATGCTTTTGAACTGTGGTGTTGGAGAAGACTCTTGAGAGTGCCTTGGACTGCAAGGAGATCCAACCAGTCCATTCTGAAGATCAACCCTGGGATTTCTTTGGAAGGAATGATGCTAAAGCTGAAACTCCAGTACTTTGGCCACCTCATGCGAAGAGTTGACTCATTGGAAAAGACTCTGATGCTGGGAGGGATTGGGGACAGGAGAAGGGGATGACCGAGGATAAGATGGCTGGATGGCATCACGGACTCGATGGACCTGAGCGTGAATGAGCTCCGAAAGATGGTGATGAACAGGGAGGCCTGGCATGCTGCGATTCATGGGGTTGCAGAGTTGGACACGACTGAGTGACTGAACTGAACTGAATGAGGTACAACTGGCATAACGTGTTGTGAATTGAAGCTGTATATGTTATGATATATGCATACACTGTGTAATGATTACAATAGTCGGTAACACATTCATCACTTCACATACATTTTTTGGTGTGAGACAGTGCTAAACCTTCTATTAACTTTCAAGTATGTTTCCATGTTGTTAACAACTACAGCCATCATGCTATATATTACATCCCTTCAACTTACCTTACAAATGGAAGTTTGTACCATTTGACCATCTCCCCACCCCTCAGACTCTGGCAATCACCAATATACTGTTTCTGTGAACCCATACTCTTTAACATGAATGCTATTTGCACATTGACAGTGTTTTGTAACCCAATGAAATAATGGTGAAAATCTGATCCCTGACAGAGGCTCAGTTTTATAAAATAATAGTCACTCAAGCTTCCAAAAAGGTAAGTTCACAATTAATTTTAATACATCTAATACTTCAAATTTCCTAGTTTAAATTTTTGATCATTAAAATCCACTGTGGCAGGAAGATGACTTCAGGGATGTAAACTGGTTGTTATTTTGGCTTTATACTACCCTATTTGAATATTCAGGGGAACAGTTTTAAATATCCTGTGCTTTTACAGTATTGATAGGTTAAACCACTATCTATATTATAGCTGATTCTATTCCTCAAGTCCCGTAGGCCTGTTTTTGCTCAAGAATCACTTAAGAAGAGTCAGATAACAGAGATCCAGTGATTATATAATTTTTAAGCTTGATGGTCTCAGAGGTTGGACTAGACTAAACAGTCACACAGGCCTATGGTTTGTTTTCTTAAAATTAGATGGCATGAAAATTTCATCTGGCAAGCGCTCATCTTTCTGTAACATTGAGGAATATTAAGATTAGCTGAACCAAAACAAATAACTCTCTGAATGTTCCCACAGTCTCCCAACTGGGAGTCCAAGTTGTTCTAGAAACAGGAAGACTGAACTGTGCTGTCATCAGTGGGTACAAATAAAGGATAAACAGACTTTTCACTTAAAGAACATCTTTATTTAATCTTTAATATACAATATTACCTTTAATTTATAAAAATTATGTATGGAGGACATAACTGGAAATCAGTTCAGGAGTGGCCGGTGGGTACCGATTTAGGAGGTTATACTTGCCCCACTTGTTTAGGGAAAAATTATACCAGTGAATTTGAGACCAGTAAGATTGAGAAATGGCATTTCAACTTCTGAATCCAGTATTAAAACTGGGGATGCTTTATTCAACTTATCCAACAAAAACTAATTTCTAAATTTTCTAAAAAATAACTTTTCCCAAGAGGTGAGCTTATCTCCATGGATTTTTCTGGTATATAATTTGCAGTAGAAGTCTGTAGCTTTCAAACAGCTGCAACACATTTTAAATTATTTAAAATTTTCTGCATATTAACATGTACGTATATGAGTATACATGTCTGTGTACTCACACTTACATTCACACTGAGCCAAAGCCATCTGTATTGTATGCTGGACCTAGAAAGGTAATTCATTTATGGTGTGTGTCCCCCCTGTCATTCTGAGTACAGGCTTTCCCTCTTCTAGGATTTCCAAATATAGTGAAATATTTGGTAAACTTCTTTGTGAAAAAAGCTATCCTCAGGAAGCTCGGTGCACTGCAATGTACATACGTACTAGCAATGTGGTATCGTGTAATTTCATGAGTTCTGCTGGGCTCAAAGGTTAAAGTGGATTAGTTGTTAAGCAGTTAAAAGGCTGAGGATGCTTTAATTTAAATATAATGCACACTGACATTCTGAAATACTTTTGACTTGAAAAGGATTGAGCAAGTGCAAGAAGAGAAGAGAACTCTTCTTTTGGACACATCTCTTTCTCTGCATTTCTCAGATTTAGGCTGGTGCAGAGGCAACAAGGGCCACAGTACCTTTCTGCAGTTTAAAAAGGAATAGTAGTCGCCACATGGCAACCTAGCCACATAACCCATTTTCTGTTGGTTAAAATTTTTTCAGGAGATTGACTTCTGTAGCACAAAGGTCAGAAATATAATTTCACATTCTTGTCATACATAGGGCCCTAAGAGTATTCAAGTGGAGGAATTTTTGCAGCTCCAGCCATCCAGAGTCCTGGTCCAAAGATCAATGAGCAGGCAGAACCTGGAGCAAATATACTAATTTTGATACCACAGAGACCCTTCCTTTTACATAGAGACTCCGGAATTGTGGCATTAAATGACAAGAAAGGATAAGGGCTGACAGCATACCCCACAAACAAACAAAATGCCTCTTTCAAGATAGTTGTACCATACTGAAACCTGAATAGCCTCCAGAGTATAGCTATTTTCAAGACAACAAATATACAGCTTTAGGTTACACAAATACATATGATCGTACATACACGACTATTTGCTTTAAAAATGAATTATGTATTCAAAACACAGATAAAAGATGCATATCAAAGATTATAGGGTTTTACACAAATTAAAATTGGGATCAAGGGTTAACAACTGTGATCCATGGGCCAAATCTAGTCCTCCATGTTCCAGAAAATAAAGTTTTATTAGAAAACAGCCACCGACACCGCTTCCTTTACATGTTGTCTATACTTGCTTTGATGGCTCAAAAGCAGAACTGAGTAGTAGAGATAGAGACTGTATGGCTCACAAAGCCTGAAATATTCACCGTCTGGCTCTCTGGAGGAAAGCTTGCTAATCCAGCGATCACAGGGAACATGACCTGAATGAGTTGAAGGAACAGAAAATCATCTTCATCAATGTTCTGGAACCAAGCACATTAAAATATCTCCAGATCATATGTGGTTACTCCAATATTCTGCTTAAAATCTGTGCAGCCAAAAGTAGTTAACAACAGTGTTCATTAATTAACAGAGACAATACTAAAAATCTTTCTGTGTATCATTGTATTTATGTATATATCTACATAAAGAGTGGATTAAGATATGAGCTAGCCAATTTGAGTGTAAGGAAACCTAAAGAAAAATAAGAACTCAAAATACCATTACTAGGAACTGTTATTAGGAACTTAGAAATATTTCAGTATATTCTTCTTTTATATTTAACAGCATGAGACCATTATTAGGAACCACAGCAGAGCATAAACAATTTACAACTAACTGCAAATTTTACCCATTTAATTATGTGACAAAATTTTTTGAGTATAAAATAACCAGCATTTCTATAAAACATTAACTTTTAATTATATAATTAAAGTGATAATAGCAAAATAAGAATGTTTTTATTTCTAAAGTAGATATTTTAGTCAAAGTTGAGATGTGTATAAGAGACAGATATACTGTTTCTTGTATATTCTTCTTTTATATTTAACAGCATGAGACCATTATTAGGAACCACAGCAGAGCATAAACAATTTACAACTAACTGCAAATTTTACCCATTTAATTATGTGACAAAATTTTTTGAGTATAAAATAACCAGCATTTCTATAAAACATTAACTTTTAATTATATAATTAAAGTGATAATAGCAAAATAAGAATGTTTTTATTTCTAAAGTAGATATTTTAGTCAAAGTTGCATCAGAAATCAAGTATTTCTTTTGACATTTTTCAAGAGACTTTAGTTATTAACTACAATTATAGCTGTTAGTAGTATATAGTAACACATTGTTTAAAATATATTATAAACCATTTCTTTTCTTCTTTAATTTAAAGGAAATATAAAATTAAGGATTTTGTAACATGAATCATACTGTAAAACACTTAAAATGGTATGAACAACTCTTATACAGAAAATGCCACTGGAATCACAAAGTGTTCTAACACTTGAAAGTGCCGAGCACAGTGCTTGGCACACATAAGGTATGCTGTGCTTGTTCGTTCACTCACTCACTCACTCACTCATTCATTCATAAGGAATCCACGCCTAAGGAGAAACTCCAAGGGCAACCACAACAAATTTTACCAACAAATTTGAAGTTCTGACAAAGACTTTGGCAATGGAGAATGGGAGAGGAGACGTTAATGATCAAAATTTCAAACTGCTTGGTTAAAATCTACCAACTGAAGCCCTGGGTTGTCCTAGAGAACATCACAGAGAATCAGGGTTAATATTCCACAACAGAAATATATTCCTTCAATACCCAGGTTTTGCTTTTACACGTAAACATCTGCTCAAAGACAAGAATAAGTTGGTGTCAGACATAAGACAGCACATCTCTGCAACCTACCAGAAAGTAAGAATCCTGTGACTGGGTACCTATTTTTCTGCACTGAGACTTCTTTTTGGTTGGGACCACATTCTCTTGGTTTTAACAACTTAATACTGGTTTGAACCAAAAACGTGATTCTAAAATTCTAAAAGAAAGAAAAATAAATATAGAAGGTAGAGGGGTGTTCAACATCTATTTTTTTCTCTTGTATACCAAATGATTTATCTACTCTGCACATTTGTGCCAAAGGCACAAAGTAATGTCTGCTTTTGAGGAGGCACCTGGAAAGGAGCATTTCTAGGCTCTTTGCAGAAGGTCTTAAAAATGTAACGAATGTTTAACCTGAGTCATAAGGTCTACAAAATGCAAAGAACTGTAAAGGACAGAAAAAAGTCAAGAATAAGCTCAGAAACTAGCAGAATATGGGAATAATATGGGATAAGAACTGATCTTGGAGAAAAGAAAATTTTAAATCCTTAACAAAAATAAAACATGAAACTGGCAACTCGTAGCTGACTTAAATGTAATTGCCTTTGGTATTCAGAGAAGAAAAAAAAGAAAAAGGAAGCACTGTCATAAGCTCTAGTCTTCTCACCATCACAAGGAAGATAAGGAGATGATGAAGACTCTTCCTTTGTCCCTCTCAAGAGTTTTGGCTTGTACCAGAACTAGCCATGCTCATACACCTCTGTCTTTTCTTGAGCTCCTGAAAGACAAACAGAGCACTTGGTGTGGGGGTTTTGTCTTCTCATTCCTTGAGAAGTTCCTGGGGAACCAAGAAGGTTCCTTTACTCTGCATTCTTCTAAACAAAGTGAGGAAGTGTTCACTGCCATCTACAAGCTGTTCTGGGTCTTTTGCCAAGTCTTCATTTTTTTTAAGTGACTCATAAGTGGGCTTGTGCTATTTTTAGGAGCAACGCTAATGTTTTTTGAGAACCAAACACTTTTCCTTTCTCTTCTAAAGTTAGTCATCTACCCTTTTCACTTAAAATTTTTAGTTTTTCAACTAGTAAAAGATATTATAATTTCAAAATATGTACTAAAATTTAAGTTTCCTAAAGATTTAAATAATGCAACTGGCCCTACATCCTTATTTTCTATGTATAGTGAAAATCTTGAGGTGGTTATCATTTATGGATCATCTTCTGAACTATGTGAACTGTTTGACTATTTGTGGTATAAGATGAACACCCTGAAAATATTTAATCATATTAATTTACTTAATCTTTTTCCAATGTAAATCTACCACATGCTAATAAAAAAAATAAAAAAACTATCAAAATAAGACAATAAACCTTCAGAACTCTAAAGTGGGCTTTCTACACATTGTTTTATGAAATCTTCAAATTCATAGTAAATATTAGACTACTACTCCCAACTATTACTGCCAATGGAGGCTGTTTGTATTAAGTGTAAGGAAGAAAAAGCATCTTGTACTGTGACATAAATTTAAGGGGCAGAAAATTTAAAAGCCTTATTTATCTTTTAGTTCCTGATAAAATTTAAGTTATTCCCCCACAAATATAAAGAAATATTGCAAAATCTATTGATGGTAAGAGAAAGCCCCTTAGATATATTTCAAATTTAGTGTAATATAATTAAATTATACCACATTTTAATTACTAAATATTACTTTGAAACTACTCTAATTCTTTGGATTTATATAAATATCCTTGGAGAAATAAGGTTGAATTTATTTTTTACATAAAATGTTTATGAAAAGCTCACTCATCTGATGGGATAATAAAGGATCCCCTATCCCAAAAACAGTTAAGGAAGTTTCACTACATTTTGTTTTCGATTTTATAAATTGTGAAAGTAATCTGGTTCATCAAGGTAAATTCAGAGCTGCATAACAATGCAGTGAATTTTGCTAAGCCACACAAAGAGCTAGCTGAAAACTGAGGGAGTCTACTACGGTCAAAGTGAACAAAATTTACTTGGTAGATCTGCTGGTTTGAAAAAATAATCTCCTACCAACAAAACCAAGGCTTTCTCTTAGAACAGGTTTCAAGGCAACAAACTGCAGCATTTTCCCCACTTTTTGTCATGCTACCAACACGAGACTGAACAACATGCACGGAATTCCAAACCCAGGCTCGTAAGTAGTGGTGATGATAAATAGTAGTTTCAATGATTCCATATGGGGACAAAGACTTGAAGAGTATTCTTTGTGAATCATGTCCCCAGAGAAATCAAATTTAACCAAGAAATTTCAATGGACTAGACTGCGATTTGAAATGGCTGCCAGGCTGCATCTAATGGGAACTTGAACATTCAGAGAGGGATAGGTATTCTGTTTCTTTTTCCAGTCTTCTGAGGCCTATGCAGTTACATTGTTCTCTTGCTCTTGTTTATTTTAATCCATTCCATTAAAATTGGACAGGAAAAGAAGACAAACAATGTGTAAATATTGTGACTTGAGAGCTGCTCCACTTTGGGAGGAAACAAATGTGTAATTGGTTCCAAAGGCCATTTCCAACTCCTGCAAGGTGCTCCACATTCTTGGCTTATTCTTAGGAAGTAGAGCCTCCAGATTCCAGGACTCTAGAAACAACAGCAACAGGCATAATTTTTCAAGTGACCATCTCACTAAGAATCAAAGCACATCAGGTCTCTGTCCTACATACACCAGAATATGTTTTGGTCAGGTATAAAATGGAATCATTTCAAAGTTGAAATATCTACAAGTTGAAAAGTCTTGCAGGGAATAGTCATGTTTCACCCTGCCATGTTGACTTAAGAGGTCCAGGTTTCCAAAAGGCCCCTCTCCAGACTAATTTCTGTAGTGGTCCATGTAAACAAAACACAGGTGAGAATGGTCTTTCTGGAGCTGCATTCATCGAACAGCAGGATTTCTTGAAAGTGTGGTGTTGGCTAAATGCAACACGGGCAGAGGGTGAGCCTCTGTATTAAATACCCAGTGGTCTAAAGGTAAAAGGTCATCACCGGAGAACAGCAGATACAAATACCTGAAAATTTAAAGGAAAAAAAAAAAAATGAGTTTCAACTAGAATTCAACAAGATCAGGTGATCTCAGTTATAATGGGAGAGTACACCAGTAACCTATTTTGAGCAACTTTGATGAAAAACACACCAGAAAATGAACCTCAGTCATTCAAATGATTAAAAACACAAAAGCAATGTATTCCAGAAAAGTGCCTAATAAAATCCAGTAAGATGAACAACTAGACCTCTGAAAGAAAGCAGTTAAAAAGCAAATTCCACATACCTGTCTGAAGCACATAAAACAATAATGCTGTAACATGGCATAAAACAAACCAATCCATGGTTTTTTAGAGACATTCTTTTAAAATTCAGATGTAATATCAATCATCTGTTTTGGCAACTTACAGAGATCATAGTATAACTAGAAATTAATGTGTGTGTGTGTGTGTGTGTGTGTGTGTGTGTGTTAGTTGCTCAGTCTTGTCCGACTCTTTGGGACCTCATGGACTGCAGCCTGACAGACTCCTTTGTCCATGGGATTTCCTAGGCAAGGATATTGGAGTGGGTTGCCACTCCCTTCTCCAAGGTATCTTCCCAACCCAGGGATCAAACCCAGATTAATAAACACTAAAGAAAGTAAGTGAAGCATATTATTTGGACACAGCAATGACTTTATATACTCCTAATACATTAGTTTTTATAGTTCTTGGAGCAGATATTACAAACTGTTCAAAAAAAGTTCTAGAAACATTATGGATTTACAGGAGGGTTAATCATTTATTAGTCTCTCTTAATAGGTAATAGCATTGTTTATATGAAGACATATATATATTTACACCACTCCATGAACACTGCAGGGCACAGGGGTAACTTAGAAATTTAAAACAGTTTACACAATGATTCTTACTGTTACAGGTGAAAATATCATATGTATATCACACTATATATTATAATTGGGCAAATTCCAATATGAATTCTATTAGGGAGTTATCAAAGTGAGCATAAAACAACTATACAGAGTTGGCAATCTGGGTTATAACTCTTGATCTTAGCAGTAAGTAGCTGGCCTTTACTTAAGGCTTTGGTGAAGAATTCCTTTACAGTATGTTAGCTAAACTTTATTTTAAAAATAGGCACATTAACATCTTTTTATTTTACTGTTATAGTTCTTGATGAGAGAGTAAAACCATACAGCACTGAGGTAAATGGAGGCTGCTTATCAACTGTATAACTGGTAAAGCTGGAAAGGAGAGTAACAGGGCCTCTAGTTTCACTCTTTGATCCCACACCTTGAGATCTGCTTGACTGACTTACTCACCAGGTAACAGGCAGAGAAGCTGGAACTGAGAAAGGCTTGGATGGACATAGCAAGAGATTCTGCTGGGTCTGCTTACTGTATGGAGATGAGAAGCACAAGCTCTCTGTGTTCTGGGTGCAAACATGTCTAGGAGAGCTATGTTCTGTGCAGTTTCATGTCTTTTGGCTAAATGTGGGCTAATGTAGCAGGCTCCCTCTAATTGTAACACTTCTTGGGAGAGGAGTAGGTGAAGGAATAGAGAGAAAATGCAGTTTCTTGTAAAATGATTTCTTTACATTGGAAAGTGTTATAGAAGTACCTTATGTAAATACACAAAAAGCTTTAGATAACAGAAAGTGGTATTTTATTTTTAAACAATCATGAAACAATCTTAATAAAACTGTAGTGAGTTGAGTAACCCCCTTATTCCTCAACTCATGTCCATCTGGTGCCTCAGAATGTCACTTTATTTGGAAATAGGGTCTCTGGTATATAATTAGTCAAGGAACTGAAGAGGAAACCATCCTTGATTTAGTGTGGGCCCTAAAACCAATGGCTTCTATCTGTACAAGAGAAAGGAGAGCGAGTGATCTGGACCCAGAGACATGAAAATCATGTGAAGGCAGAGGCAAATACTCAAGTTAAGCTCCCACCATCCAAGGAACACCTTCAGAGGAAAATTATTTCAGACTTCTGGTCTGCAGAGCTGCGAGAGAAAAACTGTAATGCCACCAAGTTTGTGGTGATTTGCTACTGCAGCTCTAGGAAATTAATACAACTTTCATGCCAAGCCTCCAGAGAATTCCTCTGGACCTTAACCTCTGGGTTTGAACAAACTAATTAGAGAATCAAATAGGCCCTAGACAGCAGGAGGTAGACTGCTGCTGCTGCTGCTAAGTCACTTCAGTCGTGTCCGACTCTGTGTGACCCCATAGACGGTAGCCCACCAGGCTCCCCCGTCCCTGGGATTCTCCAGGCAAGAACACTGGAGTGGGTTGCCATTTCCTTCTCCAATGCATGAAAGTGAAAAGTGAAAGTGAAGTCGCTCAGTCGTGTCCGACTCAGCGACCCCATGGACTGCAGCCCACCAGGCTCCTCCGTCCATGGGATTTTCCAGGCAAGAGTACTGGAGTGGGGTGCCATTGCCTTCTCCGGAGGTAGACTATAGATACATATTTAAAAACTTATAGCAAAATAAATGTTCGAAATTAAAGTAAAATAGCTAAACAACTCCTGTCAAGGCCATGGTACATTATTACTGACAGAGATTTTTAACTTGGATTTTAAATACAGAACAATCGGAGAAGTGTAATCTTTGCTATGGAAGTTGAGAAAAGTCTTATTCAAACTAGCTATCAAACTACTAGATCCTCTAATAAGGATTTTTTTGACTACAGTTCAAAGTCGGAGATAACAGATGACAAACGGCATTGCCAAAGGCCTGTAAGTATATAAAAAGGCTGCTATTAAGTACCTCGGTTTTACTGGATGTCTTGCTTGCTTTTTAGAACTATTTTAAAATGCTGTTCACATATGTCTCTTTTATCTATAAAGACAAGACATTCAGAGGAGGTGATGGTACCAGAAGTAATCTCAACTAAGTGTCGATAGCATTCACCAAATAGGAAAGTTTTACAGTCAAACAGGAAAGAACAGTCAACCAAATCTGAGAAGAAACAGTTAAGTGTCTATGGAGAAATGCTAAGGCTAAAAAAGAACCAACTACCAAGCTACTGTGTTCTTTACTTAATTCTTTACGTCTATCAAATGAGCCTAGCTGACTTGTTTATTCTTTTCCACAACTACCAGGGGCAGCGTTCAGGGTATTATGGATAGATGCTACAACCCTAAATGCTTACATTAGGGACTGTAACTAACTCACAAGAAAACCTGTTTGAAAAATAATTTACTTAAATCTTCCATTTCATTTATACTCCTAATGTTTAAATAATGTCTTAGGATGGATAAATTGAAGACATGCAGTGGAAATTATATTCTAAAAGAGGATAAATTAAAATATACAATTATTAACCTCTCCAAAAGATCTGTCCCTCTCTGCCTTTCTTAAATCTTAAAGTTGTTTCCTGGTGGGAAAGGGTGGGGAAGAAAAAAACATTGAAACAAACATGGCAGTATTGTGGATTCAAATCCATTTTTTTGAAAGATAAACTGGAAGTCGAATACTTGTGATACTGAGACACAAAGGGGCTGGGAAAAATTCGTCTTCCTCTCCTTTAGAGGTCAAATAATTTAGGGTGACTTTCCTATACGTCAGAGAACACTGAAACTACATAAACAGTTGGCATTATTTCTTATAACAAAAAGCCCAGAAGTAGGTGGTAATCTTGGTTAAAGATTAATGAAAAAATATTAATTTTTTTCCAGGTGCCAAAAGGCCTTATCTCTTTTTCCCTTTTCTTAGGTCACTGCCTTGAGAAAACTTCTAACTGTCCCTTTGATACATATGTAAATCTTTTTTAAAAGCTTCATAAACCTCTTGCCAGTGTTACAATCCAGGAATGTTTTTCTTAAAAGGCCTGGGAGCCATGCCTCTGAAATATAAACATCAAGGAAGAGAGCATCCCAATCTCTCTGTCACTGTGAGGTTAGCTTAGGTAACTTCCTCTAAGCTCTAATTATCCCCTTGTGATAAATATAGAAGTACTATTTTTCCTTTGGATAAAGAGAATTAACACACATGGCCTCCCCAGTTACCTTATGAATTCAGAATGAACTAAGTATAGCAAATGGTGCTGTCAAGAAACTACCTGTTTCTCATTACACTGCCTTTGTACCTTTGTCAAAAATATGTCTTCCCACCACTTAGATCCTGTTTCAAATATTTGTCCATCAATTATTACTGTCTATTTCACCAATACCACACTGTTCTAATAATGATAGCTTTATAGTAAGTCTTGAAATCAGGCAGTATTAGGTTTTCAACTTTGCTTTTTTTGAAACTTGTTTTGGTTATTTTAAGTTCTTTGTATTTCCAAAGAAATTTAGGAATTTAGAAACAGCTTATTGATTTCTACCCAAAAGAACCTCCAGGAATTTTGATTGGGATTATGTAACTACAGAATAATTGAGGGAGAGCTGACAATACTGAATTCTCAGAACCATAAAGTGAATCTCTCCATTTATTTAGAACTTTAATTTCTCTCAGCAATGATTTTTAGTTTTCAGTGTACAGGTCTTTAATGTGTTTTGGCAAGATATCCCTAAAATTTCATATCATTTCATATGCTATTATATGGGAAAATTTTTTCTGTTTCAATTTCTTGATTGCTCACTGCTAGTATATATAATTGATTTTAATATATTAATCTTCTGTCCACAACCCTGCTAAATTAACTTACTAGTTCTAGTAACTTTTTGAGAAACTCCATAGGATTTTCAAAGATGACAATCGTCCTCTACAAAAAAAGTGTCTTTTTTTTTGCCTGGCCTCCATTACAAGGCTAAATAGAAGTGAAGAGAACAGACATCCTTGTCTTGTTCCTAATCTTAGGAGGATCTTAGTTCTTCAGTATGATGTAACTATACATTCTTCATACATGCCATTTACCAAGTTAAGAAAGTTCCTTTCTATTTTTTGTTTGCTAAGAATTTTATCAGGAATGGATATTGGATTTTGTCAAGTGATTTTTCTGTCTATTGAGGTAAGCATATAGTTTTTGTTTTACAGTTCATTGTCTGATTTTCAAATGTTAAATCAAGCCTCCATACTTGGAATAAACCCACTTAGGTCATGATGTATTAACTATTTAATATATTGTTAGACTTGATTTGCTAAAATCTTGTTTAGCTATTTTATAGTTAACTAAGTTCATGACAGATATTAGTCTCACTTTCAACGAGGACTCTGTCATTGTTATATTTGCTCCTTTTTGCCTAACTTGTCTTTTCCCTCTGGTTGCTTTTAAGATTTTTTTCTTTATCACTATTTTTGAGCAATGTGATTACAATGTGCCTTGGATGAAGCATTTTTTATGTTCCTTTTCCTTGAAGTTTAGTCTGCGAGTATAGTATTTGCAGCAAGTTTGAAAAGATTGGGATCAGTTTTTCATCCATACCGCTGTCCTCTCCGCCAGAGACTCCACTTTCACATATTTTAAACCATGTGCAGTTGTTACACAGCTCACAATGTTCTTTTCATTTTTCTAAGATTCTTTCTTTTGTTGTTGTTCTTGTTTCATTTTGATTTCTATTCCTGTATTTTTAAATTCACTAACCTCTTTTCCTGCAATGTCTAATGTGCTATTAATCCTATTTGGTATATTTATTTTCCAAACCAGACATTGTATAGTTTTCATTTCTGGAAGTTTGATTTGGGTTTTAACATCTTCCACATCTATACTTAATGTTTTGAATACACAGAATACCGTTATAATAACTGTTTTAATATTATCTGCTAATTCTAACATGTCTATGAGTTCCAAGTTAATTTCAATTGATAACCTCTGTGTTTGTTCCTGGATAGTTTTCTATCACTATAAATCTTAAGTTTTGTTCAGTAATATTATTAAGTTACTTGGAAACAGTTTGATCCTTTCAGGTCTTGTTTTTATGATTTGTTATGTAGATTCAAAGCTGTAGATTATTCCCCTCTAGGTCCCTGGTGGCTCAGAGGTTAAAGCGTCTGCCTCTAATGCGGGAGACCCAGGTTCGATCCCTGGGTCGGGAAGATCCCCTGGAGAAGGAAATGGCAATCCACTCCAGTATTCTTGCCTGGAGAATCCCACGGACGGAGAAGCCTAGTAGGTTACAGTCCACGGGGTCGCAAAGAGTCGGACACGACTGAGCGACTGAACTGAACTGAACTGAACTGAACTGAGGCACAAGCTGGATTTAGAAAAGGCAGAGGAACCAGAGATAAAATTGCCAACATACACAGGATCATAGAAAAAGCAAGAGAATTCCAAAAAAACATCTACTTCTGCTTCACTATGCTAAAGCCTTTGATTGGGTGGATCACAACAAACTGTGGAATATTCTTAATGAGATGAGAATACCAGACCATATTACCAGCCTCCTGAGAAACCTGTATGCAGGACAAGAAGCAACACTTAGAACTGGACACGGAACAATAGACTGCTTCAAAATTGGTAAAGGAGGACGTCAAGGCTGTATACTGTCACCCTGCTTATTTAACTTATATGTAGAGTACATCATGCAAAATGACAGGCTGAATGAATCACAAGCTGCAATCAAGATTGCCAGGAGAAATATCAACAATCTCAGATATGCAGATGATACAACTTTAATGGCAGAAAGTGAAGAGGAACTAATAGCCTCTTTATGAAAGTGAAAGAAGAGAGTGAAAAAGTTGGCTTAAAACTCAACATTCAAAAACTATGATCATGGCATCTGGTCCTATCACTTCATGGCAAACAGATGGGTAAAATGTGGAAAGTCTCAGATTTCATTTTCTCGGGCTTCAAAATTACTGCAGACGGTGACTGCAGCCATGAAATTAAAAGACACTTGCTCCTTGGAAGAGTAGCTACAAGAAACCTAGACAGTGTATTAAAAAGCAGAGACATCACTTTGCCGACAAAGATCCATATAGTCAAATGTGGATTTTTGGTTTTTCCAGTAGTCGTGTATGTATGGATGTGAGAGCTGGACCATAATATGGAAGGCTGAGGGCCGAAGAGTTAATGCTTTCAAACTATGGTGCTGGAGAAGACTCTTGAGAGTTCCTTGGACAGCAAGGAGACCAAATCAGTCAATCCTAAAGGAAATCAACCCTGAATATTGATGCTGGAAGGATTGATGCTGAAGCTGAAGCTCCAATACTTTGGCCACCTGATGTGAAGAGGTGACTCACTGGAAAAGACCCTGATGCTGGAAAGATTGAGGGCAAGATGAGAAGGCAGTGACAGAGGATGAGATGTTTGGATGGCATCACTGACTCAATGGACATGAGCTTAAGCAAACTTCGGGAGTTAGTGAAGGACAGGGAAGCCTGGCATGCTGCAGTTCATGCTCTTCATGATCACTGATTCTCCTCTAAAGACTTCATACCGTGACCTTCTAGAATTTTGTGAAAATGGACATTAAGTTCATCTACCTTCATTTTTCAAATTCAACTTTCTCCTTCTTTAAAATTATATATCTATTCTGTTGTGCTTCTCTCCACCATTCCCGAAAGAACATTAAAACTGATTACAAAATCATATTTGGTAGCATGCCACTGATTCTCTAATTTTTCATTGGGGTAAAAACACACAACATAAAATTTACCATCTTAACCATTTTTAAGTTCAGTAGTATTATGTATATTCACATTATTGTGAAACAGAGCTCCAAAACTTTTTCATCTTGCAAAACTGAAACTCTATACCCTTTAAACAACAACTTCTCTTTTCCTCCTCCTCTAGCTACTGGAGGAAGCTCCATCTTCTACTTTCTTTTTCTATGAAACTTATGGATATTTCAGGTAACTGGAATAACAGTATTTGTCTTTTTTGTGACTGGTTTATTTCACTTTATATAACGTCCTCAGCATTCATCCATATTCTTGCCTCCCTAATTTTGATTCTAGAATCTTAACTCCCATTACTTCTAGTGAATATTCTTTAGTCAGGCTAGTATTCTTCCTGTATTTTTAAAGAAAGGTAGCATTTATTTTCTCAAGCTGGATCCATGAAATGGCATTCTGCTTTGCCTCACTTATTAATACCTTATGCATTACTTAGCATCATTTCAGTCTTTTGTGGCTCAGAGGATAAAGCGTCTGCCTGCAATGCAGGAGACCTGGGTTCGATCCCTGGGTTGGGAAGATCCCCTGGAGAAGGAAATGGCAACCCACTCCAGTATTCTTGCCTGGAGGAATCCATGGATGGAGGAGCCTGGCGGGCTACAGTCCACGGGTCGCAAAGAGTCGGACATGACTGAGCGACTTCACTCTTACTCTTACTCTTTACTCCAGCTCACACCAAAGTTCCTTTCTCTGAATTTCCAAATCAGTTATATTCTCTTGAGCACTATATGCGCACATGCACATACACACATTTTATACTTTTACTGAGTTTGCCCATGACCAGAAGTAGATTTCTCAACCAGATTGTAAGCTCATAGGTATGGTGTATGTTTCATATATTTAATTCTCAAATAGCACAATTCTGAGAGTGCAGCTACTTAATAAATACTTTTGACTTGACTCAGTTTATAAATCAGCTTTCAAGGGTTAAGTGAGCAGAGAATAGCAGAAAACACGAGATTTAAAGCTACTTTTCTCATCTAGCTGGAAAAATAGTTATCTCATGTTAGAAAGCTAACTTTAAGATACAGTTACAGATAAGTTTATAAAAGATAAATGGAAGAGAATAGTGGCTTTGTTTTTTCAATCTTCCCTCTTGAATTATCTTTCCTGTGTAAGAATCCTCACCCCAATAATCTATCTCATTGATTCTTCCTCTCTCACAAATAAATTACTAAGACACTTCTGATAACAAACTTGAATACTACTCTTGATGCTTTGTTGACATAACCACTATCAAAACTGTCTTTGAACCTACTTCAAAGACACTTTTAATAGTCTGATAGCTGGCTAACTATACATTCATTTATGTATATGGAGAATAACTTTACAGGCAAAGGAAGATAACAGTAGCTATAAAAAGAATTAACTGAAACTACTACAGGAAATGACAACAATATCAGCAACAATATCTGGCTTCTGGATAACAACTTACTATCTTTTCCCTTCCCTACCTCAATATTATAAAACTTTCAAACCTACAGAAATTTGGGAAGAATTTTACAGTGAAAACCATACACATTCCCTTTCTAGATATTACCATTAACATTCTGTAATCTCCTTATCACAAAGCTATTACTCTATTCAAGTATTACTAAAATAGTTCCCTAGAAAAAGCATCTAATTATTCAACTTAGCTAAGTATCAAGAAAAACATACTCAGTAAAAATGCTTGCAGGATGGTACAGTGGATAGGAAATCTGTCTGCCAATGCAGGGAGTAAGGGTTCGACTCCTGGTCTGGGAAGATTCCACATGTCATGGAGCAACTAACTCTCACTGTAACTACTGAGGCCCTGCACCAGAACTCCTGGAGCCTGTGTGACCTAGGGCCTGAGAGTTAGCACTGCTGAGCCTGCGTGCTGCAACTACTGAAGCTGGAACGTGGCTAGAGCCCACATGGCCTAACTACTGAAGCCCGTGTACCTAGAGCCTATGCTCTGCAACAAGAGAAGCCACTGCAATGAGAAGCCTGTGCACCACAACTAGAGAAAGCCCACATGGAGCAACAAAGACCCAGCGCAACCAAAAATAAATAATTTAATTTTTTAAAAAATTGCTTGCAAAGGGAGAAACAGAAGTCTCACGAGAGTTTTCTTTTCTAGAGAGTTTTCTAGAGCTTTTTTTTTTTTTAAACCAAAACAAACTTAGGACAAACTTCAGTCAACAATATTTACTAGAGTTTTGAGAAGACTGTTGCCACAAATTTTAACTCTCTGTCATCTCTGCCTTAAGAAGCAACAAGATTAAAACATTTAGAATTTTACTTAATAGCAAATTATTTGATAGTAGCAAAATAGATAACATTAGTTAGTTTTAAGGGAAGAATGAAAACATTTCTAGATAGAAAAACCTAAGATTAAGACACTTATATGCAGTCAAACATAATTCCTTTTTTCTAGATTCTTTTCAAAAGTATATGATTAACAGACCACCAGTAAGTGAATGAATAAATAAAATGTGGTTAGCCAGCCATATAACAGAATACTTATTGAGAGAAAGGAATATACTGATGCATGCAACACCACCAATTGATCTAAAAAAAAATTATGCTAAAAAGAATGTCAAACAAAAATAAGTGCATAATGCATGATTGCAATTATATGAAATTCCAGAATAAGCAACCTACAGTGACACAAAGCAGCTATGTGTTCAGGGACTCACAGTAAGATGAGGACAGAAATGTTCCATATTACTTACCTGTGGTTGTAGTTATTCAGGCTTATATACTTGCCAAAATACAATGAACTGTACACTTAGAATACTTTAATAAAGCCAATTTTTAAAGTTAAAAAAAAAGATTGATGGAAAAGAAAAATAATCTTATTCTTGTGTTATTGCTACATAAGTACAATTTGAGTTGTAGCTCCCTCTACTGCAGGAAAAGAAAACTGGCAAGGACATTTCAAAATACAGTTTGGAAACTGAAAAAATACTCATATTAAGCAGTGAAGTGAAATCCATTCTGTGTGTGTGTCCCTTAGCGTCTAATATTTAGATTGCACTGACATCGTGGTAAGTTCTGCATGCTCCGTCACTTCAGTCATGTCCGACCCTTTGCGACCCTATGGACTGTAGCCTGCCACGCTTCTCTGTCCATGGGATTCTCCAGGCAGGGGTACTGGAGTGGGTTGTTATTTCCTTCTCCAGGAAATCTTCCCAACCCAGGGATCAAACCTGCATCTCTTATGTCTCCTGGACTGACAAGCAGGTTATTTACCACTAGCACCACCTGGGAAGCCCCAGGTTAAGTCCTAAGAGGGATTAAAAAATGTGGAGACCATGGCTGTGGTCCTTCAGTATACCACTTCAGGAGACTGGACTACATAAATGTAACACTTGAGCAATGATTTGCCCACCTGACCTCATGGTATACTAGCTATTCTTTGTCAGGATAGGTAATTCCTTGATCCCTAATTGCTTCCATTAAGTGGTTTCCTGAGTCACAGATATCAGTGGTTCCCGAAGTGTGATCCTCCAGATGGCAGCATCAGTGTCACCTGGTACCTTGTTACAAATGCCGATTCTCAGACTCCACTCTAACCTGCTAATCAGCAACTTCGGCGAGGGAGTCCAGGATCTGTGTTTTAAGAAGCTTTCCAAGTGACTCTGATGCATGCTCAAGTTTAAGAACCACTGCCCTCAGTTCAGTTCAGTCGCTCAGTCGTGTCCGACTCTTTGCGACCCCATGAATCGCAGCACGCCAGGCCTCCCTGTCCCTCACCATCTCCCGGAGGTCACTCAGACTCACATCCATCGAGTCCGTGATGCCATCCAGCCATCTCATCCTCTGTCGTCCCCTTCTCCTCCTGCCCCCAATCCCTCCCAGCATCAGAGTCTTTTCCAATGAGTCAACTCTTCTCATGAGGTGGCCAAAGTGCCCTAGGTTTACCAATTTCTGTAACTTCTAACACCACTTAGTTTGTACTGTTTTTGCTTTTCTCCCTCATCTTGGCATCTGAATCTGTGACTCTCTACTGAAAACAGGTCAACTTTCTTGATTCCCTCAACTTTTCACATCTTGCCTTCTTTTTCTTGCTTTATCAGTTTCTTGACTTATTATTAGCTATATTATCTAGCACTAACTGAATTCACACACTGAGCCTCAAGCAGGAAATAAAATAGGTCTATTAGTCTCTTCTTCCCACTCCCATTTTGGCAAGATCTTATAAAATTGCTGTTTTTCCACTCTCGCTCTCTTGGAATCAAATAAGTCCAATCCTTTATCCCACAAATATTTAATACTGAAACAAGTATATGTGACTTCACTATTGATGCTGGGGATACAACAATAACTAAAATACACAAAAACACCGTCCTTGTCAGTTCATATTCTAAGGCATATATTCTTATATCCCTAGGGAAATTTTATACTATGTTAGAATATAGATGCTATGGTGAAAATTAAAGTAACAGAAAATGAGAGAATAAGGGGACAATTTGAAATTTTACACAGGAAATCAGGAATGCTTTAAAAATTAGCTAGAAATGATAAAGTGATACAATTAAAAACTACTACTTAAGATTTGAAACTATAAGATGCCTATAAGAAAACAGAAAAACAGCTTCCTGACGGGTCTTGGCAATGAATTTTTTGGATATGACACCAAAAGCACAAGCAACAAAGGCAAAAATAAGTCTAACTATATCAAATTAAAAAGCTTCTACAGTGAAAAAGACTCCAAAAAATGAAAAGGCAACCTACAGAATGGGAGAAGATAATTGCAAGTCATGTATCTGGCAGGAGTTAACATCCAAAATATATAAAAAACACACCTCAACAGCTGAAAACTAAATAACCCAATTAAAAACAGGCAAAGGAATTGAGGAGACATTTTCCCCAAAATACACAGAAATGGCCAAAAGCTATATATGCAAAGATGCTTGACATTATTAATCATTGCTGCTAAGTCACTTCAGTTGTGTCCGACTCTGTGTGACCCCACAGACAGCAGCCCACCAGGCTCCCTGTCCCTGGGATTCTCCAGGCAAAAACACTGGAGTGGGGTGCCATTTCCTCCTCCAGTGCATGAAAGTGAAAAGTGAAAGTGAAGTCGCTCAGTCGTGTCCGACTCTGTGTGACCCCATGGACTGCAGCCCACCAGGCTCCTCCGTCCATGGGATTCTCCAGGCAAGAGTACTGGAGTGGGGTGTCATTTCCTTCTCAGTGCATGAAAGTGAAAAGTGAGAGTGAAGTCGCTCAGTCGTGTCTGACTCTGTGTGACCCCATGGACTGCAGCCCACCAGGCTCCTCCGTCCGTGGGATTCTCCAGGTGAGAGTACTGGAGTGGGGTGCCATTTCCTTCTCCAGTGCATGAAAGTGAAAAGTGAGAGTGAAGTCGCTCAGTCGTGTCTGACTCTGTGCAACCCCATGGACTGCAGCCCACCAGGCTCCCTGTCCCTGGGATTCTCCAGGCAAGAGTGCTGGAGTGGGGTGCCGTTGCCTTCTCCATATTAATCATTAGGAAAATGCTACTCAAAACCACAATTAGATATCACCTCACACCTGTTTCAATGACTGTTACCAAAAAGGCAAGAAATAACAAGTGCTGGCGAAGATGGGGAGAAAAAGAAACCCTTGTGAACTGTTGATGGGAATGTAGTACAAGTCTTGCACATAATGTTCCACACAAAGAATACTTAAATGATGATGACGATGACATAGAACATCTCATTCCATACAGTTCTTGCTGTATAGTTATTAGATTTTCACAGAGACAAGCACATGCACATAAAGGTAAGTTTAGTAACTAAACAGCATGATGATCTATTCATTAAAGTGGATCATCATAAAGGTCTCCATCCTCATCATCCTCATGCTGAGTAGGCTGAGGATGAAGAGGAAGAGGAGAGGTTGGTCTTGATGTCTCAAAGGTGGAAAGGAAGGCAGGTACTCAGTATAGCTTTATGGAAATACAGCATAAATTCTGACTTTTTTGCTTTTGCATTTCTCTAAAAATCTTTCTATGTGGTACCAATTACTCATATCATAGAAGGTCCATGTCATAAAAGAATTCAAAAGCTGTCTTAAATAATCAGAACCCTCTTACCAGGTACTCTAGGGTCAATTTGTTTCCTGGAACTGCTTCTTCCACATCATCTGCCACTGGTTTGGAAGGGCTCATCTTCTGTTAATTCTTCTGGTGTGGTGTCTGCTGCTAAGTCGCTTCAGTCGTGTCCGACTCTGTGCGACCCCAGAGACGGCAGCCCACTGGGCTCCCCCATCCCTGGGATTCTCCAGGCAAGAATACTGGAGTGGGTTGCCATTTCCTTCTCCAATGCATGAAAGTGAAAAGTGAAAGTGAAGTCGCTCAGTCATGTCCGACTCTCAGCGACCCCATGGACTACAGCCCACCAGGCTCCTCCGTCCATGGGATTTTCCAGGCAAGAGTTATGGGACAGGCTGCCCCGACTCGGCCTGCCCAGCCTCTGACTCACCAGGCTGGTGACCAATTAACTGGAAACCTATCCACACCAATTTCTGCAAGATCATATCTTGAAACCCTTCACCTCTTTTTTTATTTTTTCCCCCCATATTGACAATTTCTCTCATGATTTCCTTGATTGGCTCTGTTGTAGATCCTGTGAAGTCATGCATAATATCTGGACAGTTTTCTCCAGCAAGGATTTACTGTTTGGGGCTTCATGGCTTTCATGGCTTTTTCTTTAACAATGATGGCATCTTCAAGGCTGTAATCCTTTCATTCATGATGTCTCTATTGGAGTTCTCATTCACAGTATTAAGTCTTTTATATAAGTACCCTGTGTAATGAGCCTAAAACATTTGTATGACGCCCTGATCTAGAGGCTCACTTAGAGATGTTGTGTTTGGAGGCAAGTAGACCACTTTGATGCCTTTGGTGGTGAACTCTGGAGTTCTAGGTGGCCAGGGTCATTGACCAATAATGAAAGAATTCTAAAAAGCTGTCTCTTACTGGCAAGGTACTTTCTGACTTCAGGGACAGAAGCAAGGATGGAACAAATTCAGAAAAGGGTTCTCCTCCAGGCCTTCTTACTGTGCAACCAAAAGATGGTGTTTTTCTTTTTCCTTTAAGGCTCAAGGGTTATCAGTAGCTTTGTACATAAAGGCAGTTCTGATCAACGCAACTGCATTTGCACAAAATAGTAGAGTTAGCAGTTAACAGTAGAGCTATCTCTTCCTGCCTTAAATCCTGGTGCTTACTTGTCTTCTTTACTAATAAAGGACCTCTGTGGCATTTTTTCCTCCTAGAATAGGGCTCTTTTGTCTGCATTAAAAACCTGTTTAGCCAGATATTCTTTCTCCTCAACGATTTTCTCAGTGGTGTCTGGGAACTCATCTGGTGCCTCTTGGTCGGCAGAAGCTGCTTCTCTTGTTATCTTGACATTTTTTAAAGCCAAAATATCTTTCTAAAATTTAGCAAACCATTCTTTATTGGCATTAAATCCTCCAGCTTCAGATCCTTCACCTTCCTTTTGCTTTGTTTTACAACCATTTTTTTCCCTCAAATTATACTAGTCTATAGGAATGCCTTTCTTACAGCAATCCTGCACTCACATAAAAAGCTGCATTTTCAAGGCAAGATAAAAGGTATTTTGCAAAAAGTGCAAGGTTTTTGTGTCTGCTGATCTAGCTGCAGAGATGAATCCATGAATTTCTTTTTCTTTCCCACAATCATCCTTACACGGTTTCATTTATCATGTAGTGAGAAACCCTAGCCACAGACCTCAATCTATAGTAAATGTCAAGCAATTCAATTTTTTCTTGCAATGTCAATGACTTTACTTCTTAGGAACATGTTCAGCATCACTAGTGGCACTGTAGGGGTACCACGGTGTTATTTACAGTTCAGAATATTGCACTAAGGTGAGGTAAAGTGAAGTCGCTCAGTCGTGTCCAACTCTTTGCGACCCCGTGGACTGTAACCTACTAGGCTTCTCCGTCCATGGGATTCTCCAGGCAAGAATACTGGAGTGGATTGCCATTTTCTTCTCCAGGGGATCTTGCACTAAACATGATGAAAAATATTTTAAAACTACAAGAGACCACTTTTTCCTTGATAACACAATTTACTAGAGAGATGAACTGCTCCTATGGAGATGATTAGCATCACTCTTCATTTTAAGCATATACGCAAATCATTGGACTGCAAATATAGTGCCATGTATATAGTCTGTGTCAGTGTGAGTTTTGAGAAATTTTAATTTTAATAATAGATTTGTATATATTTCATGGTAGTCTATGATAAAATAGACTAGTATGTACATATGTTTTATGAATTCATGATGTACCTGATTTTTTTCCTTAATTTTTTCAATACATTTGCAAGTTTTTTCAAATTGCCACCAAACTCTGAAAAACTTTCCAATATATTTATTAAAAATAACCTATATATAAGTGGATCTGCACCGCTGAACCTAAGTTATTCTAGGATCAACTACAACTATCTTTGGGAAGTGAAACTAGATGTGGCATACAGAAAAAATTTATTTTTCATTTTTTCTGTTCCATACTACTTAATTCATTTTGCTATATCCACAGACTATTTTTATACTTTAAAAATATCAACATTCGAAAAACTAAGATCATGACATCTGGTCCCATAACTTCATAGCAAATAGATGGGGAAAATGTGGAAACAGTGAAAAACTTTATTTTCTTGGGCTCCCAAATCACTGCGGACAGTGACTGTAGCCATGAAATTAAGACACTTGCTCCTTGGAAGAAAAGCTATGATAAACATAGACAGCATATTAAAAAGCAGAGACATCATTTTGTTGACAAAGGTCTGTCAACTCAAAGCTATGGTTTTTCCAGTAGTCATGTACATATGTGAGACAAGGACCATAAAGAAGGCTGAGCACCAAAGAAGTGATGCTTTCGACCTTGGTCCTGGAGAAGACGCTTGAGAATCCCTTGGACAATATGGAGATCGAGCCAGTCAATCCTAAACGAAATCAATCCTGAATATTCATTGGAAGGACTGATGCTAAAGCTGAAGCTCCAATATACTTTGGCCAGCTGATGCGAAGAGTCAGCTCACTGGAAAAGACCCTGATTCTGGGAAAGATTGAGGGTAGGAGGAGAAGGGGGCGACAGAGGATAAGATGGTTTGATGGCATCACTAACCAATGAGTTTGAGCAGATTCCAGGAGATGGCTAGGGACAGGGAAGCCTGGTGTGCTTCAGTCCACAGGCTCACAAAGAGTCAGAGATGACTTGGTGACTGCACAGCAACAACAGACTATTTTTATACTTTAAAAATACCTGTATTAAACAACCATATTAGCCTTGATTACTGAGGAGCTACACAAGACAAAGAAAACAGATGTTTATCTGACTAATTTTAATGTGACAAGTGCTATGCTCTTCATTCTGTATAGTTCAACAAACATTTGTGGAGTGTATGTATACTCTATCCCAAACATGAAGCAGTGATGATATTAATATTTGCAGACTATCAAAACAAAGGAAGTACTGTAAGTATACATAAAGATGGCCTAATCCTGTCTTAGTTTTGGAGAGGACTCCCAGAGACAGTGATATTTGAGCTAGACCTTGAAAAAGTAATAGGATTTTGTAAAGGATATAAAAAATAAATGATAAATTTCATGCACAAGTGAAAGCAAGAGTAAAGACACACACACTCAACATATGTTTGCTGAAAGGTACAGAATGAACAGCATAGCACCTGTCACAATAAAATTAGTCAGATAAACATCTATTTCCTCTGCCTTGTGTAGCTCCTAAGAAATCAAGACTAATGTTAATTGTTTTTAATACAGATATCTCTAAAGCATAAAAATAGTATGCAGATATAGCAAAATGAATTAAATAGTATGAAACAGAAAACATACAGTAGGCAGGTAAGGATCAAATAAATACAGGGGGAAAGTGGTGTAATAGGAGAGGTGACTAAAAAGGTACATGCAGAACTCACTCAATCTTAATCATTCAGTAAAACAGGAAAGAATATAAAAAACACAGAAATAAGAAACAAACTTTTTCGTCCATCTTTCTCACTTGTGCAAGTATACTTGTAGGGTAATGTCTAGAAGTAGGATTACTGAGGCAAAAATAATTTGCTCTTAATAGTTCAACACGTTCTCTGTAAAAGATTTCCTCACCCACAACAAACAATGTACACTGTCACTTCCAATGCTTTTAAGTGACTAGATCCATACGTTCTTATTAACACCAGAATGCAAACTTTTAAAATCTTAAGTAACTGACAGTGAAACATGGTATCTGATTATTCATTTCATTTCATTTCTTTATGAGTGGGTCAAATATGTATTTTTCATGTATTTATGGTATTTCCCATCTGTTTTCCAGTGAACTGCCTTAAGTTTTTTCTTTTAAGAAAATTTACTCATTGACAAGCAAAAGTATTGCAAATATATTTACACTGTAAAAGATAGTGTATCAACTCTCTTTTACTTTGTCTAATGTTCTTCCCCACCATCGCCCCCACCCTTGCAGATGTTTATTTTTCTTCAGTTAAAAATTTAAATCTTTTCTTCTATGGTTTCTGGGTTGTGTGTTCTTCCTGCCATCTTCATCCCAACAGCTGGGGAGTAAAAAAAACTTTTGAGTTGTTTTAGAATTTTACTTCATTTTTAATATTTAAAGCTATGTTTTATATAATGTCAGTTTTAGTATTTACAGGAATCCAGTTTTTTTTTTTTTCTAATGGATAATTTTTCTAACTTCATTTATTAAATTATTTATCTTTTCCTTAATGATCTGAACTGCCTTTTTCCAAAGATGACATTTCCACATGGAATAAGTGGACTTATTTTGAATTCTATCCTGTTCCACTGTTTCTTCTTACATCACTTCTAAACTTTTTTAATTAGCATAGCTTTATAATACACTTTTAAAATGATCTATTTTATATACAAATACTGTATACTATATGATATGAAGTAGGTTATATTTTTCATTATCTGCAAAATTTGTCTCATGTGGTGATCATACTTTGTCAGCATAGCTAAGCTGGAACTGTTATTTGTCAGAATTACTTTCTATGTACAATTCTGAGTTAGGGTTTGCTACAAAAAACATACATATGATGTAGAGGAAGAAAAAGCATGAGCCATTATGCTCTCAGGGGCAGTGTAGGGTTGCCATGTGCTGTTAAAGTTATACATATTGTCAATGATTACCTGGCTCACCTTGGGGGTGTGGGGCAGCTGCCAGACCTGCAGTTTCTGTAGTTCCTACTGGAGCTCCTCATCAATTTCTCCAATTTCCAAGACAAGCTTGTATAGCCCCATGGCAGAAGGTGCCAAGTACTTCTGCAAGTCACCTGCTTATCAACACTGGAGGAAGTGAGACAGATGCGGGATCACTTGTCCTTGTAAGTTCTCCAGCTTGTCCTCATTCTCCTTTGCTTCACCTCTGCCTTTCTTTCCCCAGCTCCTAGCCACACTGTCCTATAGCCACTTTATACCTTCCACCTTGTATTTTGTGCCAGGTATAACTCTAAGGGCTGTGCTGTATTAATCCTCATAACAACCCTTTTAGGTGATACTATTATTAATTCCTCTTTTACAGATGATGAAACTGAGGTAGAGAAATGAAGTAATTTGTCCAAAGTCACACAACTATTAAGAAAAAGAGTTGGGGAAAAAAGATAAATATGAACTGGTTAAGAATACATGGTTAGATGTCTTTAATGTTTGATTAACTTGGGTATATACAGAAAAGACATACCTATTAAATCTGTGCATGACACAAAGCTGGAATAGATAGTATACTAAAAGAAAAACTCAAGGGTTCAAAAAATTTTCAATAAATTAGAATATGTTAAATCTACCAAAATAAAATTTAATGATGAATGAAGGGAAAAGGTAATTAAATTCAGAAAAGCTAATCATACCAATGTAAGAGAGAAAATAATTATCTTAGTTCATATTTAAAAGAAAAAAGACCTACAGCAAAATTTCAAGATATATTATCATGGCTATCATAAAACGGAATACAATACTATCTTCATGTGTAAGTGTGGCTGAATCCCTTTGCTGTCCACCTGAAATTGTCAGAACATTGTCAATCAGCTATACTCCAATACAAAATAAAAAGTTTAAATAAATAAATGTTTTTTTAAGAAAGAATATAATAATATCTTGCACTAATGAAGGTATGGGGAGAAGGGAATGGCAACCCACTCCTGTACTCTTGCCTGGCAAATCCCATGGGCAGAGGAGCCTGGTGGGCTGTAGTCCATGGGGTGGCTAAGAGTCTGACACGACTGAGTGACTTCACTTTTACTTTTCACTTTCAAAGTGCCTTGGAGAAGGAAATGGCAACCCACTCCAGTGTTCTTGCCTGGAGAGTCCCAGTGACAGCGGAGCCTGGTGGGCTGCCATCTATGGGGTCGCACAGAGTTGGACACGACTGAAGCGACTTAGCAGCAGCAATGAAGGTATAACGAGCAACTTAGTGACTGGTACTCTGCACTGGTTTACCTGATACAGTGTTCAGTCTAGGAAACCACGGAACCATTCTCCAGAGAAACCAACCAAAATGGTATCAGAAACAAATAATTCAGAAACTTGTCATCTTTAGCCTAATACATACAAATATTTTTAGTTAACATCCATGTAGAAGATTCTATATTTCCAAAGGGTAAAGTATGGAACATAGAATAGAACTCACAGTGAAGCAGATTTTTAACTCAATATAAGAAACATGCTTCTAGTAAAGAGAATTCAAATTGGAAAAGTTAACTGTCACTGTTTGCAGATGACATGCTACTATACACAGAAGATCCAAAGGATGTTATCAGAAAACTACCATCAGAGCTCAGAGCTCTGGAATGAATTATCAGAGCTCAGTAATGAATCTGGTAAAGTTCCGGCTTACAAAATTGATACACAGAAATCTGTTGCATTTCTATATATTAACAATGAAAGATCAGAGAGAGAAATTTAAGAAGCAATTCAATTTACCATCATTCTTTGCATCACAAAGAATAAAATATCTAGGAATAAACCTACCTAAGGAGACAAAAGACCTGTACCCTGAAAACCATAAGATGCTGATGAAAGAAATCAAAGAAGATATAAACAGACTGAAAGGTATACCATGTTTGTGTTTTGGAAGAATCAATATTGTCAAAATGACTATACTACCCAAGGCAATCTAAGATTCAATGAAACCCTTATTAAATTACCAGTGGCTTTTTTCACAGAACTAGAACAAAAAAGAGTCTCAAAATTTGTATGGAGACATGAAAGACCCTGAAGAGTTAAAGTAATCTTGAAAAAGAAAAATGGAGCTGGAGGAATCAGGTTCCCTGACTTCAGACTATACTATAAAGCTACAGTCATCAAAACAGTATGGTACCAATAAAAACAGAAATATAGATCAATGGAATAGGATAGAAAATCCACAAATAAGGCTATGCACCTGAAGTCAATTAATCTGTGACAAAGGAGGCAAGATGATACAATGTTGGAAAGACAGTCTCTTCAACAAATGGTGCTGGGAAAAGTGGACAGCCACATGTTAAAAAAAAGAAAAATGAAATTAGATCATTCCTTAACTCCATACACAAAAAGAAGCTCAAAATGGATTAAAGACCTAAATGTTAGACCAGACACTATAAAACTGAGGAAAACATAGGCAGAACACTCTCCAACATAAATCACAGCAACATCTTTTTTAATCCATCTCCCAGAATAATGGAAATTAAAGCAAAAATAAACAAATGGGGTCTACTTAAACTCAAAAACTTTTGCACAGCAAAAGAAACAATAAACAAAATGAAAAGACAACCCACAGACTGACTGTGAGAAAATATTTGCAAATATGACTGATAAGGGATTAGTCTCCAAAATTTACAAACAGCTTATTACATTTAATAGCATCACAACAAGAAACCCACTCAAAAAATGGGTAGAAGACCTGAATAGACATTTCTCTAAAGAGGACATACAGCCAAGAGGCACATGAAAAGATGTTCAACATTGCTAGTTATTAGAGAAATGCAAATCAAAACTAAAATGAGATATCATCTCACACCAGTCAGAATGGCTATCATCAAAAAATCCACAAACAACAAATGTTGGAGACAGTGTGGAGAGATGGGAGCTCTCCTGCACTGCTGGTGGGAATGTAAATTGGTACACCCACTACAATGAACAGTAGAGAGGTTCCTTAAAAAACTAAAAACAAAACTACTATATGACCCCGCAATCCCATCCCTGGGCATACATCCAGAGAAAAACATGGCCCCAAAAGATACAGGCACTTCAACGTTCCTGCAGGACTGTTTACAATAGCCAAGACATGGAAACAACCTCAATGTCCATCGACAGAGGAATGGATAAAGATGTAGTACATATAGACAATGGAATATTACTCAGCCACTAAAAAGAATGAAAAAAGGTCATTTGCAGCAACATGCGTGGACCTAGAGAGTGTCATATTGTGTGAAGTAAGTAAGACAGAGAAGGAGAATATCATATGACATCCTTTATATCTGGGATCTAAGAAGAAATGATACAAATGAACTTACTTACAAAACAGAAAAGGACTCTCAGACTTAGAAAACAAATTCATAGTTGCCGGCGGGGTAGGAGTGAGGGGTAGGGTGGAGCGATAGCTAAGGACTTCAGGAAGGTCATGTACACATTGCTATATTTAAAATGGATAACCAACAAAAACCTACTGTATAGCACATGGACTCTGCTCAATGTTATGTGCCAGCCTGGATGGTAGGTTTGGGGGAGAATGGATACATATATATGTATGGCTGAGTCCCTTTGCTGTTCACCTAAAACTATCACAACATTGTTAATCAGCTATACCCCAATATAAAATGCTTTGGTGTTAAAAAAAATAAAATTAAAAACATGAATGTGCTTCTAATATTAATAATAAAAGCTTCTGAACAATGTAATGTTAGCCTTATAAGGCAGTGATGTGCTTTATCATCTAATGAGATTAACAAAACACCTTATGACATACTGTTCTTCATCTTGTAAAGAGATCTGTAGCATTGGGAATGTCCATATGTAGAGAGGAGGAATGGACTGCAATGGTGTTTGCTAGATCTCTAAATTTTTTGCAGCTCAAGAAATTTCTTTTGATTCTAGGCATAAAGACAGCAACTGAATTTGAGGCAGGGAAATAAGCAGCTTAATTTATTTTTAGCTGATAACAAAAGCAAAACCAGAAAAAGATCTAAAAGAATAACACCAATTAAGGTACATCACAGTATACATTTTGATGTTGTTACTCAGTACTCATACATTTTGATGTTGTTGTTACATATTAAGATATTCATCTATATATGTATATGTATATATGCACTTAATAGCCTATTTAATATTATACTGTGAAGAGTCTGAAATATCCATTGTGGTGTAATAACTTATTTAACTTTCCACCTAATACTAACCCAACAGTAATTTTTTATAAACATTCAATAAACATTCATGTACATAAATCTTTTTTCATAGCCTTGACTATTTAAGAGTACTGATGTATTCTTATATAGCTTTCCAGAATTCTGCCATTATATTCAAATACTGAATTTTAAGATAGATAGGGTGAAAAGGCACACAAGTAAGATACACAGGTGCACATATGCAAAATAATTTCTGCCCCAGAGATTATGATACCAGTGAAAACAGACACACCATAGTAAGTTGGTCTTGATTTCATGCATTTCTTTTTTAATAGTAAATTTGTTAAGACAATGTTAATGCATAGTAAAGGGCTAAAGACAAAATAAAGGTACTCTTGTTTGACAAAGTTAAGAGTCTAAGTTATTCTTCCGTAAGATGAAACTAAAAACTGAAGACTTCACTAGATATTTGGAATAAAATTTACTGGAATAAAACATAGTCACAATTGATCATATAGTGACCACATAGCAAAACCAGCCTAGTTTAAAAAAATTTAAAGCATCTACTTACTTTAATGTTTCAGCAAGAAAGAAGCTCTGCTGTACATCATCATGCGTAGGAGTGGAGGAATACACATCCTTCACCCCAGAAAATCCGCCACTGACTCGGCAATACTTTTCAATAGCCTGTGAAAGAGATCAGACAAGAGTCAGTTCCACAGAATTTCAAGTTCTGAAGGACAAGTTAAGGAATCATAGTCAAAAGCTCAGAGAATGTCTATGAGAATTTTACAGTTTCAGAATAAGACTTTTTTAATCAAATGGAAATAGCCTTGCACTGGAAAAATTAACTGAAGCATCCTGTTTGATATAGAATGTCTCTCTCTCTAAAACTCTTTAATGTTTTTAAGACATTTTATATTGTCCTAACTTAGGAGTCAAATTTAGTCTATTCACACTGAGTTAGAGATCTGTCTGGCACAATAAAGCCTCATTAATTCTGACAAATCAAGAGGGAAGTCAGTTTGAATTAAAAATTTTAAATGTGATTTTATCACTTCCAAGGATAAACAACAATCCAAATCATACTAAAAAGTGTATTATTGAAGGAGCTCTCCACAGAAACAGCAATATGGTATTTACTGTAAACATACTATATGCCAGTGTAGTATCATAATCCTATGAATTAAGCATTATAGTTGGTATAAACTGGCAGGAAGTTTACAAGTTCACACCTATTACAAGAATAATCACAAATATTGAGAGCTAACAATCATTAAGAATTTACAATATGCTGAAGGCTTAAGAGCTTTAAATCTATTAACAATTAAATTTCTAACAACCTTATGAGGCTATCTTAATAGCTTTACTATTCAGATGGGAAAACTGAGGCAAAGAGTAATTTGCTCCACATTATTATTAACTACTATGTTCTACTATCCAAAGGGGAGTTCATATTCTTAATTTGTCTTTCTTCATCTTTGAACATATCTGAATAAAATATTCTGAATTAAACAGAATCTATTCAAAACCCTGTTAATTCAAAACTATCAACATTCTGCTTTTTTAGGTGTATTACACTTTACAATTAAGCCATACAGAGAAAGCTGAAAGCACATGTGGTTCTTTTTTTTCTCTACTTCACCAAACCCAGAGAAACTGAATGAAGGCATGGTTGTTTAACTCATCATTCTGCTATGGCTTACTGTTTCTAGCCTTGCTACTTTTCTTACGTATGTGGTTTCCTCCTTTCTGAAGAAGAGCTAATTAACACTTAAACTATTCATTTTTACATAATTCCTCTAAATAAGAAGCATTAAATGTTAGGGGACATTCAAGTCATATTCATTGCAGGATTACCTCTTTCCCCTATATTGGAGAATGGAATGACAATCTACTCCAGTATTCTTGCCTGGAGAATCCCATGGACAGAGGAGCCTGGCGGGCTACAGTCCATGGGGTTGCAAAGAGTCAGACACAACTGAGCAACTAACACTCACTCACTTCTCCTATATATTGGTTTACCTCAGCACTAGTAAGCCGTTACTACACAACAGAAGTGTGTGTGTGTCCTATTCTCAAACCACTGTGCCAACACTGTGTCTCTTTCTCAACTGTGGCAGGACCCTCCCACACAAAGTTCCCCTAACAGCTGTGTTCCCCATTTTGGACCCAGGCAGAGAAAAGCAGCAACAATAAATGCTTTGTCTGTTCCTGCTCTGTATTTGTAATCACCTTGCTTCTATTAATAAGTCTCTTAAACTCCATAAAGAACATCTATGTCTAAATCACAAATGACACATAAGTGTCCTCACCTTAGTTCAAGTCTTTATCACATCATTTCTACATTATTGCAGTGGTCTCCAAAACCCACCAACCTGCAGATTACAATCAGATCCTTTTGCTGTGTTACTCCCCACTAAAAAGTCTTCAACAGTTCCTTCCCCTTTCAAAAACCTTTAGAAGTCCCAGGATGGACTCTTAAAGTTAAGAGTTTTAGTGGGTAAGAGATGGAGAAGAAAAAGATCAGAGAGATTGTGAGCTAGGCAAAGGACCTTCTACCCCTACTTCGCAAATGAGAAACACCTGCATAGTACATGAGAAAAGTGTGTGTGTATGATGTCTGAAACACTGAGTAAAGTATTCATGCCTTGACCTGACACGCAAAACTATCTACATAATGGCTCCAAACTTTTGTTTGTCTAGTTGACCCGTGAAACCTTCTTTTTACATAAATTGGGCTATATTCTGATCTAAAATACATCTTACACATTCTTGTCTGCATAATTTATTACTATCTCACCTAGAATGTCTTTGCTTCTATCTAGACTCCAAGTTTAAGGTAAATAATTTGAATATGACTATCCATTGTAATCAGTACTATTTATCATAATTAGTATGTCTCAGAGAATAAAACACTTCTTACTTCCAGTGATAAGCTATACTTTCATGAAAAATCTTATTTTCTTTCTCCCAGGTACTGATGACAACAGAATTCTCTGAAAGGTTAGTGTTTTATAAGTAAATCATTTGCTTACTTTACTTACTAACCATTAAAAATTCCTCATTTCAAATATATGTACATGAATACACACAGCCCAGGTGGCACAGTGGTAGAGAATCTGCATGCCAATACAGGAGACACAGAGGTGTTGGGTCTGATCCCAAGGTCAGGAAGATCCTCTGAAGTAGGAAATGGCAACCCATTCCAGCATTCTTGCCTGGAAAATCCCATGGACAGAGGAGCCTAGGGGGCTACAGTCCACGGGGTTGCAGTCAGACAAGACTGAGCATGCACACAACACACACACATATATGGAGAGACAGAGAGTATGTGTGTGTGTTGGCATTATCTTTCAGTGTAGAAAAATTTTAACAATTCAATAATCCTTCTTGTGGTGCCACTAAGGAATTACTCTGAACACAAACTGAAGTGAATGTGGGTTAATCTACCTAGGCTGTGAATCTGGGCAATTTTACAATGATTTTACTTTACTCTAGAGGTTAATCATTAAGAGTCAAGTACAGAAATTTTATAATCATAGTGAAAAACTGCCATTTAAATGATTCTAAACATGAAGTAACATGGATGAGGACACATGGCACTGTAAGAGGCTTAATTTAACAGTCTTGCACATAAAAAGAAATATTGGCTTATTTACCAGTGCTGCTTCCCAGCCCCACTCCCGGTATCTTGGATCGTGAGTGAATCGCCACAGGTACCAGTAGGTTTCAATGACTTCTGGACGGAGGATGTAATACTTTTCAGCCTGCCGGACTGCCACAGCTTCTACTGCACCATCAAACTTGAATGATTCAGGACCAAGCTTTAATGCTGTAACATGACAAAAGAAAGAAATGAGCACAATAAACCATTTTTGTTGGGTTTGCCAGAGATGTTTCCTCCCTTGAAAGAATACAGTATGAAGTAATTTTATAGCTGTTTTATTGTTGCTGTTTTGCAAAATTAGTGACTTTAAAAGCTCCACATTTTCTTATAAATATTTCTATTATTCTGACATGAAATATTTTTCATAAATAATATATATCAACATACTGCTACATCTAACTAAAGTGACAAGAGTCCAGTAATTCTTTAGAAACTAATGTAAGGCTAGACATAAGCACGTTACATTTCTGTTTTGGTCCAAAATCAAATGAAACAGATAAATGACGGTATTGTGCAAAATTACTTTTTAAAAAGTCAAGACAATTTAAGTCTTTTTAACATAACACATACATGTATAAAAACATTTTAGAGCTCAGATTCTGAGTTAGATTTAGTTGCAGACTTTAATCTTTTAAAGTATACCATAGTACGTTAAGAAGCAATACATTTTAAAACTTAAGCTAGTTTTAAAAATCATCTCTCTTCTATAACCTCTATATATACAGCTAGGAAGAGGTTCAAATCGCCAACCACTAAGAATTTCATCAGTAAACTGCGCATTTATCAGTCTGAATAAATACCTGAAACTAACAATACTGTAAATCAACTACAGTTAAAGAAAAAACTTAAAAGAAGTATGGCCATTACACATATACAACATTACATAAAATACCTTAAATGATATGATTTCCATTCAGGCTGGAATATAGTACTACATGAAAGACTTTTAAAGAAACTCTTTCTAATCACACCAGCACTCTAAACCAATATAAAAATCAACCTCCACTGGGATGTTGGAGTCACACACAATTACCACTCTCAGCTCTCACCTTTCTTTCTTTTTACTAGTTTGTATCAGTGCCAAATAATTTCAAGGTCTCTCCCTTCTTTCAAGAAATGCTAGATACTTTTATATTTTCTCAGAAAAGGTAGCATAAGAACCATGCCAAAACAAAAGCACACCACAGTTGTTAGCATGACGTTTGCAATGGCCAAATTTTAGCATTGTAAGGGTGACACCATAAACTCCAAATAATCATAATTAAAATAAAGCATTTCATACCACTGCCCACACTGAAGAAAAAACACAAAACCAAAAAACAATGTAGTGATGGTAGCTCTATTAAAAGCAAACCATGATCCAGAAGAGAGCTAAAAACCAAGTTGTTATTGCTAAGTCTTGGAGAACTAAAGTAGAACCTAAGCAGGTGTTTTTAACCTGAGGACATAACTCTATGGTAGGCTTTCGAAGAGGGAGATAATGTTGTATCAGAGAAGCCTCTGAAATTGCATGCAAAACCTTATGTGTGCTCATATAGTTCTGACTACCTCCTCAATGGGATGTCAGGTAAGGACTAACCAAGAAATTATCAATATATTGTAAGAAAACTTCTACTCAGCTTACTGACAAGATCTGGCATGCAATCAAACATTGTCTGTCATTTAAAAATGTTTTTAAAATAAGAAAAGTTAAACAAACATCATAGGCACCAAAATGAGAGTAATCCAATAAATAGGAAGAAAAGTCATTTACTCTGGGTTTCATGTTTTCCATTTCTCAAAGACCAGGAGTGTTAAGTGATTGTATGGAGTTTTCAAATGTTAACCTTTTAAGGCTAAATTTAAATTAGATAATAATCCCATAATCATCATGATATCACTTGAATTAAAGTAGACATTGGCTGTGTGGAACTAATATTTTAGACTTCTTACTAAAATTATTATTTCACTGATTAATCATTCATAACTTCATTCATGAGGAGTTGGTGAGTAAAAACATACAAGTCTAATACACATACCATATCCGTTATTTTTGCCAAATCATTGCTTTGATGTTTCTGAGGGTGTTACTTCTCAGGTGCTCTTTTGCTTAAGCAATGTTGTAAAAAATAATTTCATAACATTCTACCTCTACTTAAATTTCTATTCCTTACCTAAAATTTCCCATTTACAATTGATACATCATTTCTAAAAGGAAAATAACTAATCCAACAAGTAAAAATTGAGTCAAAATCATAAATAATTCAATGCTTGAGTAAAAAGAACTCTAGAGGATGCAAAAATCATATAATTGAAGGTGAAGGAAAGAGATATGCACAAATTTTAAAAATGAAAGTAAAATATCAATTGAAATAAATTGTCAGTTGTAAGACAGTAAGAGCTAATTTTAAAGCAGGCACAGGTTTGTAAAGTCATGGGAAATATTCATATGTGAATTTCAAGGCAGGTAGACTCTGTAGAGATGGAAAAATTTAAGTCAACAAAGGATATTTAACAAAAGCTAAAAAACACATGACAGAGGATGAGATGGTTGGATGGCATCACTGACTCAAAGGACTTGAGTCTGAGTAAATTCCAGGAGTTGGTGATGGACAGGGAAGTCTGGCGTGCTGCAGTCCATGGGGTCACAAAGAGTCGGACATGACTGAACGACTGAACTGAACTGAACTGGAAAAGCACAAAGAACATTTTTGGACATGCAATCTGACTACAGTTTGAAAGGTCTAATAGCAAGAGAAGAATTTAAACTATTTTCCTGTATCCTTTCCTATCAACTTCTCTTAAGGAAACAATAGTTGTAAAAACTCTTAAAATATGTCCATTTCTCCATGTTCAATGGATGTTTTGTCCATTGGATGTGTTCTATCTAAACAGATTAAATCCCCCCCGCCCAAACAGCACATAGTCTAAGGAAGGTTTTATCCAATTTCAATGTGAGGTAAATTAAGTTATATAATAGTCATTTTTAAAATAATGTTCAGCAGTTTGTCTTTTTAATCTAGAAACCCAGATAGAGAAAGTACTATATTCTGGAAGTCTTAAGATCTGGTTTGGCATTTATTTTGCATTATACCTCAGAATATGGGCTTCCCTGGTGGCTCAGATGGTAAAGAATCTGCCTGCAATGCAGGAAATCCGAGTTCAACCCCTGGGTCAGGAAGTTCTCTGGAAAATGAATTTGCAGCTCACTTCAGTATTCTTGCCTGGAAAATTCTATGGACAGTGGAACCAGCAGGCTTATAGTTTATGGGGTTGCAAAGAGTTGGACATGACTGAGTGACCAACACTTTCACTTTTCATACCTGAGGTATGAATAAACTAAAATAATGTATCAATCTAGCTTCCCATGCAGATATGTCTTCCCAGGTGGCACTAGTGGTAAAGAACCCACTGGCCAATGCAGGAGACATACAGGACATGGGTTTGATCCCTGGGTTGGGAAGATCCCCTGGAGGAGGGCATGGCAACCCACAGTATTTTTGCCTGAAGAATTCACAAGGACAGAGGAGCCTGGTGGACTACAGTCCATGGGTTCATAAAGAGTCAGACACAACTGAAGCAACCTAGCATACAACACTAAATTACTGCTCTGTTTCATGAAGATTCAGCAGTGTTTCCTACAAACCTAGCTAAATATTAAGCAGTAGGCCATGTTTATCAGTATGCGGAATATATGAAGAATATCAGATTTTGAAATAATGTTAATTCTAATTCCAACAAACTGAAGTGAAATCCCAAGGCAATAATTACTGCATGAAATTAACCCAAATAACTCCTAAGAAGTGGATATATTTTTAAACAAGTTAGCCAAAACTTACAGCACAGCTATAAGAAAATACAGCAGAAGATGTAATAACCTGGCAGGAAGTAAGCAAAACTAGGACTGTACTTTTTAATTAAAAGATCTAAGCTGGAGATTAAAGATAAGTAAAAACAGTGAAAGACTTGAAAATACAGGATACAAATCAAATAGTAATCTTTTGGGGCATACCATGGGAAAGAGACCCACAGGTTCACTGACTGGCAATATGAAAACGACATCAGAACAAGCATGACAGCAACAACCACAGACTGCATTTTTTTAAATTGTATTTAAACTCAAAATGTTCTGTAGAAGACAGGTTAGATATTATTATTCCAATATTTTGCAGATAGAGCAACTGAGGCTTAGGAAGGTTAAATGATTTGCCTAAGACTCATAGATAATAAATAGTGGAACATGGGACTTTTCAACCTAGTTCACACGTTCTTTTCATACTATCAGTACTTCAAATCAGCATTGGCCATATCATTATGAAATGTGAAAGTCAGAACTGTACAGTAATATGAGGAATCCTTTCATAACTCTGGTATTCTATGAATTTTTCAAAGGCAAGGAAGACGTCTGTTCACACTTTAACCCATAAGAATCCAGCATTATGCTCAGCAAAAAATATGTGCTTCATGTTTAATGGAATGAATAATTATAATAACCATAATAGACCATATTTTAATGTGTTTGTTGCATGAAATCCTACTATTTTAGATCCAGTATTTGATTTGTGGTCAAAATTTGCGTAACAAGTATTATTATCATGGGTCCTAGTACAAACACTTAATATCCATTCTGTTCCTCTATGTCATACTAATTTCAGCTATATTTTAAGTATGTATTTGATATTCTACAATATACTTTAACTTCCATTTGTAACTCAGGTCACTGACTTCAGAGGCATTATGTACTAAGCTAAATCACCACAAAACGATCTCTGCCTCAGTGTCCTTTTGACTTAGTTATATTTTGTCAAGAAATGGAATCTTCACTTTAGTTACTGACATAAACCGAAAGGTCAATTTCATAGTAAGTTCAATTCCTTATTATATAAAAATATGACAGATTAATAAACTAGGATAAATTTTAAACCAATTATATCAGTTTCATAGTACCTGATGATATATTAACCCTGAAACACAAATTTAGTTATTTAACTAAAGCAACAATTCAATTTCTGAAATCACAATTGAAATTCCTAGCTTTCAGTTTTTCAGGGAGCCCATTATCCATTATTTCATGCAGAAACATTCATTTTTAAAGCCAGAGGAAAAACCTGGAAGACCTTGCTCAGTGTTTCTCAAAGCTATTCTTCAGGCTTTTATTTAAATCTAATTGCCTCTCCTTCCATGAAATTCTATATGTAACAAATACATATATACTGTTTATCTATCTATGACTAAATGCCTGAATGTATATGTGTGTGTGCACAGGCATACACACAACAATATTTTTCACCCTCAGGAACCAACTTTTGTCACCTGTAAAACTGAGAATCATTTCATTTTTTTAGGTGAGGACACTGAAATCCAGAAAGATCACCTATTTCCCTAAAGCAACATGAAAACTTCTTTTTAAAGGCACAAACAACTTAAAAATTATTGGCGAACTAAGAGACAAACTACCAGTTATCTAGATACCAATTATATATTCAATTTAACTAATATCTTTTGGCTATTCCTATTTTCACAAGATAGGCAAGGCATGTAACCTAAATCAATTCTATATTCTTTTAAGCAACTCGTTTTATAGAAGTGAAAATAAACTAATTCTTCTACATTAAAATAATGTTTAGAGAAGAACTAACACCTATCCTACTGAGACTCTTCCAGAAAATTGCAGAGGAAGGTAAACTTCCAAACTCATTCTATGAGGCCACCATCACCCTAATACCAAAAGCTGACAAAGATGTCACCAAAAAAGAAAACTACAGGCCAATATCACTGATGAACATAGATGCAAAAATCCTTAACAAAATTCTAGCAATCAGAATCCAACAACACATTAAAAAGATCATACACCATGACCAAGTGGGCTTTATCCCAGAGATGCAAGGATTCTTCAATATCTGCAAATCAATCAATGTAATTCACCACATTAACAAATTGAAAAATAAAAGCCATATGATTATCTCAATAGATGCAGAGAAGGCCTTTGACAAAACTCAACATCCATTTATGATAAAAACTCTCCAGAAAGTAGGAATAGAAGGAACATACCTCAACATAATAAAAGCTATATATGACAAACCCACAGCAAACATTATCCTCAATGGTGAAAAACTGAAAGCATTTCCCCTAAAGTCAGGAACAAGACAAGGGTGCCCACTTTCACCGCTACTATTCAACATAGTTCTGGAAGTTTTGGCCACAGCAATCAGGGCAGAAAAAGAAATAAAAGGAATCCAAATTGGAAAAGAAGAAGTAAAACTCTCACTGTTTGCAGATGACATGATCCTCTACATAGAAAATCCTAAAGACTCCACCAGAAAATTACTAGAGCTAATCAATGAATATAGTAAAGTTGCAGGATATAAAATCAACACACAGAAATCCCTTGCATTCCTATACACTAATAATGAGAAAGTAGAAAAAGAAATTAAGGAAACAATTCCATTCACCATTGCAACGAAAAGAATAAAATACTTAGGAATATATCTACCTAAAGAAACTAAAGACCTATATATGGAAAACTATAAAACACTGATGAAAGAAATCAAAGAGGACACTAATAGATGGAGAAATATACCGTGTTCATGGATCGGAAGAATCAATATAGTGAAAATGAGTATACTACCCAAAGCAATCTACAGATTCAATGCAATCCCTATCAAGCTACCAGCGGTATTTTTCACAGAACTAGAACAAATAATTTCAAGATTTGTATGGAAATACAAAAAACCTCGAATAGCCAAAGCAATCTTGAGAAAGAAGAATGGAACTGGAGGAATCAACCTGCCTGACTTCAGGCTCTACTACAAAGCCACAGTCATCAAGACAGTATGGTACTGGCACAAAGACAGAAATATAGATCAATGGAACAAAATAGAAAGCCCAGAGATAAATCCACACACCTATGGACACCTTATCTTCGACAAAGGAGGCAAGAATATACAATGGAGTAAAGACAATCTCTTTAACAAGTGGTGCTGGGAAAACTGGTCAACCACTTGTAGAAGAATGAAACTAGATCACTTTCTAACACCACACACAAAAATAAACTCAAAATGGATTAAAGATCTAAACGTAAGACCAGAAACTATAAAACTCCTAGAGGAGAACATAGGCAAAACACTTTCCGACATAAATCACAGCAGGATCCTCTATGATCCACCTCCCAGAATACTGGAAATAAAAGCAAAAATAAACAAATGGGATCTAATTAAAATTAAAAGCTTCTGCACAACAAAGGAAACTATAAGCAAGGTAAAAAGACAGCCTTCTGAATGGGAGAAAACAATAGCAAATGAAGCAACTGACAAACAACTAATCTCAAAAATATACAAGCAACTTATGCAGCTCAACTCCAGAAAAATAAATGACCCAATCAAAAAATGGGCCAAAGAACTAAACAGACATTTCTCCAAAGAAGACATACGGATGGCTAACAAACACATGAAAAGATGCTCAACATCACTCATTATCAGAGAAATGCAAATCAAGACCACAATGAGGTACCATTTCACACCAGTCAGAATGGCTGCGATCCAAAAGTCTACAAGCAATAAATGCTGGAGAGGGTGTGGAGAAAAGGGAACCCTCTTACACTGCTGGTGGGAATGCAAACTATTACAGCCACTATGGAGAACAGTGTGGAGATTCCTTAAAAAACTGCAAATAGAACTGCCTTATGACCCAGCAATCCCACTGCTGGGCATACACACCGAGGAAACCAGAATTGAAAGAGACACATGTACCCCAATGTTCATTGCAGCACTGTTTATAATAGCCAGGACATGGAAACAACCTAGATGTCCATCAGCAGATGAATGGATAAGAAAGCTGTGGAGCATATACACAATGGAGTATTACTCAGCCATTAAAAAGAATTCATTTGAATCAGTTCTAATGAGATGGATGAAACTGGAACCTATTATACAGAGTGAAGTAAGCCAGAAAGAAAAACACCAATACAGTATACTGACACATATATATGGAATTTAGAAAGATGGCAATGATGACCCTGTATGTGAGACAGCAAAGAGACGCAGATGTATAGAACAGACTTTTGGACTCTGTGGGAGAGGGAGAGGGTGGGATGATTTGGGAGAATGGCACTGAAACGTGTATACTATCATGTAAGAACGAAGCACAAGCCTATGTTTGATACAGGATACAGGATGCTTGGGGCTGGTGCACGGGGATGATCCAGGGAAATGATATGGAGTGGGAGGTGGGAGGGGGGATTCAGGACTGGGAGTTAATATACACCCATGGTGGATTCATGTCAATGTATGGCAAAACCAATACGGTATTGTAAAGTAAAATAAAGTAAAAATAAAATTTAAAAAAAAAATAAAATAATGTTATCCCATACATTAAGCCCTACTTACTGTCTTTAAAACAATTTCTTTAAAATCTTTATTTAAAAAAACAGAATTCAGAATAATAATTTAAAAAAAGATTCAGGAACATGTATTTAGAATTAAAATTCAAATTAAAAAAAATACTTTACTATGTTAGAATAAATTATTTTGAAGTGAAAAATGCCTATTTATTTTCCTTCTAATTCCTGGACATATTTTTATCTTAAGATTATTTTAAACTAAACAATTAGCATTATTAATATTCTTACCAGTTCTGTCATAGGACTCATGACATGTACGTGCAATTTCCGCCCCTAGCTCTAAATAATGTCCAGCTTTATCCATTCTGGAACCATCTGCTCCTAGTACAAACATTCCCCCAGCAAAGCAGGCCAAATGCCCCATCTTCTTTTCCAAGTGCCCATTCTTCCATTCTCCAATAAAGGTAAGACCTCCACGAGACTTCCTAATAAGATGTTTTTCTATAGCCTATAAGAAAGAGTAGATATTCAAAATTTTAGAGGCAAAGTGTTAGTATTCAGATTTACTACATCCTTCTGGCACAAAACCTTGGTAAGACGATATTCTACAAAGCAGTAACTATCCTGAAGTGAAAGACTAAATTTATAATAATTAAGTTTGGGAATGAACAATCAAGTTACATATAATCTTAAACAAATATTTTAATCACTACTATAATGAGACAAGGTGGGAGAGAGGAGACTGGCCTGAAGATTACCTTTCAACATAACATTACCCATACTACTGTTTTTCTTCTTCTTGCTCTAAATGAAATGCATAATAATCAGTCAGTTGAGGTCAGGATGACAAGTTATAACTCAGAGACCCTGCTAACTTATTTTATATTTCATACAACAAATATGAATAGAAAGAATAACACTCAGGTTAAAGAGAAAAATATGATTTTGATAATTAGTTAAAATGGCTTCTTTTTCATATAATTGTTCAAGTATTTTAAGAAGGTTTAGTAGGTGAAATATCTTAATGTTATAAAATTTAGAAAAATAAACTGAAAGTTCAAACATAACTCCTTAGTCCCTTACTTCAAAAACTCAGGCATTTGTTTTGGAGGCTGTGCCATGGTTAAGAGAGGCCATGAGATAATATCAATTTTATCCATTCTCCTAAAATGTCAATTTTACTTCTTCTGAAATGTCAACTTACTTAAAAGAATGGGAATGATGAGAGAAATCTTTATTAAACCTGAATATAACACAAAGTAGAGTCCAACAATCGTGCTTAATTTTAAAAATGAAAAATTTTAAGAGCTTTGTTCCTTTGGACCATGTTCTTAGGTTTTGTTGAGAGGGGCTAAAGATTAATTCTTCACCTTCTTTGTAAAACTATAAGGAACTGCATTAATTTAATTCTCTTTAGTAGAAATTATTATACATGATTAAATATTATACATGATTAAATATTATACTTTCTGATAATAAAAGGTACTAAGACTCAACTTATATTTATTATGGGCTGTTCTCTGACAAGCTCAATAACGATCAGCTTTCAAATGTTTTTTCTATATTCTTTGTCACAATAATGTTTGTTTTACAGAAACATAAGGACTATGCCTTATTCGTCATCTTACACTCCACAAGCCCTGCAGGATGGCTTCAACAATTAAGTCATTTTATAAATAAATAGTACTCTTTGATAATTTTATTTAGCCTGTTAGAGCAAAGAGGGGTAGCTGATAATCATAATGATAATAAACATTTATTGTTGCTTTAACTGTAATACTCAGGCACAAATGAAAAATTAGTTTTTATAATGAAAAGATTACTTCCTTTTGAATACAATATCTTTCTGGACCTCATGGTATCCAGCATGTTTTCCATATATAAAGCAAAAGTCAAAGTCGCTCAGTTGCATCTGACTCTTTGCAAGCCCATGGACTATATAGTCCACGGAATTCTCCAGGCCACAATACTGGAGTGGATAGCCTATCCCTTCTCCAGTGGATCTTTCCAACGCAGGAATTGAACTGGAGTCTCTTGCATTGCAGGCGGATTCTTTACCAACTGAGCTACGAGGGAAGCCTGTGTGTGTGTGTGTGTGTGTGTGAATAAATGCCTAAAGGACAATATCTATAGTTTAGATTCTAAATCTTTGTGTGATATTTGTATCACTTTGTTACTTCTGCTCATCACAGTAATATAGTATAGTAGATTTATAGTAATATAAATATATTTATAGTAATTTTTATAGTAATTTATAGTTAATTACTATTTATAGTAATATAAATCTTACTATGTTATGAGTAAAAGATATCTAAGCATATCCCCATTGGCCTACTGGGATTAAAGTAGAAGGTGGGTAAAGATAGGACTTTGTACCAACAATTCTCTTACAGACTCCTAAAATTTCTTGCACAGCTCCCTTGTCTCTCAAAATGAGACAAAAGCCTAAGAGTTCAATTTAAGAGTAACTGCCATTCAGAAGTTTGACATTTTTTGAACAAGTCTGAGCAAGAAAGCAATGCTCCAAAAGGACCAAATAAAAGGTGTAGTTTTTGCTATTTCAAATAAAGACTAAATATAAACTTGATCAGAATATAAAATCCATAATTACACAATTTTTAAAAAGAAAGCTAACATGTAAGAACCAGGGATATGGATACCTGTAAGTGTAGAGGAAGGCCAGAAGAGGATGGAATAATTTAAATACACTAGTTTAGAAAGACAAATTTACAAATGATTTATCTTAAATTAGAATGAATCTTAAAATTCATAATCATTCCTATCTCCTCTATGCATACATGTCATTAATTTTACTATCTGTATATACTCTATCTTCTAACATAATTCTGTTATCAAAGATAATTAACATTGCAAAAACTGCACACATGTCTCAAAATGAAAGTTAGCTAACTGGTTATTTAATAGGTGCCCATTTTCGACCTAAGGACTAATAAAAACAGGATACAGAAAACAAATATAGAAAGAAAATTAAGACATATAACTTATATAGCAGATGATTCATGGAAAATAAATATTAATTTATGAGATTAACTTTCAAAACAGGCATTATGCTTTTAAAAGTATTAATATATATAATTTAAAAACTAGGACAAATATGTTCTTTTCCATGTAGGAAAAAGTATTAAAAATAAGAGAAAATGTTTTCAGATTTAAATTATTACAAGAAAGCAGCAAACTATGAAGAAAAAAATGATTACACAATATATGACATGTCACACTTTATCAAAAATAAAAATATTAAATACACTCATTTATCAAATACTTACTGAATACCTATTGTTTCAGGTCATGCAAGACAATAACAAATAAATTAGTCTGTCTTCAAAGAAGCCACAATCTAGTGGGATTGATACCGGTGGCTATTTTCAACACTGTGATACTAAAAATACTACATTCTTCTAGATAGTAACTTTACACCTGCATCATAAAATTTTCTAGGTTTAAAGTTTAATAACAGAATAAAATTCTTTAACTTTTCAAAATGTAAGTCTTCATAAAGAATTTTAGAAGTCACCTACTAAAGTACAGATTCCTGATTATAATTTAGTTCATTTTCTTAGTCAACACACTCCTTCAAGAAACATTTATACCTATGGTAGGCAAACCAGTACAATGCAACATATCAGTTCAACTCCTGTGCATTTTTATAAAACTACAGAGATTAGTTCCTTAAAAAGTGAGGATATATATGGGTAATAAGATCCTTGGTTTAACTTAAAGACAAAAGAACTATAACTCTGAGTACGGGTCATTGACTAGAGTCAGAATGGTGTTGTTGTGTATAAACTGTACAACTTTTAAAAGTGATTAAATTATTAAAGGAATATGGGTTTATACTAGATGAGAAGCAAATAATTTACAAAGTGACTAACACTTGGAAATGCCACATATAAGTGTTTCCAAGAATGAAATCTGTCCCGATTTTAAATTACAACACTGTAGCACAAGGTTACATAAATATAAAATATAGAAGAGGGGTTAAGAGTACAGGCTCTGGACCTAGACTGTTCAGATATGGGTTCCATCACTAACGAAGCTATGCAAGCTTTACTTCTCTGCACCTTGAGGTCTCATGAGTAAAATGGTAGAGAAGATTAAATGATTTCACATATGTAAAAGGAATCAGAACAGTGCAAATACTATAAAATGTAAAAAATACTATAAAAGTGTTTTGTCCTTACATTTCACCTATAAGGCTCTCGATGTGTAGGTTTAATTGGTCATTTCAAAATAGAAATGTTTATGGAAAAGTATGTTAAGTCAGAAGTTTTTCCAGGCTCTGCAGAAAATAGCTACAAATAACTGAAATAAATTTTCATACATAAATATGCTACACTAAATTCTTCAACAATTAAAGTGCTACAATAAAGGAAAACAATATATGACTATTATATTGAAATACTAACAAACTCTAAGTGAATGTAAATAATAAAATATGTACAGGATGTTCATCAATTTCTATCAAACACATAATATATTTGAGATGTTAAGCAGGTAAATGTTCCGATAATAATTACCTCAACAGCATCATCATACATTTTTCTGGCTTCATGGTCTGTTTTATCTGACATCAACCATGCTTTTAGTAAGTACTCATAAAAACTGTCTCCTAGCCCGCCAACTGATGTGTGATCTGCAACAGAAAAAGGATGGAGGTGGAAGAAAGAGAAGATAGAGGACAAAAAATAATATTTTTTAATTACAATGACTATATTACATATCAATAATTTAAACATTATTTTGACAGCCCTCTTGCCAACATACTTCAAAGTTAATCCAGTAGGAGGGTACCATAATCACTCTTCTCTACATCTGAACCCAATTTTCTAGAAAATCTTTTTCTGCTGGATGTGATATTTTACACGGTTAGTAGTCTTTTTCAAGTATTGATAAGTAAGTGGAAGAACACTGCTGATGGGAATGTAAAATGGTACATCCACTTTGGAAAACAATTTGGCAGTTTCTTTAAAAGATAAACATATATACCTACCATAAAATACAAGTATTCCACTCTTGGATTTTTACTCATGAGAAAAAAAGGACATACATCCACTAGAAGGCTTGTGTGTTCACAGCACTTTATCTGTAACAGCCCCAAAGTGAAAATAACCCAAATGTCCATCAACAGGTGAATGGATAAACAAATTCCACAAAGTGGGATTATATTCAGAACTACTGATACACACAACATGGATGAAGCTCAAAATAATTATGAGTACATATAAAGAAAAAATATGAAAAAATATGAGTACATATAAAGGAAAAAATATGAGTACATATAAAGGATTGCATTTATAGAAGATTCTAAAAAATACAAACCTATCTATAATGATAGAAAGCAGATCACTAGTTGCTAGAGAAAGGAGTGAGGAGTAAGGGAAAAAATCATAAAGGCATTATGAGGAAGTCTTTTGGGGTGAACATATGTTCATTATTTTGATTGGAGTGATAGTTTTCATAAGTATATACTCATTTTAAAGCTTACTGAACTGTATACTTCAAACACATACAACTTATTGTATGTCAATTTTACCTTAATAAAACTGCTTTTACAAAAGCAAGTAAACAAAATAAAAAGGATATTTGGAATCAGTCCAAATCGATCAGTAACATCAACAAACTTAATTTGCTTTAATTCATCTTTTAAAATAAACTGAGACTCACTCTGGAATTTTTTTAAATTCTATCTTCTTAATCTATATAAATACTTTTTAAGACATACATAAATACTAAAATTGTGCAGGAAATTAAAAAGAAATGGTGAAAACACAGATGAGGATGGATAGAAGTCTTATACAGAAGATTTAAAGAGAGTAAAGAAAAAGAAAGTAAACTGATCAAAGTTAGAGCTGTCAGGGGTACTGGTAATCCAGTTAGAATTGGAAATTATAAATTTGTAGTCATCTTAGTTGCTCAGTTGTGTCTGACTCTTTGCAAGCCCGCCAGGTTCCTCTGTACATGGGATTTTCCAGGCAAGAATACTGGAGTGGGTTGCTATTTCCTTTTCCAGGGGCTCTTCCTGACCCAGGGATCGAACCCAGGTCTCCTGCATTGCAGGCAGATTCTTTACTGTCCAAGCCACTAGAACCCAGTTTTGTTATAAATTTGTAATGACTTTAAACTTTATTATTGATGATTTTCACGAGCAATGCTCAACTGACTGTAGATGAATGAAAAAGGTACACGGCTGAGTTGATATAAGCATTGGATTTGTAGGATAGATAACACAGAAGACTAAAGGTATTTTCACATTGGTTCAGATACTATATAGTCTAGGCTGGATAGGAAAGGAAGCAACAGGTGATCTTTACTCCACTGTTCACCTATTGCACCCAGCCAGTAAAATATCAGCCCACCTGAGAGTCTACTTTACTATTATCCTCAAATTCACAATTTTCACCATCAATGAGAACCTCTACACTGCTTGTCAAGTTTTCTATGACCCCTTGATTTGTGATCTTTCCCATTCCCTGAAGCAGAGATTTTAAATCTCTTTTTCAAAAGACCTCTAAGGGACTTCCCTGGCAGTCTAGTGGTTAAGAATCTGTTTTGCAATGCAGGGGATGTGCATTTGATCCCTGGTTGTGGAACTAAGACCCACGTGCCACGGAGCAACTAGGCCCGTGTGCTGCAACTACTGAGCCTGTGTGTTCCAGAGCTCATGTGCCACAACTAGAGAATCCATGCTCTGGAATGAAGATCCTGCATGCTGCAACTAAGACCCAACATGGAAAATTAAATAAAGAATAATAATTTAAAAGACCTCTACAGCTCTACCCCTTCCTTATCTCAGCAAACAAACAAAACTTCAAATTCATAGAAAAAATACAGATCACTGACCCCAAAAATGCATCTTTCAACTATCTGTACCCCCATCTATTAATTTATCTGTTTCTCTTGCCTGTTAAAGAGGAAAAAAATGTTCCTTCTCTACTGTATACACTCTACCTAGCTCTGAACACTAACCACTTCTGTTTCCTTTTCAGGAATCTCTCTCTTGGTTTATCTCTAACTTCTACCTGTCAACTGAAACTATCTCTTATTATTAACACCTTAAAATAATCTAATCTTTCCTGACTCTACCATAATCTTTTGGTTTGATATCTATCAGGTATTTACTGAAAGGATGAAGAAAGAGAAGTCATGGATGAAGTCTAGATTTCTTGCTGGGGCAAATGACTGAATGAATAGCAGTGCTCTTCCCTGAAATTGGGAATACTAGAGGGGGAAATAACTTAAAGTGGAAGAGTCTGAATATTGGACATGATGAATCTGAGGGACTAAATGGATATCTAAATGGGGATAACAAACATGGAAATCCAGAGAGGTAAGTTAGCGGTATACCTTTGGGAGTTATAAAATTGGGATTTATAAGAATGTATCTGAGCCATCGTGGAGTTCACTCAGATAGCATGTAAGACATGATCAAAGGACACAAATGGTCCTTTGGAACTTAACAGTTATAAAAGTTAAGTTAATTAAAATAATATGTAGGACATTTAAAAATTTTGCACTTTGGCCTCACACATATATTTCTCAATATATTGTAGATCTAAGGATTAACAAATGAGCAGGAGAAGAAAACATAAAAAATTAAAGTAGATGAACTAATGAGAAAAACCTTGGAAAGGTAAATGTCTTGTCATCACCGTTTGAAGGCAATGATTTTTAGATATGTGAATTATTGCCAGGGTTTACAGATTTAGTTACAGGTTACTTAGGTTATAGGATGCAGTCCCAGTCCTGCCTAACAGATTCTCATCAGCTCTTCTAGAATGTTATTTCAGTAGATGTTTATATATTCAATAAATAAATTCACAGCAGAAGCCTGAGATCTTTAGTTAATTATAGAATTTATCGCCCAGTAGTCTGACTTTATTTGAACCACTAACCCATGCCCGCCTTGGTGTCAAATTTGATGTACCATGTCACTCCATGATCCTTTTGAAATTCAGAAATTGATAACACATTAGAAAGTACTACTAAATACCAATGGTTACATTTTCTGTCTTAACATGTCATAAAGTTAATGAGGTTCTAAGAAGCTAATTCTTAAAGTGTTCTTATAGGAAATTCTAGAATAAACATATCTGTATCATATGCTTTATAGTTTATGAAGTATTTTTTAAATATATTCATTATCTCATAAATATGATTCACATAACTGTCTTAATAAAATAAGTACAAATAACAGATGAAGGAACAAAGGCATGAGGTTAATTAAGTTATCTAAATTATTAAGCAGAAAACCTGGATTAGTCTTTCAACTCCAAGTATTATACCCATTCTTAATTTTTTCACATTTTAAGTCAGTAGTATGACATTTAATTAATCAGTAATGATAAGTTTCCTATATCTTTTTCACTTAAGTCATTAAATGGCATAGGTTAAGTACTGTACTTAGAAAACTAGTGAAAAAATGAAGTAAAAAAAAAAAGATATTAATGATGTGCCTTTAAATCTAGGTTGCTTACTACATTCTTTTTTTATATCTGTTGCTAAGTACTTTTCCTGAAGGTAATTACCATAATTCTTCTGTGATTGCTATGTGCATGTCACAGACATTATCATTACTCTAATTATAATACAGTTAGCCAAAGCTGAATTTTAAAATTTCAGTTCAATTCAGTTTGTTTTGCAGACTATTTATAGTTATGACAGATGCCTACTGCTCAAAGATAATAATGGAATTTGATATACTTTTCCAAAGCTGATATGAAATATACAGAAATACCAAAAGGAACAAACGGAACAATTTAATAAGGACGGCAGCTGCTAAAGGGATATCAGGGTAGCTCCCCTAAAATTGTAAAGACCTCTTGCCAAAACAACCAGTGAATGGTTCTTTTTACAACATTCTCAAAATTAATAACTGCTGCAGGTGAAGAGATTCTAAAGAAGTAATCTGGATTCATTTTGTGGGAAAAAAACAAGTACGAATAAAAGAATTGCTTTTTACTGTAATTTTTACTGTGGTAAATATATGCATATAACATGAATGTTGCCATTTTTACCATTTTTCAAGTGTACTATTCAGTGGCATTAGTTACATTTACAATGTGGTACAAACATTGTCATTATTTCCAAAACTTTCTCATCACCCCAAACAGAAATGCGGCACCTATTAAGCAATAACTCCATTCTCCTCTCAACCAAGCCCCTGATAACCCCCAATACACTTTCTGTCTCTCTAAATTTGACTACTCTAGCTATTTGATATAACTAATTATATAATATTTGTCATTTTGCAACTGGCTTTCATTTTAGAATAATATTTTCAAGGTTCATCTATGTTGTAGCATGTATAAGAACTTCATTCATTTTTATAGTTAAAAAACATACCATTGTATGTATATACCACATTTTATTTATCCATTTGAAGGACACTAGTAAATGTAAAATGGTGTAGCCACTGTGAAAAACAGTTTGGTGGTTTCACAAAAAGTTAAGCATAGAATTCCATATGATCGAGCAATTCAACTGCTAGATAGATACCCAAAAGATTTGAAAGCAAAGACACAGAGAGAGATTTGCATGCCAGTGTTCACAGCAACATTATTCACAATACCAGTGGAATCAAGAAGTAAGTAAGTAAAGTCACTCAGTTGTGTCCGACTCTTGGCGTCCCCGTGGACTGCAGCCCACCACGGGGTCGCAAAGAGTCGGACTGCAGCCCACCACGGGGTCGCAAAGAGTCGGACTGCAGCCCACCACAGGGTCGCAAAGAGTCGGACACGACTGAGTGACTTTACTTACTTCTTGATTCCACCAGTATTATGAATAATGTTGCTGTGAACACTGGCATGCAAATATCTGTGTCTTTGCTTTCAAATGTTTTGGGTATCCGTCTAGCAATTGAATTGCTCGATCATATGGAAATTTTATGCTTAACTTTTTGTGAAACCACCAAACTGTTTTTCACAGTGGCTACACCATTTTACATTTACTAGTAGTATGAGAGGGTCCCAATTTTTCCACATCCTCACCAACACTTATTATCTGTCCTTTTGATTACAATCTTCCTAGTAGGTGTGAAGTAACATCTCATTATGCTTTGATTTGCATTTTCCTAATGAATAATGATGGTGAGCATTTTTTTCATGTGTTTATTTTCCATTTGAATATCTTCTTTGGAGAAAACTCTATTCAAGTTCTTTATCCACTTTTTAATTGAGCGTTTGTCTTTTTGCTGTTGCGTTTGAACATGAGTTTGAGAAGTTCTTTATACATTCTGAATATTAAACCCTTATCAGATATATGGTTTGCAAGTATTATTTCTTTACAAATAAACTCTCATTCTGTGGGTTGTCTTTAAATCTCATAATAATATCCTTTGATGCACAAATGTTTCTAACTTTAATGAAATCCAATTTATTTTTTCTATTGTTGCCTGTACTTTTGAAAAAGTCACTGCCATATCCAAGGTCATGAAGATTTGTCCTTCTAAGAGTTTTATAATTTTGGTTCTTAAATTTAGGGTTTTGGATGCATTTTGACTTAATTTTTGAATATGGTGTAAGGTAAGGGCCCAACTTCATTCTTTTTCATGTGGCTATCCAATTTTCACAATACCATTTGACAAAGAGAGAAGAGTTATAATTTTAATTAAGATGCCATCAATGAGATACTGTTGGTCATTTGAAAGGCTGGTAATTCTCAAACAGTGGTTTATTTTTCTGTATTCTAAGATTTTGGTGTGCAAGATAGCATCTTCATCTAATTTAAAAATGCTTTTACTTCAAGAGTAACAGATATCCATTATCAGATTAGGTTAATAGAGGTAAACAAAATTAGAAAATAAAAACAAACATTCAGGAAAAAAACACAGGGAACACTCTGGTTCTTATTCTTGTGGTGTTTGTTTTCTCTCTTTTCCTAAATATCTTTCTGCTGCTGCTGCTGCTAAGTTGCCACAGTTGTGTCCGACTCTGTGCAACCCCATAGACGTCAGCCCACCAGGCTCCCCTGTCCACAGAATTCTCCAGGCAAGAATACTGGAGTGGCTTGCCGGTTCCTTCTCCAATGCATGCATGCATGCTAAGTCGCTTCAGTCGTGTCTGACTCTGTGCGACCCCATAGACGGTAGCCTACTAGGCTCCCCTGTCCACGGGATTCTCCAGGCAAGAATACTGGAGTGGGTTGCCATTTCCTTCTCTCAAATATCTTTCTAGATACTTCATATTTATCCATGTCAAGTATTCTAATAACATAACTTTTCATGTCTATATAGTATATCACATCTGGAGGGACTATAACCTAACCAAATCTCTTTCACAAGAAGTTTAAAAACTGCACTGTCCAATGTGGTAGGCTTTAGTCACAAATAGCTAATTAAACAGAACATTTTCTTCATCACAAAAAGTTCCATTGAACAGGAGTGCTTTAGAATGTTTCCAAATTATCCCTATTTTGTGTGTGTGTGTGTGTGTGTGTGTGTGTGTGTTCATATTTTCTGAAGCACTAGATATACTGGGATGTGTCCATTCTGTTTATCAATTTAACAGAAAAAGAACAGTATCTTCTATTTAAAAGCTTCGCTGATTTGCTTAGGGACACAGGAAAGTGGAAAGACAGCAACAAAGGTCTCTGATGACCAAACTATGGAGATGCTACAAATATGGTACTAAACATAGTAGTCTTCTGTACATTCTACTAAAGTAGCACAGAAGGAGTGCATTGTCTCTGTGTCACTTATCTTCGTTAGCATCACTCTTAGGATTAAACAGGAACGTCTGTATAATGTCCATTTGTGTTTTGCTCTTTCATAAACTAATTACAAGAGATTAGTTTCATGTTTTTCATGAAAACTTTATTTAATGTTTCTGAAAAATCAGTTCCTCCAAAGATCAGTTCTAAAACTCTAACGAGATATCATCACCCCCTTCCCAAACAAAACACAGTCTCCTGAGACAGCATAAATCACTTCTACTGCAGTCTCACCTAACAACTGGTACATTTCCTCTACTACAACATTTATTTCATTATATAAACTCTGCCTGCTAGCCTGAGAGCTGCCTGAATTCAAAGTCCTATACATTCTTTCCCAATCTCCAGTCTCATCCAAAAGCCTGGTAAATAACAGACACTGACACTGTTTTTCACTCAGTCATGTCCGACTCTTTGTGACCCCATGGACTGTAGCACGCCAGGCTTCCCTGTCCTTCCCCATTTCCCAGAGCTTGCTCAAACTCATGTCCATTGAGTTGGCGATGCCATCCAACCATCTCATCCTTTGTCGCCCCCTTCTCCTCCTGCCTTCAATCTTTCCAGCATCAGGGTCTTTTCTAATGAGTTGACTTATTGCATTAGGTAGTCCAAGTACTGGAGCTTCAGCTTCAGCATCAGTCCTTCCAATGAATATACAGGACTGATTTCCTTTAGGATGGACTGATTTGATCTCCTTGCAGTCTAAGGGACTCTCAAGAGTCTTCTTTAACACCACAGTTCAAAAGCATCAGTTCTTCGGCACTCAGCCTTCTTTATGGCCCATGTCTCACATCCATACAGGACTACCAGAAAAACCATAGCTTTGAATAGACGGACCTTTGTTGGCAAAGAAATATCTCTGCTTTGTAATATGCTGTCTAGGTTTGTCATAGACGCTTGCTTTTCTTTCAAGAAGCAAGTGTCTTGTAATTTCATGGCTGCAGTCACCATCTGCAGTGATTTTGGAGCCCAAGAAAATAAAGTCTGTCACTGTTACCTTTTAAAATGAATGATCAGACGTGGCTTGTCTAAGAGCAAGCACACTATTTTCTAGCCATTTAACACACGCAACTCTTCTTCATATTTCTTAACTAAATACTTATCTCAAGCAATGCTCTTATTTATACCAAGATATAGTTTACAAATAAGGGCTTAAAAGTATAACCCTTTGCAAATGTCACACTATATTTTAGCAAAGTACCTACACATATATGAAATAAAATACTCTCGTGAGATGGGTTATTACTATTTCCATTTTAAATGTATAAAAACTGAAACTACAAGAGATGAGAAACTTGCCAAAGGTTACAGGACTAGCAGATCATAGGGTTATATACAATCTGGGGTTTCTAAGACTACATGTAGTGTACTTATCACTACATCAAGCACAAGTTTTCAGACTATCTTTCAACGGAGCATCAGTTGTAATAGAAATACTTACACTGACCCCAGCGACCTGTTCTTGGGTTCAAATAATTTGGATAAAGACCATTTGGACGATCCATTTTCTGAAGCAGCTTCCGAATGTGCATGACCTAAGCAAAATAAAGAATGCAATCATGAAAAAAAATCACTAAAGTTTTATATTAATCTGGGCTTTGTTTTTTTTCCCTCACTCAGAACCTACACTCCTACCCCCCGACTGTGTGTGTGTGAGATAGACAATAAGGCTTCTCTTTTTTAAATGACTCATTATTTTTATAAGACAGACTATGCGGAGAAGGCAATGGCACGCCACTCCAGTACTCTTGCCTGGAAAATCCCATGGATGGAGAAGCCTGAGCATTATTTAAAAATAATAAATAAGCAACAGTAAAGCACAAAGAAAAGGGCATAGAAACCAATTTAAATTTCAACATTCTACTCTCCAGAAATAGTCATCAGAAACATCATTGGTAAACATTATTCTAGACATATTCAATATGTACATAACTAAATGTTAAGAACAGAAACAATTTCATAAAAATATAATCATAATAGAATATTTGTAATAAAAAGTATGAAACCACTCTGAAGTTAACAGATGAAAAAGTAAAACTAAATTGCTGAACTTTAAATATTGATCCCATAATAGACATCCCTAAATTCCTAGAATTCCTAAACTTCCAATTCCTAAAAGGTATTCCTTAAGTTAAGGGGGGATAATCATGAAATATATTAAGAAGCTGGAGACTTTTCCAGGGACTTCATTTTGATTCATCTCTAGATTGGATGATGGATTTTTTAAGTGCTTAAAAAAATTTTTTTTAAAGCACAAACGTGTTCTTTCTTGTATTCTTGTTTTAGAATGTTAACCTAGTTGGCATAAATGACTTGAGGAAACATTTTTTTATTCACAGGGCCTTATACATACACTTCACTATTTTCTGGACTTGAGCACAGCACTAACCCTTTTAACTCAGTTTCTAATCTTCTTTTATTCAACTGGATTCTGTCATCACAGAGTTCTAGGAATTGGCTCAGGGATGCTGATTATTTGTGTTCTAACAAATCTATGTACAACAATCTCAATCTGAATAATTCCATGAACCAGGTTTAGTCAGTTCTCTCGCTTTCTGAAAATTATGCATACATTGATCCCCTCTGCTTCTTTCCCACATCTATCATTTCCTTTGCAAACCTTTTTACCTATCTTTTAATTTCCATGCTCACTAGCTTGTCACCATTTTGCCTTCCAAGTCTCTCACTATGTTTTGAATGCGTTCTTTGTATTAATTCCATTTTGTCCTTCATTTTGACTATAATTTAATTTTTTCTTACACTCAATTACTGATACGGCATCTTATTATCTCTGCACACCTGTATCTCTGTTTATAGTCTGGTTTCACATAAATGAGAGCTTCATTATCTTCTCTCTCATAGTGATGCTTGGTCAGGTCTTCAATTGCTGTTTTCCGATAAATATCTTTTGGCCATCATGTATTTTTCATATTCCTTCCCTTTTTTTCTGGTAATATTTTTGTATAAATTCTATATGCTTTTTTTTTTTTTTGATGACTTATTACTATTTTTCTTGAACCAGCAATTCACAAGAGCTTTGACATAAAAGGATAAGTAAAGTCCAGATGTGAATGTGGTTTCTTAAGCCTTTGTTTCTCATCAGGCAACTGAAACCAGCAATGCAGCACTAGAGAATCACTGTCATTCATTACTCTTCTGTCACTAAAGTATACAAGTACAAATACAGCTTGTCAGTGAGATCCTTAACTGAATTGTTTTTCTATCTTCTCAACATATCATATTTAGTGGGGTTCAAAGAAGAGTCTACCATCAGTCTGTAGTCTGTTCCCACTGCTGCTAATGAGGGTTTGGTTTTGTACCTCAAGATGTATCACTTAAAGAACTGCTCTATGAGCTTTTATTTTTGAAAGCTACAGCCATCAATATCCTCTCCTCAGTTACCCAAACCGTGCTCTGACCTTGATTGCTTATGCCAACCTTTCTTCCTATTTTGTTACATGAAATATCAAGTATCTCAATTTTGTTAAAAACAAGTTAATAGTTCCATTTCTCCTTTTGTTGTTCTCAGGTGATTTCTATGCGTTAGGTTAAGATTTCTCCACTTAAGAAATATCATATGCTAGACTACCTCTGTTTTACGAATTTATCTTTTTAAAAAGTCCCTTTATGCTTTTCCTTATTTTCACAATGGTTATCTCTTGGCCTTTATTTCATGCCAATAATTCAGTTTTCAACTATGTTCAGGTTACTTGTTATTGTTCATTTGTTTTATGGAAGCATGTAAGGTCTCAATTTGCTTTGTAGCTCTACTGTCTTCCTGTACGATTTTATTTTTGGCTTTGTAGCGTCTACACTGGGCTCTTCGTTAGTCTCTTACTTGAGATCACCAGCCTGCTCTTGTCTCCTGCAGCATGTCTGCATAATTGCCATGCTTTCTCTTTCATCTCGCTCACATTCAGCTGGGTCAGCGCTGACCTGAACTTCGGATGACACAGTGGAGCTGAGCTGTCCTCAAATTCCTTCCTGTTGTGTGCGTATGGTGGGGGGTGGGGGTGGGGCCTGTCTCTTATACACATCTAGATGTGTATAAGAGACAGGTTCACATTCAGCTGGGTCAGCGCTGACCTGAACTTCGGATGACACAGTGGAGCTGAGCTGTCCTCAAATTCCTTCCTGTTGTGTGCGTATGGTGGGGGGTGGGGGTGGGGCAGGGGGAGGTGTATCTCCCCTCCAGGATACACTAAGAGTTGGAATACTAGTGTACTAGCTTATTTCCTGAGGCCTAAGTGCTCAGGAAGGATGGAAGGTGAGAACACATTTGGAGCTGTGGGCAGTTGTATACTATGGCACTGGTCTCCCTTGTAAGATTAATAGGGAAAATCAGGAATTTATACTTTCTTTCTCTGCCCAGTAAGGATTCAGGATAGGGCAAGAGACAGACTTAAGATATCACAGCAGAAATCATCTATTTTTTATGGCTATCATATGTTTATGACATAAGGTTTCAGCCTTTCCTTCTTTCATTGTTACTGATTAATTTTTGCTGGTCTTAGCCTCTTGATGAAAGTGAAAGAGTAGAGCGAAAAAGTTGGCTTAAAGCTCAACATTCAGAAAACGAAGATCATGGCATCTGGTCCTATCACTTCATGGGAAATAGATGGGGAAACAGTGTCAGACTTTATTTTTGGGGGCTCCAAAATCACTGCTGATGGTGACTGCAGCCATGAAATTAGAAGACGCTTACTCCTTGGAAGAAAAGTTATGTCTATTTTTGTTATTGCTAATTTAATCAAGAAAGGGAAAATTCATTCTGTGATTTGGCTCCCTTTTGCTATCTTTACCTGAAAATTCTTCTGACTGATAAAATATTTCATACACAGAAAGGACTATATAAAGAGAGTCTAGTCATACTCAATTTAAGAAATACAACACGACATAACCTTTGCTACTCTGTTTACCATTACCCATTCACATATCACTGACTCTTTCTGAGATGTGGTCACAGTCTTGAATTTTACGTTCGTTATTATCTTGATTCTATTAAAATCACTTTTGAATCCCTAAACAATATTCTCTTCAGCTCTGCTTCTTTTGAACTTTTAAGAATTGTATTATATATACTATTTTGATTAATGAATGTGACCATAATTAATTTATTTTCACTGCTGTATTGAATCTTATCATATAAACTGCTAATACAAACAATGATTTTATATGTATGATGTAAATGTACATCCCAAAGACTGGAATTATTGGGCCATAGAATATATGTATTTTCAGCTTTACTAGATTTTGTATTTTAAATTTAAGTCTTTAATGCCCCTAGAATCATTATCATCTACAAAGGTACCATTGTCACACTTCCACATATATGTGGGGCTGTTTAAGGGCTATTTATTCTGTTTATCAGTTTTACTTGTCTCTATGCACCAACACTAATATTGGTAGTGTTGATAACTGAGTAATACAAATCCATCCATCCTGTTTTTCTTCAGAAATATTTTGAATGTTTCTCTCCTGTTTAAATTCTAGAAATGTCTAGTCAAGTTTCATTAAAAAAAAAAAAAAAGCAACGGGTAACTGACTGGCATTGAATTGAGGCTATAGATAAATCTGGAGGTAACTAAAATTTGTATGTTTTCCTATATATGAATATAATACATCTCTCCATTTACTTAGGGCCAACTCAATGTCATTTAGTAGTTTTGAACTTTGCTTATCTGTTGTTAGATTTACTTGTGAAAAACTTATACTTTTGTTCCTACTACATAAGGTATGTTTTTATAAGTGATACATTTTTGCCTGCTGCAGCTGGTATAGAGAAATACTACTGACTTTTAATATGTATATTGATCTTTTGGCTTCCCAGGTGGCACTAGTGATAAAGAAACCGCCTGCCAATGAAAGTCATATAAGAAAGTGAAGTGAAAGTTGCTCAGTCATGTCTAACTCTGTGACTTCATGGATTATACAGTCCATGGGATTCTCCAGGCCAGAATACTGGGGAGGGTAGCCTTTCCCTTCTCCAGGGGATCTTCCCAACTCAACCCAGGGATCAAACCCAGCTTTAACGCATTGCAGGCGGATTCTTTACCAGCTGAGCCACAAGGGAAGCCCAAGAATACTGGATTGGGCAGCCTATCCCTTCACCAGGGGATCTTCCCAACCCAGGAATCAAACCAGGGTCTCCTGCATTGCAGGTGGATTCTTTACCAACTGAGCTATCAGGGGGAGATATAGGAGACACAGGTTTAATCCCTGGAGAAGCCCATGGACACAGGAACCTGGCGGGCTACAATCCATGGAGTCACAAAGAGCAGGACATGACTGAAGTGACTGAGCAGAGCACGTCATGTTGATGTTTTATTCAAAATATAAATTAAGCTCTTGTTTAATCATTTAAGTGTGAAAGTGAAAGTCTTAGTTGCTCAGTAGTGTCCGACTCTTGCAACCTTATGGGCTGTAACCCGCAAGGTTCCTCCGATTATCTTAATATTTTAGGTAATCATTTAATCTGTAAGTAATTACTGTTTTCTTTCTTCCTTTTCAATCTACCTTTTTCTTCACTTTGTCTTATTTTACCATACTGACTAGGAACTTCAGCACAATGCTAAATAGAGACTATAATGTAATTTCTTGAAAACCTACTACTGATTATATCTTCTCAGATAACAGAAAATATATCAAATCTGTTCTAAATATAAGATACATTTCTTTATATAATTTTTTAAAAGGCAAATATTTTCTAAGCATTAATCAAATCTCTGGGGTAAAACCTAAAGTATTCTCTTATAACAAAGAAAAGAAAGCAAGAATACTAACCTTTTTGTAGTAAATTGGATTTCCTGTCAAGTAGCTGAGGTGGACAAACTCCATATGTAGTGTGCCAAATTCAGCAAGAATGCTGCTACCTGCAGATGCCCAGCCCCAGTTCCGTCCTACTCCACTGAATGAAAGAAAAGGTACAAGGAGACAGAATTAGGAAAAGACCAAAACATTTTTTCAATGAGTATATAACTTTTAAATAACTCCCTCAGAAATTATTGCAACACAATAGATTATTGTACCTAAAATCTTACTATTTTAGAATTATTTTGAATAGAATATTCACATGTCCTAAAAATCAAAACAATGTAATAAGTATATGTTAAGTATTTCACCCCACTCTCATCTCTCTTCCCCTTACAAGCCCACAATATAATCATTCATTAGCTTCTTATATGTTAGCATAGAAATTTCTATGCATAAATAAGCAGTCCAAATACATATTCTTCTTTTCCCTCCTTTCTTAAAATACAGCAAAGTATACTAGATTTTAAGTAACATTTTAATGAGGTAAGATGTACCTCATTGGGCTTTCCAAAGTTTATAAACAACTTTCCTATGTTTTTTACTTACAAATGCATAGAATTCCATGACATTAACGATTTTCAATTGAAATGTCTCATCCACACAAAAATGTGTGAGAGCATTCTAAGTTGTTTCAAACCTTGAAAGTACAACTCACATTTATTGTGCTGGGACCACTGATGTTACAGGACAGTATCATGACAAAGAACTGTCTTGCCTCCACTGCTGATAGTGTATGAAAACTACTACGTTATACAAATAGATATACTTCAATCAGTCCTCTATTAGTGGTCCTCTGGCACATTTCTAGTATTTTGCTATTATTAAAACTTTTATAGTGAATAATCTTGTGTGCACTTCATTTGTGCAGGTATATTTCTAGGATATCTTTTTTTTTTTCCAGGGTGCCTTATAAATTTTTTACTGGAAGCCAAACTATATAAATGAAAAGTACAGACTCTTTGGATGTTATCCTCTTTCCCAGAAGGTTAAGCTTCCTCTGAAACATAGATTTGAGTACAGGCAGATAACCTTGGCTCTGAGCTTTGTTAAGGGTTAAAACTATTCTAGTTTTACCTCTACTTCCAGGAACTGGCCCTATGGGATCTCAGCTGAAAGCCTGGGGTGTTTACCAAGGGCCCTTCACCATGGCAGCTTCAAATACTAACTCTGTCTCCTCAGTACCATGTAGTTGTTAAACTTTCTTCTTTATATCTACTTGTATACTGGCAATTCAGTACACTATGTTGTATTTATCTGTGTGGAGAAAACATTGAAATAGATATCAGGATACCTATAAAATAGGTATCAGGATACCACTACCTTAAAGTTCTTTAATTTTTTTGGTGCTATTTTTGTACTGTTTTTGAAAGTATGAAAGGCAAATATCACTAACAGATTTTTTCGAAGCCAGACATGAGAATCAAAGAAGAAATATGGATACAGTAACTATGTAGGACAGTCATTCATTTCACAAATATAAAGTACCTACTCATATCTGGGAGATATAACAGTGAACTCAGAGGGTAAAACGTCTGTCTGCAATGCGGGAGACCTGGGTTCGATCCCTGGGTTGGGAAGATCCCCTGGAGAAGGAAATGGCAACCCACTCCAGTATTCTTGCCTGGAAAATCCCATGGATGTAGGAGCCTAGTAGGCTACAGCCCATGGGATCACAAAGAGTCGGACACAACTAAGCAACTTCTCTCTTCTCTAACATATAACATCACTGTTCCCATAATAAATGATAATTGTTATGAAGAAAATTAAACATAGAATACTGAGTACTAGTGATAGAGGATGAGTTTAAAGATTTTATGTATAATGTTCAAAGAGTTTCTAAAATGACACAATTTAAACTGAGAACTGAATGATGAGAAGGAGCCAGTGATGAATAGATCTGGAAGAAGAGAATTCTCAGTAGAGGAAATAGCAGTTGGAATGGCCTGAGGAAAAAAGTTGGTTAGTGTGGCTAACCACACTATTTAGGAAATCAATCCTAAATACTCAATGCAAAGTCTATTGTTGAAACTGAAGCTCCAATACTTTGGCCACCTAACAAAGAGCCAACTCACTGGAAAAGACCTTGATTCTGGGAAATATTTAAGGCAAAAGGAGAAGTGGGTGGCAGAGGTTGAAATAGATAGCATCACCAACTCAATGGACATGAATTTAAGCAAATTCCAGAAGATAATAGAGGACAGAGGAGCCTGGCGTGCTACACTACATGAGGTCACGAAGAGCTGGCTAAACAACAATAACAATGTAGTTTGGCTGGAGCTCAGGAAGGGGAACCGATGATATAGGATGAGGTTAGAGAGCTGGGTATAATCTAGACTGTGTAGAAATTCTGTTGGTTACGGTGAAATTTAAGTATGAAGGAACATCATATAGAAATTTAATAAATGTAATGTAGTATTTAAAGGATAAAGCATACCATTTGGAAAGATTACCTAGGCATCAGCAAGGTGAATGGATTATAGTGAAGTCAAGTATAAATACAAAATCTCATTTCCATGTAAAAACTTTCTATCTCAAAATTTCATTCATACTGCATATAAGCACTATCAAAACTCTAAGTTCTAAAAAAAGTTTTTCATATTTTTACATACAACCTTGCAAGGCCCTCCACCTTGGCAGCCTTAGACATTAACCTCTGTCTTCCCAATACCAGTTCAGTTCAGTTCAGTCACTCAGTCGTGTCCAACTCTTTGCGACCCCATGAATCGCAGCACGCCAGGCCTCCCTGTCCATCACCAACTCCGGGAGTTCACCCAAACTCATGTCCATCAAGGTGGTGATGCCATCCAGCCATCTCATCCTCTGTCATCCCCTTTTCCTCCTGCCCCCAATCCCTCCCAGCATCAGAGCCTTTTCCAATGAGTCAACTCTTCACATGAGGTGGCCAAAGTACTGGAGTTTCAGCCTCAGCATCAGTCCTTCCAGTGAACATCCAGGACTGGTCTGCTTTAGGACGGACTAGGTAGATCTCCTTGCAGTCCAAGGGACTCTCAAGAGTCTTCTCCAACACCACAGTTCAAAAGCATCAATTCTTCGGTGCTCAGCTTTCTTCACAGTCCAACTCTCACATCCATACATGACCACTGGAAAAACCATAGCCTTGACTCGACGGATGTTTGTCGGCAAAGTAATATCTCTGCTTTTTAATATGCTGTCTAGGTTGTTCATAACTTTCCTTCCAAGGAGTAAGCGCCTTTTAATTTCATGGCTGCAATCACCATCTGCAGTGATTTTGGAGCCCCCCAAAATAAAGTCTGACACTGTTTCCATTGTTTCCCCATCTATTTCCTATGAAGTGATGGGACCAGATGCCATGATCTTAGTTTTCTGAACGTTGAGCTTTAAGCCAACTTTCCCTATACCCAGTAGCTGTTAGATTTTCTCCTTTGGCCTTCGGCCTCCAAATGCTGTTTTCTAGTTTCTTTATTTCTTTGTCCCATGCATGTGTAGGCACACAATGAGCCAACAACAGGAGGAAAATCTGTAGAAAAATTTTGGGGCTTTTCCTCTGCAATTCCTTCCTGATTTGAGATACTCATCCCTTGTATCTCAGCCCTTTTGGCAGTTCCAAGACCTGACCACAGACTTCTTTGCTCTACATGAGTACTGTTTTAGGGTTGGCCTCAATCACACTCAATTTAGAATATACCCTTAGGGGAAAAGCCAGCTTTCTACAGTGATGAGCTTCAAGTAGGCCCTTTGGGTTCTCCCTTAGGTATTGCTCTCCAATCCCTTCAAACCATTTTGTTGGGCTTTTGTGATTACTTTTGATGGGAGAGTTAACCTGATATAAGTTGCCTCAGGGCTGGAACTGGAAGTCTAGATTCATTATTCAAGAAAGTCATGGTTATTCCCACTAGAACTCTAAAACCATTCTCTAGGGTCTTTTCTACTTTTAGGAGGAAATGAAAAATATAAATCTTTCTCTCATAGAAAGATGGACACTTTTGGTTTCAGCTCTTTTAGCACTAGTGAAAGTGAAGTTGCTCAGTCATGTCTGACTCTTTCCGACCCCATGGACTGTAGCCTACCAGGCTCCTCTGTCCATGGGATTTTCCAGGCAATAGTACTGGAGTGGACTGCCATTTCCTTCTCCAGGGGATCTTCCCAATCCAGGGATCGAACCCAGGTCTCCCGCATTGCAGACAGAAGCTTTACTGTCTCAGCCACCAGGGAACTAGTTGATTTTAATTAATCTCTGTATCACCTAGAATAATATTAAATCAGGTGAGTCAAATGACAAATACAGAATAAATATGAGCTTTTTAGAGACAAGAATCTTAAAATTACCACTAAAATGTATGCAGGAAAGAGTAATACATGACTTGGTAGAGAAACTGAAGTACATGTAGATGGTGAGGATATAACCTTAATACTGATGTTACACACAGGCTCCTACTCCTGCCGTTAATGAACTGAAAGACCTTGAGCAAGATTTCCTTCTCTGAGACTCAGTTTCCTCATCCATAATATAAGAATTTATGATAACTAGTTCACATGACTGTTAGGAAAATTAAAGACATTTAAGATTGTGAAAACACTTTACAAAGACCCTAGTAAGAATAGTATCTAATGAGTTTTTGAATAATTTTATTCTAAGTTATTTTAAGTTTATCTAGAGAAAAAAAACTTCCTGAATCTGATAAAGTAAGGCAACTGATTAAAAAAAAGAAAAAGCTACAGCCAACATCATATTGATAATTTTAAAAAATATATTATAAAAACATTTTACGGAAATCCAGGAGACTATAAAATACAGGTGAAGATAATCTTTTTAACCAAGATTGAAAACCTCAAAGTTATAAAAGACATATCTGAATATATAAAAAATCAAAACTTAAGGATGAAAAATTATTATAAAAACAATAAACAAGTAGTAGAACAGGGGGAAAAAGTAATTCTATAATCTGTAAGGCTCTTTTATAAGCTAACTAGAAAAACACAACTCAGTCAACACTTGCTGCTGCTGCTGCTGCTAAGTCGCTTCGGTCATGTCTGACTCTGTGCAACCCCATAGATGGCAGCCCACCAGGCTCCCCATGTCCCTGGGATTCTCCAGGCAAGAACACTGGAGTGGGTTGCCATTTCCTTCTCTGATACATGAAAGAGGAAAGTGAAAAGTGAAAATGAAGTTGCTCAGTTATGTCTGACTCTTAGCGACCCCATGGTCTGCGGCCTACCAGGCTCCTCCGTCCATGGGATTTTCCAGGCAAGAGTACTGGAGTGGGCTGCCATTGCCTTCTCCACAATCAACACTTAGGAATAGACAATTCACAAAAAACAATCTAGATGTCCAATAAATTTATGAAAAGGTGCTTGAACTCGCTAAGCAGAAAATACAAATAAAAATAACAATAGCAACATTTCATAGCCATTATTCGTTTGAAAATTAAACAGAACATATACTTATAGACATTTTGGTACTCTCACATACTGTTGGTGGAAATATGATGAATTACAGCCTTTTGGAAAATATGTGGGGAGTAACTACTAAACTCAAAAATACATATAGCCTTTGATCCAGCAATTCCACACTTGGGAAATCTATCCTAAAAAAAAAAAAAAAAAAAAAAAAGACATATGCCCTTTGATATAGCAATCACATTCTTAAGAATCATTTACAGAAAAACCTCCTCACTCTACAAGGACATATATGGTGGTGGTTTAGTCACTAAGTCGTGTCCGACTCTTGCGACCCCATGGACTGTATGTAGCCTGCCAGGCTCCTCTGTCCATGGGATTCTCCAGGCAAGAATACTGGAGTGGGTTGCCATTTCCTTCTCCAGGGGATCTTCCTGACCCAGGGATCAAACCCGGGTCTCCTGCATTGCAGGCAGATTCTTTATTGAGTGAGCTACAAGGGAAGGACATATATAACAGGATGCTACTGTAACTTTTATGGTAGCAAAATAATGGAAATAAACAAATACCACTGATATGGAATAATTAAATAAATCATGGTATAACCTATGTATTTACAATATATCCTATCTTCTACTCTGTAGTTATCACAAAGTTTGATTTAAAGTTCTGTGGCATGACCTGGAAGAGTATTTCCGTGAGATTTTGCTGAGTGAGAAAAATAAGAAGTAGAAAGAAAATAAGAAAGAAAAACAAGAAGCCAAACAAATCATATAAAATTTTAAAAGCTCCACCAGTATGTATGTATGTATGTGCTTCTGTGTGCTAATCATATTGCAAGAGATAAATAATGCTAGATTATTAACATAGGTTGGATTCAGACATCAAGACTGGAATAAAGTCTACGTGATAGATATGTATAATTCAATCAAAATACAAAAGTAAAAACCTTTAAAAATAGATAAATACATCTATGCTCTATAAACTCAAGTAAAATATGTATTTTGTATGAATATATAAAGATACAGTATGAAAATTAAGCTTATGTTCAAGACATGGTCCTTGAAAACTCTTCTACTTTTTTGTCTCAATCTAAATTTGAAGTTTTGCAATGCTGGACTTTTGGTTATTTTTTATCTAGATAATAATAATATCCTGCATATTTCTTCATCTCAAAGTTAAACTGTAAGTTAATTAAAATTCTAATCATATAAGAAAGTTATATGACTGACAATGCTACTGAAGGAAACACCAGAAAATCTGGAATGAAACTAAGAACAAAAGAGAACAGGTATGTGTTTAACACCTCTGGCCATATCCTTTTGTGGAGACTGGTACGGAACTCTAGCTAGCTTTTTCCTCACAAAGAGTTAGTTTACGTTATATATAGTGTATGACAGCAAAGTACAGTAAAGTTAGATTTCATGTTCAGTATAAAATAATGATTTCTTGATGAAAATGAAAACTTCATCAAGTTCTCCATTTTAAAAAAATGACTAAAATAGATTCATTTTCCCAAATAAAGCTGTCAGAGAATCATGCTTCACTTTGAACTTCAATAATTTGGATATCATAAAAAGGACCCTACAGTCAATGTAATGAGTTATGTCTTCCCTTATCATTAGTAAGACATTCAGCAACAGGAAGCCCTGATTTTAAGGTATGTTGTGTTCTATTCTGACTTAGAAAAAAATAAGTAGTGTACAAAAAAGGAAGAGAGGGAAAGCACTTTGAATCCATTCCAGCACTAAGTAGACATAAATAAGCAATCTTAAAGAAACAACTATATTGTTAACAATAAAGGTGTGGGAGAGAAATCTAGACTTACAGAAACAAGCAGTAGAAATGAAATAATAGTTTTACTGTTTCAAAGCAAAGAATATATTTTAAAAATCAGGCAATGCTTTAAAGAAATATGCTTCTGTATACATGCAGAGAAAAACAGTTTTAAGTCTTAAAAAGTATGGTGAAGGCTCAAAAAATCAGTTAATCTAATATATTTAGAACAAGAATAACCATATAAAAATAGAATTTACCTTTTCAGATTCACCATTGCCCAAGGAATTCCTGTAGGTGTGTTAAAGGCAGGAAGGAGTTTCTCAGCCAACTGGACTGCTTTAATCTTGAATATCTGGGACAAAAACACAAACATTCATAAATTATGAAATTACTGCTGTCAATAAAATTTCCTGATCTCTTCTACGATGCATACCACAACATACTAGATATATGAAAGTACGGAGAGAAAAATGGCATCTCTTGGTACCATGGAGTATACAGCAATTAGAGAAAATTGTGGTAAAGTGGATGGATGGTGAAGAAAAAGCTGAAAGTGAAATGGCCTGAAACTATAACTAATTGAAAGGGAAGGACTGGTTTTGGTGTTAATATCTGTATTTTCAGCTGGCAAAAAATCTGAGAGAAAACACTAGGCTATGAAATTCATCCATGGTATCAAGCTCAGAACAAATATTAAAACAAAAGAAAGAGATGCAACTGAATTTCATAAATGCCCTTGAATTACTATAATCATGTTTCTATCTTACACATTTATATCTTGACATTCTCCATCAAGGTTCACCCATAATTATTAAATGAAAAGAAAATATTTATGTTCACATTCCAAGCTTATTTTATGAGTTATAAATGCTTCACCCCTGGTCCCAATTACTGCTTTTTTTGGTATATAAAACAATAAGCTGCCTAAATATCAATGGTTCTCAAACTTTTAAAATCAAGGTACTATTACCAAGACATTTATAGTATAATTTCTAATATTCTTAACATGTATCTCATTTTAGCGACTACTGACTTAGACTCAAAACACCCTGCTAAGAAAAGCGGCATATTCTTCTACATGCCTCAAGGCTACCCTCTCAAAATCATCCAATACGCAAGGCTCCATCTTTTCACTGTGGCCAAGTACTATTGATAAAATATTTTTCAAATAAGTAAGTAGTTGAAAGCATGGTCTAGATCAAATTTCTAAGTTGAGATGATATTAAACAAAGCACACCTACATTACTGGGGGTATAAACTAGAGAGGAGTATGTGCAAGTATACAAAGCAATATGACATTAATATATTTTGCAAAGTTTCTTAAATGATAGGAAATTTTTAGCAGAATTTCAAATTAGATATTCTTATACATCTACAATTTACCACTTCCTTGAATACCTACATAAATACTTCTAACAGTAGTATGTTAGTAAAGAGAAATTGAGGGTTTCCCTTGTGGCTCAGATGGTGAAGAAACTGCCTGAAATGAGAGACATCCTGGTTGGATCCCTGGGTTGGGAAGATCCCCTGGGAAGGGAATGGCTACCCACTCCAATATTTTGCCTGGAAAATTCCACAGAGAAACCTGGCAGGCCCAGTCCATGGGGTTGCAGAGTCGGACACGACTGAGTGACTAACATGCACAGAGAGACATTCCGTTATTATTGAATAGCACTTCTTCTTTATCTCTTCTTAACTAAGAACTAACACTAATGACATGTGTTTGCTGATCATGTCTTTTACATGTAAAACTAATATCCCAAACAGTAAAATAACTTACAAACATAAGCTTTTTTCTAAACAGAAAGCATTTTTATTTCACTTCAAGAAGTAATTAGTAACATAGTGACATATTTTCTAATTTTCAACTACCTATGTCAGTTAACTTACATAGTGCCAATAGTAATAATACACAACTCAATGAAAGCACCACCCCAATGTCATTGAGGAAAAAAAATTCCTTACCTTGAAGGCTTAATTTATTCAGGAAAATACAAAATCTTTAATGATAAATATACCACAGCCTTACAGTTCCTATATTCAGAAACATTTTGGCAGACAACAGCAACAGCTAATTTAAAACAAATTAGCTAGTATGCAATGCAAGACAATAATACAAATCTAAAACGTTATCAAAGTAAAAGGTAAGTCTCTTTTCTAGTCCTAACCCTTGATCACACAATTCCTTCTATAATGCAAATAGCTATTAATTTCTTATGTATCTAGTAAATATTTTGTGCTAAAATCAGTTCCAAGGTATACATGACTCCTAGCTGCTGCTGCTGCTAAGTCGCTTCAGTCGTGTCCAACTCTGTGCAACCCCATAGACGGCAGCCCACCAGGCTCCCCCGTCCCTGGGATTCTCCAGGCAAGAACACTGGAGTGGGTTGCCATTTCTTTCTCCAGTACATGAAAGCGAAAAGTGAAAGTGAAGCTGCTCAGTCGTATCCAACTCTGTGTGACCCCATGGACTGTAGCCCACCAGGCTCCTCCATCCATGGGATTTTCCAGGCAAGAGTACTGGAGTGGGGTGTCACTGCCTTCTTCTAGCACGCCACATCAAATCCTCATTTTCCATTTCTCAGAATAGAAATTCTATTACAGTTTACACACACACAATCTTCTGCTTCTGTTTCTCTCTCTCTCAAACACAGAATATCATATACACTATTCTTAACTTGCTTCTTTCACTTATTATATATTGGAGATCTTTCCATATCATTCCACCTCTTTCTCTCTAGTGGCTATCAAATTTATCCTTGGATAGATAATACTGTAATTTACTTAATCAGTCTTCTATTCATAGACATATGTTTCCAAAACTATGTACCTCTGTAAGATAAATTATAAGAGTGGAATTACTGAAGCCATGGATACGTTCATTTGTAATTTCGATAATTAATGCCAACTTGTTCACATCTTTCATATATTTACATTTCTATCAGAATTTATGACCTGCTGTTTCTCTGTATTTTTGTGAACATAAGAGTTGTCAAACTTTTGATTGCTGCCAACCTGAGTTGACAAAGACTACTTCACTGTCAATTTTATTTTCACTTCTTTTCATATGATGTGGTAATATTCAGTTCAGTTCAGTTGCTCAGTCGTGTCCGACCCTGCGACCCCATGAATCACAGCACGCCAGGCCTCCCTGTCCATCACCAACTCCCGGAGTCTACTCAAACTCATGTCCATCGAGTCGGTGATGTGATCCAGCCATCTCATCCTCTGTTGTCCCCTTCTCCTCCTGCCCCCAATCCCTCCCAGCATTAGAGTCTTTTCCAACTCTTTGCATGAGGTGGCCAAAGTATTGGAGTTTCAGCCTCAGCATCAGTCCTTCCAATGAACACCCAGGACTGATCTCCTTTAGGATGGACTGAGTGGATCTCCTTGCAGTCCAAGGGACTCTCAAGAGTCTTCTCCAACACCACAGTTCAAAAGCATCAATTCTTCGGTGCTCAGCTTTCTTCACAGTCCAACTCTCACATCCATACATGACTACTGGAAAAACCACAGCCTTGACTAGACGAACCTTTGTTGGCAAAGTAATGTCTCTTCTTTTTAATATGCTATCTAGGTTGGTCATAACTCTCCTTCCAAGGAGTAATATTCAACACTCAATCAAATATCTTTTCAAGCAAAATTCATACACTGCAGAGGATGGAAAACTATACATAACATTTCCCAGATTCCATCCCACCTAAACTTCAAGATAAGGCCTAGGCATTGGTTCAGTTCAGTTCAGTTGCTCAGTCGTGTCCGACTCTTTGCGACCCCACGAATCGCAGCACACCAGGCCTCCCTGTCCATCACCAACTCCTGGAGTTCACTCAGATTCACGTCCATCAAGTCAGTGATGCCATCCAACTATGTCATCCTCTGTCGTCCCCTTCTCCTCCTGCCCCCAATCCCTCCCAGCATCAGAGTCTTTTCCAATGAGTCAACTCTTTGCATGAGATGGCATTGGTAAGTATACATAAATAAGCAGTATCTGGATGGAAGAAGTAAACAATTCAAAGCAGTGGTCTTTCATGCACAGGTGCCTGATTCTTATATGGTAGCTCTGACAGAAGTTCTAATGACTAGTCCCAAGTTTCAAACATAACATGTGGGCAATGAAGGGAATGGATCTGGATCATACCTGTTAAGGGACCAGACCTGAGCCATGACAGGTTCAACAAGCTATACTAAGCCTAAGATTCAGATTCTTGTAAAACCTGAGTCATGATTCTGGGGAACCACACCCTTGGAAAGTCCCCGATGGCGCCAAACCTGAGCCAATCCGGATAGGGATGCTGGATTTGAAAATCGCGCAAGCGCTCGCATGTACCACTCAGCCAATCATTACCTGACAGCTGTACTAAGAACCGTCTGTATAAAAGCAGCTGTGATTCAGAGCTCGGGGCTCTCATCAAGACTCCACTGCGCTGGATGAGACGGAAGCCCTAGCTCGAGCTGGCAGTAAAACCCCTTTATGCTTTTGCATTGCTGTGGACGTCTTATTCTCTCAGTTTTGGGGCTCGGACTTTGGGCATAACATTACTGTAAAAGCCACAAGGTATGCTTAAGCATCCAAGTACTGCATTTCGGACTCTTTTGTTGACTACGATGGCTACTGCATTTCCTCTAAGGGATTCTTGTCCACAGTAATAGATATAATGGTCATCTAAGTTAAATTCATCCATTCCAGTCCATTTTAGTTCGTTGATTCCTAAAATGTCAGTGTTCACTCTTGCCATCTCATGTTTGACTACTTTCAATTTGCCTTGATTCATGGACCTAACATTCCAGGTTCCTATGCAATATTGCTCTTCACAGCATCGGACTTTACTTTCAACACCATTCACATCCACAAGTGGGTGTTTTTTTTGCTTTGGCTCTGTCTCTTTATTCTTTCTGGAGTTATTTCTCCACTGATCTCCAGTAGCATATTGGGCACCTACTGACTTTGGAAGGAATGATGCTAAAGCTGAAACTCCAGTACTTTGGCCACCTCATGTGAAGAGTTGACTCATTGGAAAAGACTCTGATGCTGGGCGGGACTAGGGGCAGGAGGAAAAAGGGACAAAAGAGGATGAGATGGCTGGATGGCATCACCGACTCGATGGACGTGAGTTTGAGTGAACTCTGGGAGTTGGTGATGGACAGGGAGGCCTGGCATGCTGCAATTCATGGGATCGCAAAGAGTCGGACACGACTGAGCGACTGAACTGAACTGAACTGACCTGGGGGGTTCCTCTTTCAGTATCCTATCATTTTTCCTTTTCATACTGTTCATGGGGTTCTCCGGGCAAGAATACTGAAGTGGTTTGCCATTCCTTTCTCCAGTGGACCACGTTTTGTCAGAACTCTCCACCACGACCCATCTGTCTTGGGTGGCCCTACAAGGCATGGCTCACAGTTTCACTGAGATAGACAGTGCTGTGGTCCATGTGATCAGATTGGTTAGTTTTCTGTGACTCTGGTTTTCAATCTGTCTGCCCTCTGATGGAGAAGGATAAGAGGCTTAAGGAAGCTTCCTGATGAGAGAGACTGAGGGGGATATCGGGTCTGGTTCTGGTGGGCGGGGCCACGCTCAGTAAATCTTTAATCCAATTTTCTGTTGATGGGTGGGGCTGTGTTCCTTCCCTGTTATTTACCTGGGGGCAAACTATGAGGCAATGCCAAAGAATGCTCAAACTACCACACAGTTGCACTCATCTCATGTTAGTAAAGTGAAAGAAAGTGAAAGTGTCCGACTCTTTGTGACCCCATAGACTGTAGCCTACCAGGCTCCTCCCTCCATGGGATTCTCTAGGCAAGAATACTGGAGTGGGTTGCCATTTCCTTCTCCAGGGGATCTTCCTGACCCAGGGATCAAACCCAGGTCTCCTGCATTCCAGGCAGATGCTTTAACCACATGTTAGTAAAGTAATGCTCAAAATTCTCCAAGCCAGGCTTCAACAGTACATGAACTGTGAACTTCCAGATGTTCAATCTGGTTTGAGAAAAGGCAGAGAAACCAGATATCAAACTGCCAGCATCCACTGGATTATCAAAAGAGCAAGAGAATTCCAAAAAAATACCTACTTCTGCTGTATTGACTATGCCAAAGCCTTCGACTGTGTGGATACCCATAAACTGGAAAATTCTTAAAGAGATGAGAATACCAGACCACCTGACCTGCCTCCTGAGAAATCTGTATGCAGATTAGGAAGCAACAGTTAGAACTGGACACGGAACAACAGACTGGTTCCAAATAGCAAAAGGAGTACATCAAGGCTGTATATCATCACCCTGCTTATTTAACTTCTGTGCAGAGTACATCATGAGAAATGCTGGGATGGATGAAGCACAAGCTGGAATCAAGATTGCCGGGAGAAATATCAATCTCAGATACGCAGATGACACCATCCTTACGGCAGAAAGTGAAGAAGAATTAAAAAGCCTCTTGATGAAAGTAAAAGAGGAGAGTGAAAAAGTTGGCTTAAAACTCAACATTCAGAAAACAAAGATCATGGCATCTGGTCCCATCACTTCATGGCAAATAGATGGGGAAAACAGTGGAAATTGCGACAGAGTATTTTCGAGGGCTCCAAAGTCACTACAGATGGTGACTGCAGGCATGAAATTAAGAGACGCTTGCTCCTTGGAAAAAGGACCAACCTAGACAGCATATTAAAAGCAGAGATATAACTTTGCCAACAAACGTCCGTCTAGTCAAAGCTATGGTTTTTCCAGTAGTCATGTATGGATGTGAGTTGGACTATAAAGAAAGCTGAGCACCAAAGAGCTTATGTTTTTGAACTGTGGTGTTGGAGAAGACTCTTGAGAGTCCCTTGGACTGCAAGGAGATCCAACCAGTGCATCCTAAAAGAAATCAGTCCCGAATACTCATTGGAAGGATTGATGCTGAAGCTGAAACTCCAATATTTTGGCCACTTGATGTGAAGAACTGACTCATTTTAAAAGACCCTGATTTGGGAAAGATTTAAGGTGGGAGGAGAAAGGGATGACAGAGGATGAGATGGTTAGATGGCATCACAGACTCAATGGACATGAGCTTGCGTAAACTCCGGGAGTTGGTGATGGACCGTGAGGCCTGGCGTGCTGTAGTCCATGGGGTGACAAAGAGTTGGACACGACTTAGCAACTGAACTGAACTGAAGTTTGAGCATTTCTCCTGGCTGCATGTTTTCAAGATATATAACAAAAGTATCTGATTTCATGACCCTCCCAAATATTCTGTTAGCTGGTCAGTACCTTCTAATAAATCACTAGATAAAATACATTGTTTTCTGCAACTACAACTGTTGACTAATAAGATGATGAAAGTGTTTTAGAGTTTCAACATTTAAATGAAGATTTCCAAAACATTTACTTATAGAAAAAAACTTTTATGTTTTCATCATCCATTATGTAAAATCTCCCAGTTATTTTTACTGGAAAAATTTGTAAGAAACATTAATGCTGTGAAAGAATGCTTCTGAGTCTACCTTATGTATCCATGTTGTTACTTTCAGATAATAAGATTCCTAAAGTGCATTATTGGGGCACAGAATTTTAAACATTTATTTGACAGAAGCTTAATTATTTTTCAAAAAGTTTGTATCGTTTGTATTCCCTCCAAAAGTATATCAGACATTATCAAAATTTAAATATAATTATATACTATACTTTTAAACTGGATGCATTTCATTGTAGATAAATTAACTTCAATAGAACTGTTTAACGTAAACAAATTTCTAAGTTTAAGCTCATAAGCTTTTTTAAGTGCTTTACCAGGCAGAGAATGCGGAAGGTTAAAGTCTTTTTCAGGCAAAAAATTAAGGTTTAGCTCTAAAACCACATAGGGAAATAAAACAATGTGGTCTAAACACACAGTTTAGTGCATGCAGAATTTGGGGCTTCTCTGTGGCTCTCTTCTGTCCTGGATTTTATGCATAAATTTCTAGTGGCTCTAAACTCTGTCTTCTGACAAGATTTTAAACAGGATTTTTAACTTTCTGATATTTCACTGTTAGTGTGAAGAAATGCAACAGATTTCTTTATATTAATCATGTATCCTGATACCTTGCTGAGTTCATTTATTAGTTCTAATAGTCTTTGTGTGGATACTTTAAGGTTCTCTATATAGAGTATCATGCCATCTGCATGTAATGACAATTTTACTACTTCTTCCCTTCCAATTTAGACACCTTTTATTTCTTTTTCTTGTCTGACTGCTATAACTAGGACTTGCAATACAATGTTGAACAGAAGTGGTTAAGAGTGGGCATCCTTGTCTTGTTTCAGAATTTAGTAGGAAGACTTTCAGTTTTTTTTCATTGAGTACTATGTTGCCTGTAGATTTGTCCTAAATGGCTTTTATTATGTTGAGGTATGTTCCCTCTATACTCATTTTGGTGACAGTTTCTATCATGAATGGATGCTGAATTTCACCAATTGCTTTTTCTGCATCTACTGGATGATCATATGGTAAACTCTATCTTCTGATCAAACCGGTAATCATAACCATAATCAATTGTGAATTGGTATTACTACTGTGACTTTGAACATGTAAGAATGTATACAAATGTGTAGATGAAGTCACATATATAAGCAGAAATGTTGGAGAGTATATTTAAAATGGGATACCAAAGCTTGGTGGAATATTTTGTCCAACTACCAACACATCTAGAGACAATGCAGAGGTCAAATTTTGAATGGAAACTGCAGTAACTTCTAAAGCAAAAATAAAATGAAAATTAGTGCAGTAAGGACAATTATGGCTAACATTTAAACCAAGAAAAATTAACACTCTAATGTTTCTCTTTTTTTATTTAGAACTTTAGGGCAAAAAAAGGGACCTCTATGTATCTTAGAAAATATCCCTGAACTTTTTCAGAAATGACCTTACCTGCAGACAACAAAGTACACATTTGTGTTTTAGTAAAGAAAAATTTGGTTGTTGATGCTGTTTATTTTGTTTTTATATTCTGTGAAACATGTATTAAACTCTACATAACCATTTCTCTATTTTATCTGACAGATTTCAGATGTTGTTATCCACATAAATTACATTATTATCTTACTCAGGAAAGGATGCCACTTTGATAACCATTAAAAAATGAGAAGAGACAATACTGTTAAAGAAATGTCACATATTTGAGGCTAGCATCAAGTAAACATAATAAATCATCAAGATTTTTAAACTTGTGAATATTTAAAATAAATAGTCTTGTTCTGAGAAAATAAAATGATAAAGTTTCACATTTATAATATTAATAAATCATAGGACAGAGGAACACTTTGTTAGGATAGCATATAATCCTCATTTGGTTCACCATACAAGAACATATTAATAGAATGTATGCAAAATGTTCTTTATTCTAGTTACACTCTTCCTAAATATAATAAAGGTACTTTGGCATGTTATAAATTATAGTTAATTTTCTGTCTTATTTGAGACATAAGGATTTATTATCTATCCAGTATTAGAATAATCTTATATTCAATGTTTTATTATTAACAGATCTCAAGGATTTATTGTCTCCTGGAATAAACATGGATCAGAGCTTTCAATGTAAAATGATGAAGTAGAAAAGTTAATCCACTGTTTAGAGACAAAGCAACTGACAATCCAGACTCAATGAGGTTGAAACAATCATAAAGAATTTTAAATGACTATAATTAATATGTTAAAAGACCTAGTAGATAAGGTGGAAAACATGCATAAATACAATGAGGAATTTTAGCAGAGAAATGAAAACTGTAAAGGTCAAATGAAGTATTAGAAATAATAATTTTAAAAACAAGATAAAATAGTGATGAAAAATGCCTCCAACACACTCATAGGTTAAAAGATTTATCATGTAACATTACCTGAAAGAAACAGTAACTATAACAGAATCAGACAAACTAAAGATAGAGAGAATATGAACAGGGATAAAAACTTTAAAACAATAAAAAAACAGATTCACCAAGGAGTCAACAATCCTAAATATGTACACACTTAAGAACAGATCTCCAAAATACATAAAGTAAAAACTGATAAGACTGAAATGAGAAACAAACAAATTCATAATTTTAGTCAGAGACTTCAAGACTCCTCAACTTAGTATTTGACAGAACAAGTAAACAGAAAATTAGTAAATTTACAGAAGTTCTGAGCAACATAATTATCCAGTTTGACTTAACTGAAGTTTTAACCCAACCATGGCAGAATAAACATCTTTTCAAGCACACATTTTTTTGACAGACCATATTTTGGCTCATGAAACAAGCTTTAACAAACTCAACAGATTTTTTTCTCTATTCATTGCCCATTAAACAAACTAGAAATCAATAACAAAGATATGTGGAAAATTCTCAAATACCTAGAAATTTAACAATATACTTCTAAATAACTCAGCAATAATAAGGAAGAGAAATGAGAAAATATTTTGAATAAAAGGAAACCAAAAACATATCAAAATTCATAGGATGTAACTAAAGCAAGGCTGAGAAGCAAATCTTTGATTATTAATGCTTATAGACTCCTAGGAAAAAATTAAGTTACAAGGATTTAACGTACAGCACAGGGAACATAGTCAATATCTTAAAATAACTTTGATGAAGTATATGCTATAAAAATATTGTATTACTATGTGTACATTTGAAACTAACAGAATATTGTAAGTGAACACTACTTCAGTAAAAAGATAAAATCAAAATAAGAAAAGGTGTCATATTAATGATCTAACAAGCTTCAACTATAAGAAACTTGGAAGGGGTGGGGAGAATAGGGAAAAAGGTGCAAGTTAACCGCAAAGAAAGCAGAAGTAAAGATATAAGCAAAATGAATAAAACTGAACACACAAAAGTAGAGAAAAATCAATGAAACAAAAACTAATTCTCTGAAATAATAATATTAATACACTTGTAGCCAGATTGACACCCAAAGAGAAGATGAGAACACCACAGACTGTAGCCCACCAGGCTCCTCTGTCCATGAAATTCTCCAGGCAAGAATACTGAAGTGGGTTGCCATTCCCTTCTCCAGGGGATCTTCCCAACCCAGAGATTGAACCCTGGTCTCCTGCATTGCAGGCAGATTCTTTACTGCCTGAGCCACCAGGGAAGCCTGAAATAATATTAATACACTTTGTAGCCAGACTGACAACCAAAGAGAAAATGAAACAGGGAACGTTACTAAAGACCCTACAGATGTGAAAAGGATAATAACAAATTATGTCCACAATTTAGCGGAAACACATTCCCTGAAATAAACAACAAAAGCCACACAAACTTACAAAAGCCACCTAACAAGAAAAAACATGAATAGTACTGTATCTACCGAAGAAACTGAATACATACATTGTAAAACTTAGTGGGAAAAAACAAAAAACTCCAACCTCACCTGGTTTCACTGGGAAGTTCTACCAAACACTGGAGCAGGAAATGGAAACCCCCTCTAGTATTCTCGCCTGGGAACTCCCCTGGACAAAAGAGCCTGGTGGGCTACAGTCCATGAGACTAAGAGACTAACTGAGAGACACAAACTGAAAGACTAACCAACAACAATACACAAACTTCTCCAGTAGAAAGAAACACCCGAACTCATTTTACATCGTCACCATTACTCTTATACGAAACACATACATACACAAAAAGATATTTAAACTATAGATCAATATCTCATATGAACATACATGTAAAAAATTCTCAACAATGCATTATCAAATCAATTCCAGCAATATTTAAAGAGGATAATACAACATGACCAAATGGAATTTCTTCCACAAAATGCAAAGTGATTTAAAAAATCAACTGGTATAATTCACATTATCAGCAAATAAAGAAGAAACATCATATAATCATCTAACTAAATGCCAAAAACATTTGACAACATTCAATACCTATTCATGAGTTTCAAAATTTCAGCAAAAAGGAATGGCAGGGAATTTCTTCAAGACGATGAAGGGCATCTACCAAAAAACCCATTATGCTTAATGGTGAAAAACTAAATGCTCTTCCCCTCAAATCAGGAACCAGACAAGGAATACACTCCCATCACTCCCATTTAGCTTTGTATTTAGTGTAGGTTCTAGGCAATGACTGCAGCCATGAAACTAAAAGATGCTTACTCCTTGGAAGAAAAGTTATGACCAACCTAGATAGTATATTCAAAAGCAGAGACATTACTTTGCCGACTAAGGTCCGTCTAGTCAAGGCTATGGTTTTTCCTGTGGTCATGTATGGATATGAGAGTTGGACTGTGAAGAAGGCTGAGTGCCGAAGAATTGATGCTTTTGAACTGTGGTGTTGGAGAAGACTCTTGAGAGTCCCTTGGAATGCAAGGAGATCCAACCAGTCCATTCTGAAGGAGATCAGCCCTGGGATTTCTTTGGAAGGAATGATGCTAAAGCTGAAACTCCAGTACTTTGGCCACCTCATGTGAAGAGTTGACTCATTGGAAAAGACTTTGATGCTGGGAGGGATTGGGGGCAGGAGGAGAAGGGGACGACCAAGGATGAGATGGCTGGATGGCATCATGGACTCGATGGACATGAGTCTGAGTGAACTCCAGGAGATGGTGATGAATAGGGAGGCCTGGTGAGCTGCGATTCATGGGGTCACAAAGAGTCGGACACAACTGAGCTCTTCTATGCAGAGTACATCATGAGAAACGCTGGGCTGGAAGAAGCACAAGCTGGAATCAAGATTGCCGGGAGAAATCTCAATAACCTCAGATATGCAGATGACACCACCCTTATGGCAGAAAGTGAAGAGGAACTAAAAAGCCTCTTGTTGAAAGTGAAAGAGGAGAGTGAAAAAGTTGGCTTAAAGCTCAACATTCAGAAAACAAAGATCATGGCATCTGGTTCCATCACTTCATGGCAAATAGATGGACAAACAGTGGAAACAGTGTCAGACTTTATTTTTGGGGGCTCCAAAATCACTGTAGATGGTGATTGCAGCCATGAAATTAAAAGACGCTTACTCCTTGGAAGGAAACTTATGACCAATCTAGACAGCATATTCAAAAGCAGAGACTTACTTTGCCAACAAAGGTCCATCTAGTCAAGGCTATGGTTTTTCCAGTGGTCATTTATGGATGTGAGAGTTGGACTGTGAAGAAAGCTGAGTGCCGAAGAATTGATGCTTTTGAACTGTGGTGTTGGAGAAGACTCTTGAGAGTCCCTTGGACTGCAAGGAGATCCAGCCAGTCCATTCTAAAGGAGATCAGTCCCGGTGTTCTTTGGAAGGAATGATGCCAAAGGTGAAACTCCAGTACTTTAGCCACCTCATGCAAGGAGTAGACTCATTGGAAAAGACTCTGATGCTGGGAGGGATTGGGAGCAGGAGGAGAAAGAGACGACAGAGGATGAGATGGCTGGATGGCATTGCCGACTCAATGGACATGGGATTGTGTGAACTCCGGGAGTTGGTGATGGACAGGCAGGCCTGGCGTGCTGCAATTCATGGGGTCACAAAGAGTCGGACACGACTGAACAACTGAACTTAACTGAACTTGCCATTCCCTTCTCCAGTGGACCACATTCTGTCAGACATCTCCGCTATGACCCACCCGTCTTGGTGGCCCCACAGGGCATGGCTTAGTTTCACTGAGTTAGACAAAGCTGTGGTCCGTGTGATTAGATTGAGTAGTTTTCTCTATGGTTTCTGTGTGTCTGCCCTCTGATGCCCTCTTGCAACACCTACCATCTTACTTGGGTTTCTCTTACCTTGGAGGAGGGGTATCTCCTCACCCCCGCCCCTCCGGACCTTGAATGTGGAGTAGCTCCTCTCTGCCCTCCTGCGGCCGCGCAGCTACCGCTCCTTGGTTGTGGGATTGCTCCTCTCAGTCTCAGCCCCTGACCTCGGACGTGGGGTAGCTTCTCTTCGCTGCTGCCCCTGACATTGCACTCTGTGTATCAGATCTAATCCCTTGAATCTATTTCTCACTTCCACTGTATAATCTTAAGGGATTTGATTTAGGTCATACCTGAATGGTCTAATGGTTTTTCCTACTTTCTTCAATTTCAGTCTTAATTTGACAATAAGGAGTTCATGACCTGAGCCACAGTCAGCTCCTGGTCTTGTTTTTGACGATTGTATAGAGCTTCTCCATCTTTGGCTGTAAAGAATACAATCAATCTGATTTCTATATTGACCATCTGGTGATGTCCATGTGTAGAGTCTTCTCTTGTGTTGTTGGGAAAGGGTGTTTGCTATGACCAGTGCATTCTCTTGGCAAATCTCGCCTTTGCCCTACTTCATTCTGTACTCCAAGGCCAAATTGCCTGTTACCCCAGGTATTTCTTGATTTCCTACGTTTGTATTCCAATCCCTTATAATGAAAAGGACATCTTTTTTGGGTGTTAGTTCTAGAACGTCTTGTAGATCTGCATAGAACTGTTCAACTTTGGCTTCTTCAGCATTACTGGTTGGGGCAAAGACTTGGATTACTGTGATATTGAATGGTTTGCCTTGGAAACAAACAAATCATTCTATTGTTTTTGAGAATGCATCCAAGTACTGCGTTTCGGATTCTTTCGCTGACTATGATGGCTACTCCGTTTCTTCTAAGTGATTCTTGGCCACAATAGTAGATATAATGGTACAAAAAGAAATCTGGTACCCTTCAGTTATTATCTCTTTCCTCCAGCACTCCTCCCCCAACTGTAAACAACTAGTTATCTACTTTCCATCTCTACAGATTCTCTTCTTCATAGGGCTTTTCGGTTTTGATTGTTGATGACTATAGTTGTCCATTTGTTTAGGGAAAGTAAGCAACTTGGATCAAAAGTCTTACTGGAACTGTATTAAGTGTGGGATGTCTATTAGACGTTCAAGGGGAGATGTCAAATCAGCTGTAGAGTATGTCTCCTCATAGACTTAATGGCCTAGTAAAGTTCCCTTCAACCATATTAAAAGCATCCAACAAGTTGCAGAATGATTTAGTAAATTAATGTACCATAAATGTTTATGACATGAAATAGTATGCAAAGATAATTTTTTATTGAAAAAAGTAGATTATAAAAGTGCTTGGGGCTTGCTTCCATTTCCAAGAACACAGCATATTATAATGATATATATTTTGTTGGAATGCAGATAGGCTTGGAAGCAGATAGACTAGAAAAAACAGTGGTTACATCAGGTGTTGGGATTTGGGGTGGTTTTATTCTTCTTAATTCGTTATTGTTTAAAGTGTCTCCAATAATAATGTGTTAATATGTTACTTAAATAGGATAAATTTATAAAAGTCTTTCCCAGCAGTCTGAGGCTGGTTTATCTGTAAGATGAAGGGTATCAAGGTGATTAGGGTGTTGAGGTACCATATGCAAAGGAGCTTTAAAGGCAATGAGGCCCCTCGCCCAAGATCGAGGCTTGGGGGCACGAAGGGGCGGTCCAAAGGCCCCGCCCCTTATCGTCACGTGCTCACCGGCAGCCAATGGCCGCCTCCGAGCCCACCTAGGGGACGGGGCGGGGCGCCCAGCTGTCGTCACCAGGACAACGGGCGTTGCCGGCGCCTTGTGACTCTGAGCTGTGGGCGCGCTCGCGGCTCTTCGGCCATGGTGAGTTTAGGGCCCTCGCAGCCCTGCCGCCGGGCCCTTCCCCGCCCGAGCTGTGTCTCCGCGCGGCCGCCTGCTGGTCTGGGCGGGCGGCGCCGGGGTCGCCGAAAGGCCGGGCCGCGGCCTGCGGGGCTGCCGGGCAGGGCAGGGCTGGGCGGGCCCCCGGGAGGGGGAACGCTGGGGCAGGCGGAACGCCCGCCCGCTGCCCGGGAGCGGCGTCCTGCCGAGAGTGCCGGGGTCGCTGCGGGGACCCAGACCCGGCCGGCCGCCGGACAGCGTAATGCTGTTTCGCCCTAGCGAGCCTGATAAGCCTCTCAGAGAGGGTGTGGTTAGGGGGAGAAAAAGGATATGTATGAATATCATCTCGCATGTATAGTCCTATTAACACTATTTCAGTCTGCGTGCTTCCTGTCCCATTTCTATGCAATTATGTTCAAATAGGTATCTCTTTGAAATTCATCATTCTGACAGGTTTCTATAGCATGTGGAAATTTGAATTTGTAATTTTGGAGATTGCTCACTCCTTTTTTAAAAATGGGGCATTAAGGTGGTGTTTTTTTCTGAGCGCAGCACCCTCACTCGGGGATTTAATTCCTAATTAGTGAGTGGTCAATCCTTTAAATTATTACCTTTATTCAATAAACTTGAGACTGAGTGGGCATCCCACCTGGACCCCATTAAGCTCGTTTAAGATCTAACCCGAAGATTCGGCGGCTCAGGTATTGGCTTGAATAGGCAAGGTTTAGGGAATTGCCCATCGAAGGTGTGAATTCTCCAGAAGCCTCCAGAGGGTGTGAAAGAAGAGAGTTGGATTTTCTGCTTGGAGACACACCTTTGGTGTATTTGCGAGAGGGTGGGGGTGGGTGACCGGAAGACGCTTAGTTCTGAGAAACAGTTTTTGTAACTGTTAGTAGTGTTACCTAGATTTTGCTGCTTACCTGCAGGGGTTAGTGGAAGAGGTTCTAAACTGAGAGTGCCCGGTGCTCCCTAAGTGCCGGTAAGGCTTCTGGAGAGAGACGCTGCCCTTTGGAATCTTGGCTGGCTCTGTCTTGTCTGAGTAACTACGCTACTAAGAGGACGTGGATGATCTGTGTCTCATTGACCCCAGAAGAACAACTGCCAGCTGTGTGACCTGTTGATAGCAGGGAAAAAAATACCCATCACCCACAAATAACAGCAATGCCTTCTTTAGTCCCTGCACGCTTTTTTAAAATTCTGAGTTGCTTTAAGTGAAAATTAATGGAGCCAGAAGAGTTTCAGGAAATGAATTTATAAAAAGCTAAGTGTTGTAAATGGTGCGGCGTCTTACTTTTTACATGTAATCTGAGAGAAAAGCTCTTACAATTCTAGCAAGGGGAAAGAACATTAAGGAGTTACAGTTTCACAGCTTTCTCTCTGAGGGCTTATATTCCTCCAGTTGTCCATTTTCCTCCTCTTCTTTTTCGTCCACCTCTTCCATCCTGACCCACAGTCCACCTTGAGTCACTGTTGTAAATTTTAGAGTTTTACGTACTCTAAAAGCATCTTACTGTACTTGTGTACTACCTGGTTGCTTTGCCAAACTTAGAAATGCTTTGGTTTTTATCTTTAAGCATTAGGAATTTAATTCACGGGAGGAATTTGAGTGAGTGGTAACCTGATGCCTAGGCTCCAGGGTAAAAGGGGAGAGTGGTTAGTATAGAGGGAGGATAAGGAGGCTGCTTCTATAACCCCCCAAATGTATTCCACATATTAACATTACCCTTCCTTAAATGCTTGAATCTAACCATACAGCTTTAGCATTTGATATTTATGGCGTTGCACGTGAATTTTTCTTCAGGGGCTTCCCTGGCAGTCTGGTGATTAAGACTCCATGGCTTCCACTGCAGGAGATGTGGGTTTGATCTCTGGTCGAGGAACTAAGAAGTTGTTTAGTTGCTCAGTTTTGACCCCATGAACTGTAGCCCACCATGCCCCTCTATCCTTGGGATTCTCCAGGCAAGAATACTGGAGTGGGTGGCCATTTCCTTCTCCAGGCGATCTTCCTGACACAGGGATTGAACCCATTTCTCTGGCATTGGCAGGTGGATTCTTTTCCTGCTAAGCCACCAGGAAAGCGCTAAGATCCACATGCTGAGCAGAAAAAGAAAAAAAAGAATTCAGTTAGGCCACTTGTTTCTATTGCCTTTGAATGATAAATGACAGCTGACATTTATTGTGTACATTTTATGCATGAGACATTTTTATAAGCACCCCATGTGTCTTAAGTACCCATCACAACAACCTTATGTGGAAAATACTGTTTACACATTTTAGAGGTGAGGAAATGAGGCGCAGAGAGGTAAAATAACTTGCCCCAGTCACCCAGTCAGATTTCAAAACCAGGCCTCTTGTCTCAGAGCCTGCTTATGTAAATGTTGGATTATGCTATAATGTATGGTGTCTTGTTATATGTTCCCTCCACATATATGCTATTTTTCTGTTAGGAGATGAGTTTTCTTTATTTGGATTTTAATGTGTTGCACACTTATGAGTATTTGTCTTTTGTTCTTGACACTCGGCTGCACACTGTTGAGCAGAGTAGGCACGCCTCGCCTTCTCTGCTCTGCCTTTTCTTCTCTTTCACACAGATGAAATGAAGAGGACTCAATGATGACAGATTATTGGATTAGGGTTCATACTCAGGGCTGTAATAGCATTTAAAGTTTCTCCTGTCATTTCAGTTTGTGTTCAGGAATTGGCACCTGCTTTCTGTGAATCACAAAGACCGGCTTTTTTTTTTTTCTTTTTTTAAAATTTTAATTGAAGTGTAGTTGATTGACAGTGTTGTGCCAGTCTCTGCTGTACAGCAGTGTGACTCGGTTATATACACACACACACACATTCTTTTTTTAAATATTCTTTTTCATTATGGTAGATCCCAGGAGACTGGATATAGCTGCGGGTGCTATATTGTAGGACCTTGTTGTTTATCCGTTCTGTGTATGTAAGCATACATCTGCTAACCCCAGCCTCCCGCCCCAGCCCTCCCTCAACCCCCTCCCGGTGGCATCCACAAGTTTGTTCTCTTCCGTCCATGTTGCTGAAGTGGCTTTATTTCATTCTTTGCTATGACTGAGTAGTAGTCCATTGTATATATGTACCATACCTTCTTTATCCGTTGACCTGTAAATGGATAGTGAGGGTGTTTCTGGGTCTTGGCTACTGTAAATAATGCTGCTATGAACATAGCGGTGCATATATTTTTCGAATTGCAGTTCTATCCGGGTATATGCCCAGGAAGTGGGATTTTTGGATTATATGGTAGTTCTCTTTTTAGTTTTCTGAGGAGAAATCCATTTTGTTTTCCATAGTGGCTGCATCAACTTAAACATTTTCCCCAACAGTGTAGGAGAGTTTCCTTTTCTCCACACCTTCTCTAGCATTTGTTATTTGTAGATTTTTTGATGATGGCCATTCTGACCTGTATGAGTTGATACCTTGTTGTACTTTTTGGTTTGCATTTATAATTAACAATATTGAGCATCTTTTCATGTGTCTATTGGCCATTTGTATGTCTTCTTTGGAGAAATGTCTGTTAAGGTCTTTTGCCCAGTTTTCAGTTGGGTTGTTTGTGTTTTTGTTGTTGAGCTGTATCAGCTGTTTGTGTGTTTGGGTAATTCAGCCCTTGTTGGTTGCAGCATTTGCAAATATTTTCTCTTGTTCCATAGGTTGTCTTTTCACTTGGCTTATGGTTCCTTTGCTGTGCAAAAACTTGTTGAATTTGATTAGGTCTCATTTGTTTATTTGTGTTTTTATTTCTATTGCCTTGGGAGACTGACCTAAGAAAACATTGTTATAAGACCAGCTTTTAACATAAAGCCATTAGACTTGAAAGATGAGACTATTTTTAAAAGTAAAATTTTATTTTCTGAGGTTTTTTCCTAGTAATCCATTCAGTTCATTCACGCAGTCATGTCCAATCTTTGCAACCCCATGGGCTGCAGCGTGCTAGGCTTCCCTGTCTATCACCAATTCCCGGAGCTTGCTCAGGTTCATGTCCATCGAGTTGGTGATGTCATCCAACCATCTCATCCTCTGTCATCCCCTTCTCCTCCTACGTTCAGTCTCCCAGCATAGTTTTCATTTTAGTTGTATATTCTAAAATTGTTAAAAAAAAAAAAAAGACATCAAAAAGCTTTAAACTTTAATTCGTATGGATCAAAATATATGTTGGATTACCTGTTGTCATCAGGCTTTTGTTAACTGTGTTCCACTGTAGCTTGTAAGGCCGATTTATTTTTTGGAAATATAAAACAGCATTGTATCATAGAATTTTCCCATTTTAATTGATTTCATTTGGAGTTCTCCCAGTGTTGGTCTTTCTGTATTTGCCTGTGGTTAAGACTTCTCAGAGGTGTTGAGAAGCAGAATAAAGTATATTTTATTTTACCAACACTTTTGGTCTCTCTGGCATCACATGGTATAGTTAAGAGAGCTTATATAATGAGAGCTTTGCTAATAGATCATGACAACAAGTTTCTCTCTTATTAATTTTCCTACTCTGGGCAAAACTGGTCTCCTTTTTGGCTGCACTAGGGTGAGAGGGTACATAATTTTTAGTAATCGTAACAATAACTCCCTTTCATAGAGCCCTTCCACTGTGTTCATTTTTAGGCTGATCACTCCACATTTATCTCACTTAACCCTACTAATATCCCTGTGAGATTGACATCATTGTACTCACTTAATAGGCCCAATTGTTTAGACAGTTTGCCCAAGGTCACAAAGTTGGTGAGTGACAGCCAGGATTTGAACTCAGACAATCTGTCTCTTAAGTATGGCATTTTAAGCACTGCACCGTGGCTTCTTCCCAAACTGAAGATTGTGCCTGGTACCTGGCGTGCAGCTTTTCCAGTTCTCAGTGCTGCCCCCCTAATTGTTTCTTTCCATTAAATTTTCTGTCCCATGGTTTTTTGTCCAGCAAATATTTGTGTATCTCAGTATGTGCCAGTCTGTTCTAGGCAGTGGGTATACAGCCATGAATGAAACAGGAAAGGCTCTGGCCTCATGGAGTTTACATTCCAGTGTAAACTGGACAGATAAGCGTATAGATAAGGTGGTGAGAAGGGCTTTGGAGAAAAAGCGGAATAAGAGGAAGTTTTGAGGATGGATGAGTGGACAAGAGGAGGGAGGACTTGCTGTATTTGGCCGTGCTGGGTCTTAGTTGCAAAATGCAGGATCTTTAGTTAGGACAAGCTAACTCTTTATTTGTAGCATGTGAGATCTAGTTCCCTGACCAGGGATCACACCTGGGCCCCCTGCATTAGGAACTGGGAGTCTAGCCACCAGACCGCCAGGGAGGTCCCGGAACTTACTCTTTCTTTTGGTGGGAGAGAAGGTGTCTCTGATAAGGTGACATTTGAGCAGAGGATGTGTCACGGGAATGCCTACGAGAAAGAATGCCTACGAGAAAGACCGTTTCAGGAAGGAATACAAATGCAAAGGTCCCGAGGCACTGCCTGGTGTATTGGAGGAGCAGCAAGGAAAACCTGGAGTGTTGGCAAGAGGGAAATCCAAGTTATTCAGGGAGACCGGATTGCATAAGACGAACCAGCCATTTAAAGGCGTTTGCCTTCCATTTGAGGGGAGAAGAGGTGCTTGACAAGAGTTTCAGAAGAATAGCAGAGTATGACTTTACATTTCATGAAAGGACCATTCTGTCTGCTAGATGGGAACTGTGCGTGAGGCAGAAGCGAGGGGAGAAAGGGCAGGGACAAAGGAAACCAGAGAAGGCATTGTTTGGTTCAGTCATCCATTGGGTTGGCTGTGCAATAGAAAAGCAAGTGAAGAATGGTTCAGTGATTTGAGTCTGAGCAATAGTAACACGTTGTCATTTGCTGAGATGAGGGCTGTGGGAGGAGTAAATTTTGCATGGGATGAAGAAAGGAGTTGGTTTTGGGCTTGATAAATTCGTGATCCTTATTAAACATCTAAAGTGAAAGACATCTAGAAACACACAGTTACGTTTTCAGAAACAGTGGGGTATTTTTAAAACGCAAACTGAATTGAATCTTGAAGTATTAGATTTGGAAGAGACTTTTTGAGTTTTTTTAGTACAATCCTTTCATTGTGCAAATTAGAGATGCTGAGAGATCGATTGCCTGCCACAGAGTTAAATAGCCTTTACTATCAATTCTCCAGTACAAAGAACCCTTGACCTGGAGTCAGGAGATACAAGTTCATATTGTAGTTTTTTTTTTTTTCTAAACCTTGGGTAAGTCATTTATCTGCTCCAAGTCTTTCTTCTATCAGGACAGATAATAAAGACTTCCACTGTTAGGATGTTGAAAGTTGCAAAAACTAGACATTGCTGTTTCTACCCTAATGATGGGAAAAGGTTGAGAAGCTAGAAGATTACAGTTCTCTAAAAACCATCTAGAGAGCTGAGGTCACAAAGAAATGTACATGAATTAAAATTCAGGATGTAATGTGCCCTTCCCAGAAAAAAAGGAGACACATAGATACTTTCATGTGTGGAGGGGTCAGCAGGAGGAGGAAGAGTCTGCTACAGACAGCTCTTGGAGAAATCAGTCAACTTTTGCTGACTGCTTGTGGGCTGGAGTGACCGTTGGAATCCCAAGGAGCCCCAGCCACAGAACACGCTGCGCCCACCTCTCTTTCCCTTGGGTCTTCGCCGAGTACATGGATAAAGACATGCGCTGGACGGCGGGGCCCAGGGAAGAGAGTGCAGGACCTTCCTGAGGTGGGCGATGCCTGCTGAAGGCCAGGGTCAGGGCAGGAGAATCAGCAGAAATCTCTCTGAGGCACTAGGGGCTTTCCCCAAGTGCACGGCAGGGCTGCCACGGACAGGGCCACGGCAGGGGAGCTGAGAAATGTCCCTCTGCGGCCATCCAGGCTTTCAATCAGGAAGGCAGCAGGCTTTGAGGTGGCAGACGCAGGCAGACAGAGAGATCTCTGTAAGGCATGGTCAGCAGAGGGTGCCACAGCAGAGCCAGCTCCCCGGCTGACAGCCGGAGTGTAAACAGACAGTGCTCTCAGCTTTCAGAAAGCTAGCCCCCGGGCTGTAAAGCTCAGCGAGATCTGTGAAGTTTACCAGTGCTCAGAGAAGTTTGGGGCTTCCCTGGTGGCTCAGAGGTTAAAGCATCTGCCTCTGATGCGGGAGACCTGGGTTCGATCCCTGGGTCGGGAAGATCCCCTGGAGAAGGAAATGGCAATCCACTCCAGTATTCTTTCCTGGAGAATCCCATGGGCGGAGAAGCCTAGTAGGTTACAGTCCATGGGGTTGCAAAGAGTCGGACACGACTGAGCGACTTCACTTCACCTCACCTCAGAGAAGTTTATCCCAGCTTCTCCTGAAGGTGCATTTCTGATTGCACCCTAAAAAAAAATTTAAAGCCAATCTTGAACTGAATCTAACTAGTGCTATGACAAAATTGAGACCCAGATTAACTAGAAATTAAAAGGATTCAGTGCCCGCTCCCTTCACTCTAAGCAGCCTAATTGAAGGAGGAACTTTTCTTTATGGAGGTAAATGACTGTACTTAAAAAAAATTCAGGTATAATTGACATAATAACGTATTAAAGTTGTACAGTGTAATGATTTGAAATTTGTATATTTTGCAAAATGATCACCGTAACAGGTCTAGGTAACATCTGTCACCATACACAGTTGAAGAATTTTTTGCCTTGTGATGAGAATTTTTAAGATCTACTCTCCTAGCACTTACAGATATGCCAAACAGTATTGTCGACTATAGTTACCATGCTGTATGTTACATGCCCAGGGTTTATTCATTTTGTAACTGGAAATTTGTGCCTTTTGACTGTCTTCGGCTGTTTTGTCCACCCTCCCATTCCCCGTCTCTGGAATCATAAATCTGTTATCTATGAGTTCATTTTTTAAAGAAGATTACACATGTAAGTCAGATCATTTATCTTTCAAAGTGTTTGTCGTTCACTGTGTGACGTTTCAATTGGCATGCGGCTGCTGCTGCTAAGTTGCTTCAGTCGTGTCCGACTCTATGTGACCCCGTAGACGGCAGCCCACTAGGCTCTCCCATCCCTGGGATTCTCCAGGCAAGAACACTGGAGTGGGTTGCCATTTCCTTCTCCATTCAGTTGGTGTAGTGCCCTCAGAATCCTTCCGTGTTGTTGCAAGTGTCATAATTTCCTTTTTTTAAATGGCTGAATAATATTCCATTGTATATATCTATCATATTTTCCTTATCTATTCATTTATCAACTGGCAACCTATTTACATATCTTGACTTTTGTACATAGTGCTTCAGTGAACACAGGCACCCTTATCTTTTCAAATTATTGTTTTTATTTTCTTCAGAAAAATACCTAAAATTGGAATTCTTGGATCATAGGGTAGCCCTATTTTTAATTTTTTTGGAAACTCCGTACTGTTTGCCACAGTGACTGCATCAGTTTAGATTCCCACCAACTGTGCATGAGAGTTCTCTTTCCTCCACATTCTCACTGCTTGTTATTTGTTGTCTCTTTAACAATATCCATTCTGATAGGTATGAGGTGGTATCTCATTTTGATTTGTATCAATATTTCCCTGATGATTAATGATGTGGAGGGCCTTTTCATGTACTTGTTGGCCATATGTATGTCTTTGGAAGGATTTCTGTATAGATCCTCTGCCCATTTTTTCGTTAGATTTCTTGTTGAATATTAACTTCTTATTACATATGTTGAGCAGAATCATGCATAGATTGTATCTTCAGTTTGTTGGTGGTTTCTTTGCTGCACAGAAGCGTTCTAGTTTGACGTGGTCTGATGTAGCTTTTGCTTTCGTGGACTTATCTTTTGGTGTCAAGTCCAAAATCATCTCCATAACTTATGTCAAGGAGCTTACAGTCTTTTTTTAATTTCTAGGAGTTTTATTTTTTCCTAGGAATTTTTTTCAAATCTTACATTTGAAGCGTATCATCCATTCTAAGTTAATTTTTGTGTATGGTGTAGGACAGGGGTCCACCTTCATTCTCTTGCAGGTGGCTGTTCAGTTTTCTCAGCACCATTTATTGAAGAGACTCTCTTTTTTTCCATGGTATATTCTTCCTTTGTCATAGATTAATTGACCCATATATGTGTGGGTTTATTTCTGGGTTTCTTTTCTGTCCCACTGATCTGTGTGTGTGTTTTTCTGCCAGTGCTATACTGTTTTGATGATTGTATTGATAGCTTTGTAGTATAGTCAGAAGTCAGGGAGCTTGAATCCTCCAGTTCTGTTCTTTCCCAAGATAGTTTTGGCTATTTGTGTGTTTATGTTTCCGTACAAGATCTGAGATTATTTGCTGCAGTTCTGTGAAAAATCCCCTGATATATTTTGATAGGGATTGCATTCAATCTGTAGATTGTCTTGTATAGTATGGTCACTTTACCAGTACTAATTCTTCCTATATAAAACACGATATATTTTTTCATCTCTTTGTGTTGTTTTCAGTTTCTTCTTATATTTTTATAGTCTTTTATAGGCTTTCCAAGTACGGCTCTTTTACCTCCTTAGGTTTATTCATAGTTACCTATTTTTTTTTTTTTAATGAGATGGTAAAGGTGATTGTTTCCTTAACTTATACTTTGTTAGTGCATAGGAGTGCAACAAGTTTCTATATCTTGTTTGTATTCTGCAGATTTACAAGATTCATTGATAAGCTTTAGTTGTTTTCTGGTGGCATCTTTCAGATTTTCTACACATAGTATCATGTAATCTGCAGACAGTCACAATTTTATTTCTTCCTTACCGTTTTGGATATATTTCTTTTTCTTGTCTGATTGCTGTGGCTAGGACTTCCAATACTCTGTTGAATAAAAGTATTGAGAGTGGGCATCTGTGTTTTGTTTCTGTCTTAAAGAAAATGTTTTCAGCTTTTCATCATTGAGCATGATGTTAACTGTGGATTTGTCTTGAAGTTAAGTGGCTCAGTCGTGTCCGACTCTTTGCGACCCCATGGACTGTAGCCTACCAGGCTCCTCCGTCCGTGGGATTCTCCAGGCAAGAGTACTGGAGTGGGTTGCCATTTATGTAGGCTTTATTATGTTGATGTATGTTCCCTCTATGCCCACTTTCTGGGGAATTTTGATCATAAATTAATGTTGAATTTTGTCAAAAGCTTTTCCTGTGTTTATTGCAATAATCATACAGTTTTTCTTCAGCTTGTTAATGTGTATTGCATTGATTTTTCAGATATTCCAAAAATCCTTACATCCCTGGGATAAGTCCCACTTGATTATGGTTTATGATTCTTTTAGTGTATTGTTGGAATCAGTTTGCTGATGTTGTGTTGAAGATTCTTGCATTTATGTTCATCAGTGATATTGGCCTGTGCGTTTCTTTTTTAGTATCTTTGGTTCTAGTATCAGGGTGATGAGTGCCTCATAGAATGAGTTTGTAATTGTTCTTTGCTCTGCATGTTGCGTGTGTGTGTGTGTGTGTGTGTGTGTATGAGAATTGTTTAAGGATAGGTGTTAGTAAACTTTTCCCTAAACACTTTGTAAAATTCACCTATGAAGCCATCTAGTCCTGGACTCCATAGCCTCCCGCTGCACCATGTGGCTTGTGGGAACTTAGCTATCTAACAAGGGTTTGAACCTAGGCCTTGGCAGTGAAAGCACAGACCTGATCACTAGACCACTGAGAATTCCTTGGTCTCGACTTTTGCTTGTTGATGATTTCTAAATTACTGATTCAGTTTCATTACTGGTAACTTGTCTATTCGTATTTTCTGTTTCTTCCTGTTCAGTCTTAGGAGATTGTGCATTTATAAGAATTTGACCATTTCTTCCAGGTATTTCATTTTATTGGCATATAGTTGTTGTATTAGCCTCTTATGATCTTTTGTATTTCTGTGGTATCGTTTGTAACTTCTTTTTCATTTCTGATTTATTGATTTTTTTCTTGATGAATTTGGCTAAAGGGTTATCAATTTTGTTTACATTTGCAAAGAACCAGATTTTAGTTATATTGATCTTTTCTGATTTTTTAAAGTCTATTTCATTTATTTCCTCTGTGATCTTCATGATTTCTTTCCTTCTACTAACTTTGCATTTTGTTTATTCTTTGTTTTCTAGTTCCTTTAGGTGTAAGGTTAGGTTGCTTGAGATTTTTCTTGTTTCCTGAGGTGAACTTGTGTTGCTTTAAATTTCCCTCTTAGAACTGCTTTTGCTGCATCCCATAGGTTTTGGATCTTTGTGTTTATATTTTCACTTGTCTCTATATATTCTTAATTTTCTCTTTGTTTTTTTTTAATGATCCATTGGTTATTTTGTAGTATGTTGCTTAACCCCCATGTGTTTGCATTTTTTTATTCCTTGTAGTTGATTTCTAGTCTCACATAGCATTGTGGTTGGAAAAGATACTTGATGTTATCTCAGTTTTCTTAATTTACTGATGCTTGTTTTATGGCCTTTATCCTGGAGAATGTTCCATGTGCACTTGAAAGACTGTGTATTCTGCTGCTTTTGGGTGGAATGCTCTGTATATATCAGTTAAGTCTGTCACGTCTAATATGTCATTTAAGGCCAGTGTCTCCTTATTGATTTTCTCTCTGGATGATCATTGATATACAAGGGGTGTTAAAGTTCCCTACTATTATGTTACTGTTGATTTCTTTTTTTATGTCTGCAAATATTTGCCGTATGTATAAAGGTGCTCCTATGTTGGGAACATATATATTTATGAAGCTTGACGTAAAAGTTTCTCAGTCGTGTCCAACTCTTTTTTTTGTGACCCCATGGAATTCTCCAGGCCAGAATACTGGAGCGGGTAGCCTTTCCCTTTTCCAGGAGATCTTCCCAACCCAGAGATCAAACCCAGGTCTCCTGCATTGCAGGCAGATTCTTTTTTTTATTTTTAATTTTTACTTTATTTTACTTTACAATACCATATTGGTTTTGCCATACATCGACATGAGTCCACCATGGGTGTATATGAGATCCCAATCCTGAATCCCCCTCCCACATCCCACCCCATTTCCTCTCTCTGGATCATCCCCGTGCACCAGCCCCAAGCATCCTGTATCCTGTATCGAACATAGGCTGGTGCTTCTTTCTTACATGATAGTATACATGTTTCAATGCCATTCTCCCAAATCATCCCACCCTCTCCCTCTCCCACAGAGTCCAAAAGTCCGTTCTATACATCTGTGTCTCTTTTGCTGTCTCGCATACAGGGTCATCATTGCCATCTTTCTATCTCCCACATCCCACCCCATTTCCTCTCTCTGGATCATCCCCGTGTACCAGCCCCGAACATCCTGTATCCTGTATCGAACATAGGCTGGTGCTTCATTCTTACATGATAGTATACATGTTTCAATGCCATTCTCCCAAATCATCCCACCCTCTCCCTCTCCCACAGAGTCCAAAAGTCCGTTCTATACATCTGTGTCTCTTTTGCTGTCTCGCATACAGGGTCATCATTGCCATCTTTTTAAATTCCATATATATGTGTCAGTATACTGTATTGGTGTTTTTCTTTCTGGCTTACTTCACTCTGTATAATAGGTTCCAGTTTCATCCATCTCATTAGAACAGATTCAAATGAATTCTTTTTGAAGGCTGAGTAATACTCCATTGTGTATATGTACCACAGCTTTCTTATCCATTCATCTGCTGATGGACATCTAGGTTGTTTCCATGTCCTGGCTATTATAAACAGTGCTGCAATGAACACTGGGGTACATGTGTCTCTTTCAATTCTGGTTTCCTCGGTGTGTATGCCCAGCAGTGGGATTGCTCACTCCAGCATTCTTGCCTTGAGAATTCCATGGACAGAGGAGCCTGGCATGCTACAGTCTATGGTGTCACAAAGAATCGGACATGACCGAGCAACTGTGCAAGCACGCACATCTCTAAGCAAACTTCTTAACAGCTTGACATTGTCGTATTCACTGTGTATTGGGAGACACACACACAGTGCATGTTGTTGTTGTTCAGTTGCTTGTCATATCCGACTCTTGCAACCCCGTGGACTGCAGCACGCCAGCATCCCTGTCCATTGGACACAGTGCATGTACACAGTACATTTGAAGCATTTGCGGTTGTCTCATTACTGAAGATCGTATACATTCCCTTTACATTCAGGGCTTTCCTGGTGGCTCAGCTGGTAAACTATCCTCCTGCAATACGGGAGCCCTGGGTTCGATCCCTGGGATGGGAAGATCCCCTAGAGAAGGGAAAGGCTACCCACTCCAGTAATCTGGCCTGGAGAATTCAATGAACTGCATAGTCCTTGGGGTCTCAAAGAGTCGGACACTACCTAGCGACTTTCCCTTCACTTCACTTATACATTCATCACTTTTTTCTTTCATGACATCTGTCCCTTGTCTGTCTCAGGACCTCTTGTGAACTAAGAACTCCAGGAGCAGGGTAGAAAGGCATCAGAAACAGAACTTGTCCAGAAAGGCTTTATGTTCCTCCCCACGTCTCTGACCAACTGCTCCCATTGAGGCAAATAAACAACAAACAGTAATAGCAACTAGGCTGCTCAATTCATGAAAAGAAAACCGGCAATGTGTCGACTTTTATACAGCAAAAAAGTCAAACGGAGCGTTTTCACTAAGTGGGGTTCTCTGGAAATTAGAGAAGTGGTCCCAGCCCCCTCAGTGGTTTCCCACTGTGCCGTTGGAGCAAAGAGCGGCCAGCTCTCTGGCTCTCTTCCCTGGAACGTGGTGACTGATGAGAAGGAGCCAACTGGGAGAGAGAGACACCACTAATGCTGTGATATCCATTTCCATTAGGCAGATAAACGCTGCAAATCACCCTGATGATGTGGATGCTCAAAGACGTTTGTCTGCCCGTGTCAGAGTTATGAGCGTCCTAAGTTTGGGGAGCAGACCTCCGGCTCGCTGTCTGCAGGCTCGAGGGTGGATTTGATTTTTCAGCTTTTCCTAATGACGAATCCCTGAGTTGGAAGCAGAAAGGCAAATCACTGATTATAAGAGCAATGAAAGTCTCTCGGATTTACATAGACATTTACTTGTATCCTGTCACATTTTCTTAACCTCGAAACCTCCGTGCAACGTATAAATGAACTTGTCTGGAATTGTTTTTTTCCCCCAAATTGCAGCCTATATTTCTGTGGCACTGATGCAATTATGCCACCTCGATTGCCTTGCAAGGAGAAAAAAAAAAAAAAGCACGAAGCAAAACTTTGTGTATCAAGAAAATAAAGCCTGGAGAATTACCTGTGGCCCACACCAACACAAAGACAGCTCCGCTTCCTCAGAAAGTGGACAGAATAAAAGTCGACAGTTTCTATTAACAGTAACAAGGCAAAACACAGAGGCCCTTTATCTCTTACAATGCAAATTTATACAAGGACTCATGCTGCCCTGCTGTAAATATCAAATACCCCTCAAGACCGTAGAACAAGAATGAATTGATTTTCCCCCCAGCCTGGACCATCTGCAGATTCTCATAGCCTGGCATTATATCAATGCTAAATTAAAAATCCTACACTCGAAAACCATACGGGAGATTTGTGAGGTTCAAGCTGTTTATTCTTTAAATTATATGATTGATTTTCTATGTTCATATCTACTCTATCTGAATCATTTTTCAAGTTTATTCAATTGATTTCTTCGTGTTCTGTGTCGCTCCCTCAATAACCTTTCTTTAGTGCATATCAGCTTTATATCTGTTCTCATTTACATTTATAGGCCGAGAGCAGCTGAAAGTATATTGATTTTCTTCCAGCACTTTGGTATACAATCCCTAGTTATTTGTGATGAATGCTCTTTCTCATTTATGGTATTAAAGTTTCTGAGAGGAAACCTAATTCGATTTGCATTCGTTTGGGTCATCTGCCCTTCAGAGATGCTGGGAGCTGGTGGTGACAAAATTCATCATGGAGCGCAGTAGAAGCCAGGGACGCAGTCAGGGAGTGAGGTTGGCCTTCTTTGGGGAACCCATTCCCTTCCTATGTCATCAGCCTCCTCACATCATTTCATAGTTTTTATTAACAGCTTCGAACCCGTGAACGCATCTTAGTCACTCAGTGTTCATCCTGAGACACCATGTGACATCAACGGTCAGTGACATCACTGATGGCTTGCCTGGCAAGCTGTGTAATTAATAAATAGACAATCCAGATCATTTCTTCTTACACATCATTCGAAGTCTCCATCTTCTCTTCATTTAAAAAAAGAGAGGGGGCGGAGTGGGGAAGAATTAAAGGAGAAGGAAAGCAAGCCACAAACAAATAAGACACCCGGGTTCTGTAGGCTTAAAGGTTAAATGTGGATGATTTTTGTATTTGCCCAGTAAATCAGTTTCTTAGAATGCCTGGCTAAGTCCAATAGATTAGCTAATGTCTGTGTACACACAGTATCTGTTAGTCTAATAAAGGTCTCATGCGGCTCCGTTTGTATCCAGATTGTGACAAGCACCTCAGACGAGCCCCGGGCCTCGTTTCAGGCGGCACACCTCAAAGTGGAGACTGAAGGGCCCAGAGGGTCGGGCTTCACCTGTCCAGGCGGCCTAAAAACGCAGTTATGTGGTTTCATTAACAAATTGTAGGCCATCTACTAGTGAAACATTTTTCTGCATTTGTCCATCTTTTTAAAGAAGGACTAAGTTTACAATTTTCTGACACTAAAACTGAATAATCCACACGAAAACCCTCTTCACTTGAAAATCTCCCATTTCTTTTTGTTTCAGCCAAAGGTGCCCCTCTCAAAAGCCCCAAATTGTACACTGTTGATTGAAAATGAATACCTGACTTTAAGAGCTGTGTTTATTTGAATGGATTTCCCATTTTGGTATAAAGAGCTGTCTAAGATCTCGATTTTCACTTAAATGTGTAAACGAGAGTGAACACTTTCTGGTAAAGTCTGCTGCTGTCTGATATGGGAAGTAGGAAGTGGACTCTTCTTAAAATTTACTTTCTACAGTGACCTTGGCCAAACAATGTGGATTCACAGCTTATAGTTAACAGTAAAGTCGTTGAAATGTGTGAACGGGAAAAGTGAAGACAGTGCCCAGTGAATCTGTAAACTTAGATTTCTGTCTCAAGGACAATGAGACCAAAAATATCTTTTTGAAAAAGGGCAGTTCATTTGCTCCCTTGTCTATTTAAAAAGGTAGCTTAATATTTTCTTCTCTACCCACCATGTCTTTTTATTTTAAAGGTTCATTTTTTATTTTATTTTTTAAGTTTTTGGACCATAATGCTTGGTAGATAGAATCTCAGTTTCCTGACCAGGTATCTAACCCACGTTCCCTGAGTTGGAAGCACAGAATCTTAACCACTGGACCAAGTCCATTTGATTTTTTAAATTTTTGACCATCGTGTCTTTACCTGTTTATTTTTTAAAATATGCCGTCAGTATTACTGAGGCTATCAGGATGAGAGGTGGGTGTCAGGGCTGTCCCTGGGTGGTCCCTTGAGTCTCTGCCATCAGGGGAGGCTGGCAGAGAGAGGAGGGGACCCCACGGGAGAGAGCTCAGATCTGGGGAGGCAGCCGGGATCTCTGGTTCTCAGCCCGCTGGTCCAACATCCCCTCAACTGAGAAGCTGAGCAGTTCACCTGAGCGGCATGTCTCTCATTGACCCGAGAAGCCTGGGTTTGAAGATGCCCGTACCCCGTGAAGGTCTGAACAGACTTCACACCCAGTAGACACACAACCACCCTGCTCCCAGTCTGCGGAACCTGAGGGTGAATCCGTTGCATGTGTTAGCCTCTCCAGAGCATCTTGGGTAGCATCGCCAGTTTTTACCGAGAGCTCCATGGGCCTCAGCTTCACGCTACACACCGTGCTGAAAGGCCCTTAAGGTGGACTCAGCCCATCAAGCATGCATGCGTGCTAAGCTGCTCCAGTCGTGCCCGTCTCTTTGGGGCCTTATGGACTATAGCCCGCCAGGCTCTTCTGTTCATGAGGTTCTCCAGGCAAGAATACTAGAGTGGGTTTCCATGCTCTCCTCCAGGGGGTCTTCCTGACCCAGGGAATGAACCCAAGTCTCTTATGGCTCCTGCATTGGCAGGCGGGTTCTTTACCACTAGCACCGCCTGGGAAGCCCCTCAACCTGTCACTGAAGCTTGATTATCAGTAAGTGACCAAGATGTCTCTGGGAAGGAAGGGTAGCAACTAAGCCTGTCATGATGTACAATAACGTGTCAACAAGTTACACATTTTCCAGAGGCGGTGGGGGCTCCTCTCTCAGAGAAGTGTCCTGGGCTCCAGCTTGGGTTTAGGAACCTCTCCTGGTGTCTGACCTATCATCCCTGCCTTTATTGAAGCTACTGGATCTGCTTATCCTTCCTGACCCACCTGGCTGGCCTCCCCACTGGGAAGTCCCTAACTCCCCAGCAGGACTGCATGCCCAGGTCAGCTCCGAGGATGCCCCGCCCCTGCACCCTGCCTCTGTCCTATCTCCAGGCAGCATCCTCATCCCCTGTCCAGTTTGCAGGAGAGGAGCTGGCTCATTCTCCCCAGAATGTCTGCAACAGACCTTTATTCACGGATTAAAGCTTCATTCTAGATCACTAGATGATGCAGTGGAGATTGTCAGAGCACGCTGTGTTATCACCTGGAAACTGTATCTGGTGCCTGTGATACCTGCCGACAGGTGAATCATCTGACTTTGTTGAGGTGGCTATAACTCAGGGGCCACCTCTATGTCCATATTCATAACTAATAACTGATTTCCTTTGGTTGAATAATGGTGATTTTATTCGGTTATAATTAGCATACAGTAAAATTCACACCTATTAAATGTTCAGCTTAATGAAGCTATGAAATGACGTCATCGTGGAGAGGGGATCTCCAACACCAGGAAGTTCCCTCCAGCTGCTCTTGGTGGATCTCTGCTCCTACCCTGAGCAACCACTAGGGAACAATTTTCTGAGTGTGTTCCAGGCAGGTCACATGTAAGAAAGCTGTCACAGAGCCCTGTGGGTGCAAACGGTGCAACAAGTTCGTGTCTCCATTCCCACCGTCGGCATCAGAAGGAGCACAGGAGCCATCAGAATGTGGAGTGACCGCTGACCTGCGCTTCAGAGAAGGTGATTTTCATTCTTTCTGCATCATATCTAGCCAAGAAGCTGACGGCCTCTCAGTAGCCTGTGCGAGACCCTGAGACCTCATCTGTGCGCGTCTCTCTTCCTCACATTAAAAGTCTGTCCAACCACTGGTTTCTAACAGTTGTTCTTCCTAATTATTCTAACTCTCTGCCCTCCTCTGCCCGTCCTCACTTACTCAGGTCAAGTACCTCTTATCTGAATAAGACAAAATACAATTTTCATTTGCCTTCCAGGAGAAAAACCTCGCACGGTTTTTTCACACAGGAAGCTCACTGGTGGCGTGGACTTCCTTCTTTCCTCCCCCTTTCTTTCTTTCTTTCTTTCTTTCTTTCTCCCTTTCTTTCTCCTTCCCTCCCTCCCTTGCTCCCGTCCTCCTTCTCTCTCTCTTCCTTACTTTCTTTTCATGCTGGAGTTGCCTGCTTACTGATCTCAATTCTGAGCTGTTGGGCCCCCTCTTCCCACCCACCCTCCTGATGTGAGCTGTGGTCACCCGCCCCTGCCTGACCTCCCACCTGGGCTCCAGATTCCAACAGTTGACTTCGGGCTAACAGGACCGCCTGGCGCTCCACATGCCCCTAAGTATTCTACAGCCCACCACTTCCCCCATTTCCTTCTCGCCAGTATTTCCAGTTCAGGAAACGACATCCCTGTTCAGCTAACAGGCACACTTCACACCACAGGACATCATCAGTCCTGAGTTCTGGGCCCGTCCTCCTGCACTCCTGCCAAGCAGTCTCCCCAGGGCACAGACGCCCCTCCTCTCCTCCCCAGGCACCCCCCCACCCCCAGAATCTCTCCACACACAGATCCACCGATGTCTAAAATAAGAGAAATATCACTGCAGAATTCATTACTAAGCTAGAATGGACACACCAGCAAATGAAAAGAGAAAATATCTTATGAAAATAAAAATTAGAGAAGTAAAATAAAATAGACAAAAAGGAAAAAAGAAAAATGGACCAATGTTGAAACAAAAGAAAAATTTCTAACAAATGTATAAATGAGTCTATTAACAAGGAAATTTAAGAATCAAAACAAATGAGAAACGCTGTAATTCAAGAAAACTCTCCTGAAATAATCACCATTTAAAAAAAATTTGAAGCTACATATTGAAAGCATACAACTGTATCTGAAAATGGTAACCTAGAATGCCCCAAATTATGACTCATTCTAGTCAAAGAAGAAACATTTGGGAATTGAAGCCAAAAGACAAACTGCATTACAAAACAAAAAGTAGATTTTCATGAAACTTTAACAGCCAGGTTTATGCTCCAAAGGACTTCCCTGCTGGCTCAGATGGTAAAGTGTCTGCCTATAACGTGGGAGACCCGGGTTCAATCCCTGGGTTGGGAAGATCTCCTGGAGAAAGGAAAAGGCAACCCACTCCAGTATTCTTGCCTGGAAAATCCCATGGACGGAGGAACCTGGTAGGCTATAGTCCATGGGGTCACAAAGAGTCGGACACGATTGAGCTTACAAAGAGTTAGTTATGCTCCAAAATGGAGTAACATATTTAAGGAAACAAAACAAAAGAATATGAATCAAGAACTTTCCTCTGTTCAGATTTGCTTTTAAATGTAAGGACCACAGGAAAATGCTTATCAACATACACAGAAATCAGGAATATTGCTTCCATCAATCTTTTCTGGAGGATCTATTGGAAAATGAATTTCAGATTATTAAGATGACTGGAAAGACATTGACAGGAGTGCTGGTGGTGAGCATTAAATATGTAATTTCTTGTGGAGTGGAAACTGAATGAGAGTTAAATGGGGTAGAAGGAGAGCACAGTAGCTCCGGGCTCTGACAGTGGAGATGTGGCACAGCTACACAGGTGGTGGGGAAGGGGACCTGGGCTGGATCCTGCCAGGTGGGTGTGATGCTGAGACTGCTGCGTGAACCAAGAGAACGCCCTGGTCAGAGCAAACATCCTCTTCCAACAACACGAGTGACAACTCCACACATGGACATCACGAGATGGTTAATACCGAAATCAAGTTGATTAAATTCTTTGCAGCTGAAGATGGAGAAACTCTATACAGTCAGCAAAAACAAGACAAGGAGCTGACTGTGGCTCAGATCATCAGTTCCTTACTGCAAAAGTCAGTAGACTGCAGACTTAAATTGAAGAAAGTAGGGAAAACCACCAGGCCATCCAGATATGACATAAATCAAATCCCTCATGATTATACAGAAGTGGAAAATAGATTTAGGGATTAGATCTGGTAGACAGAGTGCTTGAAGAACTATGGACAGAGGTTTGTAACATTGTACAGGAAGCGGTGACCAAAACCAACCCCAAGAAAAAGAAATGCAAGAAGGCAAAGTGGTTGTCTGAGGAGGCTTCACAAACAGCTGAGAAAAGATGTGAAAGGCAAAGGAGAAAGCAAAAGATATACCCAACTGAATGCAGAGTTCCCAAGAGTAACAAGGAGAGACAACAAAGTCTTCTTAAGTGAACAATGCAAAGAAATAGAGGAAAACAATAGAATGGGAAAGACTAGAGATCTCTTTTAGAAAATCATCGATACCAAGGGAACATTTCATACAAAATGGGCACAACAAAGGACAGACAAGGCAAGGGCCTAAAAGAAGCAGAAGAGATTAAGCAGAGGTGACAAGAATATATATAAGAACTTACAGAAAAGATCTTAATGACTCAGATAACCATGATCCTGTGGTCTCTCACCTAGAGCCAGACATCTTGGAGTCCAAATCAAGTGGGCCTTAGGAACCATTACTGTGAACAAAGCTATTGGAAGGGATAGAATTCCAGCTGAGCTATTTCAAATACTAAAAGATGATGCTGTGAAAGTGTTGGATTCAATCAGCCAGCAAATTTGGAAAACTCTGCAATTGCCACAGGACTGGAAATAGTCAGTTTTCATTTCAGTCCCAAAGAACAGTAATGCCAAAGAATGTTCAAACTACCACACAATTGTGCTCATATCACATGCTAGCAAGGTAATGCTGAAAATCTTTCAAGCTAGGC
>SJYT01045951.1:64824-74824 GCA_006410635.1 Cephalophus harveyi | reverse complement strand
GATTTGATCCCTGAGTCGGGAAGATGCCCTGGAGAAGGAAATGGCAATGCTCTCCAGTATTCTTGCCTGGAGAATCCCATGGAATCTGGCGTGCTACAGTCCATGAGGTCACAAAGAGTCAGACACGACTTAGTGACTGAATATCAACAACAACAAAAATAACAAAGGTTTCAGAGAAACTCAGTACTTCTTGATGCCTTGTATTTATCGCTGAACAGAGGAGACCCAAGACAAGTCCTAAATTTAAGCATAAGCAGGGCCTTAGTTTACTCCAGTCAGTAATGAAAAGAATGTTAAGAGCACCTTCCTCCAGAGCTGATTTAGTAAAACTCTATGAAAGGAAGACATTCCATGCTTTATTATACGTGACAATTATGTCGTAGGTGCCAAGAAGTAAAACTAACAGAAATCATTATCTTCCAACCTGAACCTGGAGTTTGTCAACTTCCCTCTTTTATCTTATCATCAGGGAAGATCACAGAACAGCTGCCATCCCTGGTCTTGATGTCATGGATGACAATTTCAATGCGAAGAGACGTCATTCCAGGTGTAAGATGCAGGATTGAGCCACGTTTCCTGAATGCTCTCCTGGGTGGTCAAAGCCGTGCCTACTTTCTGAACACTGTTTAGCCAAAGGCCCCAGACTAAGATTCACAAAAATCATTCTGGATAGCAGTCCGGCTTGGTTTCATCTCTGAGATTATAAGGTAATTCTGCTTTGTGGCTTCTGCTATGTAACACCCTATTTGAATTTTGCCTTAAGCCTTAAACATAAAGCATATTTGCAACCAAGTGCAGACCAGGGGGTAAACCAAGCAAGAGGACAAGTGGCTATATTAAGATTGGTGGGCTACCCAACATGGCTTCATGGAAGAGCCAGGCTGAGTCAAGCCCTGGAGAGTCACCACGTCCATTTCACAGAAGGGGAAACTGAGGATGGAGAGGTCAAGGGGATGCAGGCCTCTCCTGGGCAGACACATGAGCTCCTGCCTCACAGTCCGGGGCCATTCACTGAGAGCCCTTGATTTCATCCACAGAACTATTATTCTTACTAGAAAAGTAAAAATAAAGAGGAAAAAGGAAATAAAAAGAAGACTCATGTAAACTGCTTTTACTGAGCACGTGACAGGCCATGGTTGATCACAAGTTCATTGTAACTGCTATCATTTACAAGGGCACAGCCCTTCCTCCTGAGACATGTCCCAGCAGGTAGGACTTCTCAACGAAATTTGCCTTCAAAATTCAGGAAATTAATCGTGATAGGATGAACACTTGTCTTCCTCATCTAAGTATTTTGAGCCAAAGTAGACATGAATGCAGAAAGATACTCTAGTTACTGTGTGTTTAACATGAACCAGATGAAGGTACCCTGGTGATGTCAACAGAAAATGAGGTTATTGGAAGCCTGGAGTTAAATTATGTATTTTAAGTTTAAAAAGGAAGCTGCTGCTGTTGTTCAGTCGCTAAGTTGTGTCTGACTCTTTGTGACCCCAGGGGCTACAGCTTGCCAGGCTTCCCTGTCCTTCGCCATCTCCTGGAGTTTGCTCAAACTCATGTCCATTGAGTCAATGATGCAATTCAACCATCTCATCCTCTGTGGTCCCCTTCTCCTCCTGCCTTCACTCTATCCCAGATCTTCACATCAGATGGCCAAAGTATCTGAGCTTCAACCCCAGCATCAGTCCTTCCAATGACTATTCAGGGTTGATTTCCTTTAAGATTGACTGGTTTGATCTCCTTGCTGTCCAGGAATTCTCAGGAAATCTTATTCTGCACCAAAGTTCAAAAGCATCGATTCTTTGGTGCTCAGCCTTCTTTATGGTCCAGCTCTCACGTCCATACATGACTACAGGAAAAACCATAGCTTTGACTATACAGACCTTTGTGGGCAAAGTAATGTCTCTGCTTTTTAAAATCCCGTCTAGGTTTGTCATAGCTTTTCTTCCAAGGAGCAAGCGTCTTTTAATTTCATGGCTGTAGTACTGTTCGCAGTGATTTTGGAGCCAAAGAAAATAAAGTCTGTCACTGTTTCCACTTTTTCCCCATCTATTTGCATGAAGCAACGGGACTGGGGGCTTCCCAGATGGTGCTAGTGGTAAAGATTCCACATGCCAATGCAGGAGATGCAAGAGAGATGAGTTTCATCCCTGGGTCTGCAAGATCCCCCAGAGGAGGAAATGGAAACCTGCTCCAGTGTTCTTGCCTGGAAAATCCCATGGACAGAGGAGCCTGGCGGGCTACTGTGATGTGGTCGCAAGAGAGCACAGCTGAGTGACTGAGCGCAGCACAATATACCCGGGCCATGTACCTGACAATCCTTGGGCCACCTTGCGAATCCAGGGTGCTGCACTCGTGTCCTAGGACTGCTGGAAGAGTACACTACAGATTAGGTGTCCTGAACCACAGAAGGTATTTTCCCAGAGCTCCACAGGCAGGAATCTGAATTCAGGTGACGGAGCGATGCATGTCCTCTGAGGTAGGGGCGGTGGGGAGAAGGGAGTCTGTCCCAATGTCTCTCTCTGGCTCAGCCTCTTCACACCATCTTCCCTCTGTCCCTCTTGTCTCTATCCACGTTTTCTCTCCAATGAGGACATCAGTCATGTGGGTCGGGGCCTCCTCAATGACCTCATTTGAGCTTAAATACCTCTGTAAAGGGGGCTTTCCAGAGGGTTCTAGTGGTAAAGAACCCACCTGCCAGGAGACATAGGAGACACTGGTTGGATCCCTAGGTTGGGAAGATCCCCTGGAGGAGGGCATGGCAACCCTTTCCAGCAGTCTTGCCTGGAGAATCCCATGGATGGAGGAGCCTGGCGGGCTACTGTTCCATGGGGTCACAGAGAGTCGGACATGACTGAAGCGACTTAGTACACACCCACTCACCCACTACTGTAAAGACCTTATCTCAAAACGAGGTCACATTCTCATTCTCAGGAGTTGGGTCTCCAGTACACCTGTCTGGAGGCACATGGTTCAACCCAAAACAGGCATATGGAGACTTTGATAGACATTTCCAGCAAGGGCTTCCCTGGTGGCTCAGATGGTAAAGAGTCTGCCTGCAATGCGGGAGACCCAGGTTCAATACCTGGGTTAGGAAGATCCCCTGGAGAAGAAAATGGCAACCCACTCCAGTGTTCTTGCCTGGAGAATCCTATGGATGGAGGAGCCTGGTGGGCTACAGTCCATGTCAGACACAACTGAGCGACTTTGAAATGTCAGTTTGAAAATTAGCTAAGCAACGTATTTTGGTTTGACTTTTTTCTGCTTTTGTCCATTCCCAAAGCTGAAGTGTTTTTAGCATCATTTCCCCAATGTAGCCATTATGGGGAGCTGCAATAGAGTGGCAATTAGGGATTCACCCCCAGAGTGTCTTTATGGCCAGAGTGAGGAGAGAGGGACATTTGCCAAAGACAGTCACATAAGAAGAGAAATATTTACAGTGTGTGAAGGCCTTGGCCATTCCAGGACTCATCAAAGAACATTTGGGAATGATTTATTGTAGGCACACTTTAATTTTGTACACCGAAAGGCACATTAGAACTTCTGCAGACCGTTTCTCGGGTGCTAAGGAATCAGTGATTTGTTATTGATTTATCCACTAGATAAAGAGGATTGTTACTGCAAAACTCCACAGCACCAAGAACTCCAAGGACGAGAGGAGAGACACGGAGAATTAATGATGGATAGCTGTTGAGACAAAGGTGAAGATTTCCCTGCATCTTCAATATTTGGTTGCATCTCTTTAAAGTTGTCTATAAAATCTCTGGCACACACTGGCTCTTCTTTTATGGCCATATAACAATTCATTTTATACCTGTCAGTTGTTCAGTTGGTGGTTTTAGTGGATGGGAATGTGTAACCTACACCCACGTGTGTTGGGCTGTTTGCTTGGCCACTAGATTGTGTCCGACTCTTCCGTGACCCCACGGACTGTAGCCCGCCAGGCTCCTCCGTCCATGGGCTTTCCCAGGCGGGAATACTAGAGTGGGTTGCCATTCCCTCCTCCAGGGGATCTTTCCAACTCAGGGATCGAACCTGTGTTTCCTGCATTGACAGGTGGATTCCTTACAACTGAGCCACTGGGAAGTTCCAGCTTACACCTGGAGGGCACTTATTACCTTGTCTATGCAGCATTCAGCTCGTTTATGGAGCTGTGTCTCCAGCCAAGAGGTTCTCCTGGGGGCAGAGCTCTTACCAAGGTCCTCTACAAAAAAGCAAGGGGACATAATCGGGCAAATTTGAGTTTTCATGTGACCACACTCCAACTCCAACCCACAGAAGGCAAAAATACTCCAGACTGCACCTCAAGTCTCCACCCTGCCTCCCAACAGTTTCCCAGCCTGACCGCTGAGCTCACACAGCAGCCTTTTCTTGCAAAGCTGGCTTGATCTGGGTGTCCCTCCTAAAACCAGCTTCACTCTAAGATGATTTGTTTTCATGGACCCTTTCTTTGTGGTCTGCTCTAGAACAACCAAAAGTAACACCAATTCTTTCCTGACTCATAATGACAGCCCATCATTATGGATGGAAGTTTCCTGAAGAAAGTCAGTCCCAAGTTTTCCCTGACCATAAGTTTTTATTTTCCTCTCTCATTTTCTAAAGTCATTTATTTTCCCCGTGGGTCATTTAGGTGGCTGTGTTCTACTACAACATAACTGATTAGATAGTAAACAGTTGATCAGTAGAGGAAAAGCATCATCCTTCATAAAATGTTGATGGAATTCCAATACATTGGGTTTCCTTGGGTTTCTCTGAGTGCATGGCACCTGACCTCTGTATGAGGAACCTGTTCCCCACAGGGGGTGCTGGCCTGAGGCCCTCTGCCCTCTCTCCTTCCATTTTCTTCTTAAGGACATGGCAGAAAATGACACACGCCACACCCGAGACCGCAAGGACAGTGTCGATGAAACGCCGGGTGCAGGTACAAGGTGAGAGAACCCGGGATTGCCATCGACCAACCAGCCCCGCATCCTAAGCTGTCAAACCCTGAGTTATCTAAGTGGACGGCTGTCCTTGAGGGTCCTGACACAACTGTAACTAGGCAAGGACTCAGACATAACTGGGCCCCTTGGCCCCTGGGAACTCTTGTTTTCTGCCCCATCACGGTAATTTCAGCCATGTAAACAGTGAAGTCAGATGAGTCCAGGGAAAATTTGCACAGCTTTACATTTGCTCTTAGAAAATAAAACACAATGCACTGTGGGTACCAAGGATGAGACACAGGATGTATCTGGCCTGTGTCTATTTATAACAACCCGCTGCTGCTGCTAAGTCACTTGAGTCGTGTCCGACTCTGTGCGACCCCAGAGACGGCAGCCCACCAGGCTCCACCGTCCCTGGGATTCTCCAGGCAAGAACACTGCAGTGGAACATGCATTTCCTCCTCCAATGCGTGAAAGAGAAAAGTGAAAGTGAAGTCGCTCAGTTGTGTCCGACTCCCAGCGACCCCATGGACTGCAGCCTACCAGGCTCCTCCGTTTATGGGATTTGCCAGGCAAGAGTACTGGAGTGGGTTGCTATTGCCTTCTCCTAACAACCCGCTATTGAAAGACAAATCCTGTTAACATACTTTGAGGGTCCTAATAATTCTCAAGGAAAAACTGAACCTTAACATTAAAAGACAATCTTGACGCCCCACAGCAGCGCCTGCAGGACCAGTCCTGGGTAAAGACAGTTAATTACGCTCACAGATATTTATTACCTGAAAGTGTCTAAATAAAATGTAGCTGTTGAACTATTATCCAAGTAAGCCCAATGATTTTAACCGGCTCTTTTTACTTTGTATTGATAATCTGTAAAGAAAAACATACATAAGCACAATTTCTCAAAACACAACCAATACCAACAAACATAATTTCTAAATGTAAAGAGCATCCTGAAAACTAATGATGAACTCATCTTCTGAGCCGATGTGACCTTCACGAGAAGATAGCTTTTAAAGACCGTTTACCAATGATAGTACAAAACTTTGGAGGTTCCTTTTTTTTTTTTGTACGAAAATTAAATGGTTTGTCCACTAAAGAATCAACATGAAAATCCTTTTACGCACTTGCATAAAAAATTAACCTTAACAAATAAAAGCAAGCTGCGAATCGTTTATTGTTGCTTATCTCTTTGATTACTGTATATTAATTAAGCCGTGAATTACTACTTGAAAGAATAAGGTTCCTGAGATCCAAAAAGAATTAAAAATGAATGCTTCTGTAAAGAGACAATGAGGAAGCAATTGAAAAATGAATGTTTACTTTTAATGTTTTACTTTGCTATTTTCCTTAAAAGAAAATCTATAGAAATTTATATTGTTTGCACTCTGCTGGTCTCTGATAGTTGGAAAACAGCTGGTCTCTCACATTGGTCTCTGAATGGCTAGCTGGCAAGACTCAATAATCTGTCGCAGCCCAGGTTAAGTGATGGAATTCATTTAAATGCCCCAGAAGTAATCATCCACAAAGAGTACATTATTTCTCTTTTATGAATTTTCAAACCTAATACTGATGGGTGGCATGCAATTAAACCTGATCAATATGTAATTTAGGTAGGCTGACATGTTTTCAAATTCTCAGAATATAGATTCTTTCAATATTGCAAGAGCTTAGTGAAATACTTAGCCTTTATAAAATAGCTAAGGCAGTTCAGTACAGTACAAAAAAATAATAAGTTTACTTAGAAGATGTATAGAGAAGTGATTAGACTCAGAGACTCTAATTTTTGAGCAGAAACCATAATTGAGAAATTAAGAATGTGTTTGATCCTGGTCATTCTGACTGTCTCTCTTCAAAACAGGAGCCTAGAAAGAACAGAGAGTTCTGCAGGATTTTACAAAATACCAACTTAAAAATTTTCATGTGCAAATAGTTTCAAAGGCATTCTAAATGCTAGTTAAAAGATTGTGAAAGCTGTATTATAATGGGAAACAATTTCATATACATTTATTCACAAAACTTTATTTTACCCGGAATTAAACTGAGACCAAAAAAAAAAGAAAGAAAAGAAACAAAGAAAGGAAAAAAAAAAAAAAAAGAAAGAAAGAAAAGGCCCAGGGACGGGGGGATTACCATAATGACCCTTTGTGTTAAGCTAATAAACATGGGTAGGACACTGGCTTGTGACCTTAGGGGTGAAGGGTGCTTCTCGCTAGGATTACTAATTAGCCTGCTGTCATCTGCACAATAAGAATTACACTTGAGTTCCTATGATTTGACAGGATTCAATTTTAAATTTCATGCCTGAGGTCTTAAAGTGCTCCCTCACCCTTTCGATTTGCATATCCGACAGGACGGGGGCAGAGACACCCAGGCTTGTGGAGTGTGAAGCTGGTGGGAGGAAAAGACGCTTGGGCCCCCCGAGGGCCCCCAGCCTGCCCCATGTGTACTCAGAACCCTGTCTTCACACCCGCTCTTCCTCTGACCCCATTTTTCTGTCCTCTGGTGTTTGGCGGCCTCTGGATGACAGCCAATCGAAAGGGTATTTTTCTGTTCAATGTTTGTTTCATGCTCAGAGCCTGTTACTCTTCTTTGCGCATGTGATCTGTTTAAAGGGGGCCCCCTGGCTCTGAGATAATCCCCCCTCCCCTCATTTCTTGCTTGATGCAAGACCTGTCCATCCCTCATCCCCTGTCTCTGAGAGCATCTCACCTATTTCCCCCACTGTAAGGCTGCGCAGCCAGAGGGCTTCCTCCCTACCACGGGAGACAGGCTGGAAGGGTGCGGGTGACCATCACCCCTCTGACTGTTCTGCTTGTCCCTCCAGAGCCGTATAGCCCAGCCCTGGCCTCAGGCTACACTCACAGAGCTCAGGTCCCTGGGGCTGGGCCCCGCTGTGAAACAGTCCAGAAATCTACCAACAGGTAGCATGGTGTTTGTGGCACCAGTGAAGTCACTGGGCTCCTTCCCAGAAGTGACGGGGCTGAGGCAGGTGTGTGGGACACACATCATCGTGAACGTGTGTTCTGCAGTACTTCGGCACATTTGAAAGATGTCTTGGAAATCTAAATTTCCCCTTATAAAACTTTAAAATCGAGTTTTACTCTTGTGGAAAAGTAAAAGTGTTAGTCACTCAGTTGTGTTCGACTCTTTGCAGTATAAAAGTAAAAGCTATAATATCATAGTTACTATGTCTTCCCAAAGAGTGTAACACGACTTAGTGACTGAACACCAACAACAATCTACCAAATATGTTTAATTAAAATTCTGCTTTTACATATTCTTGGTGACTTTAGCCATGAGCAAATAAACACTATGCATATTCACTCCAGTTAGGTTTTGATATAATTGCTCAGTAAAACATGACAGGTGTATTTGAATCACATTCCTCCTTGACATCCCACAGTGATGACAGGTACTTTGAGGTTGGGGGCATTCTTATCCAGAGAGGACTTTACAGTGACTTTTGCATCGTTGACCAGAAGGCTAGCAGATGGAGATCATGGTAACGGCAGAAAGCTGAGGGGCAGACCCGAGGCAGGTGCCTCTTCATCCTTTCCCACCAGAGGCCACAAGTTCATTAGTGACCTTAGTGACAAAAGAAAAAAAAAAAAAAAAAAAAACCAAGAAACACAGGACTTGAGGGACAGTTGCAGAAGCAAGCAAAGACAAGGTTGGCTCTGCTGGGGGTAGGGGGTGAGGAGCTACTCCGGATTCCACAGCGGCGGGCCAGCCGTCCCCGGGTCGCAGCCTCCAGCCTTGCTCAGATTCTCACACCTGTGCTTTGCCCTCCAGGGTGGTACAAAGGACTCATCCCGGAGTGTCACCTCCTGAAGGAGTAGTCTGGGAGAAATCTCGAGAAGGGAACATTAAATAGGGCACTGGCATAGTGATACAGTTTCTGTTCCCTCACATACGTGTTTCTGCATCCTTGTGCACACACCTGAGCGGCCATATGAACATCGTGTGTGACGAAGGAGCATCGTTTCAAGAGCCACATCTGAAGACATCCTCCTGGCAGCTGGGTCCTTTCTATAACTTTCCTTGTGAAGACTGTTTTGTGTGCTATTACTAACATGTTGATCAAAAATCTGTTCTAACCAAACTGGAGATTTCTATCAATGTATCAGAGTTATTGAAATATGTGGATGTACTTCAACAGTGGAAAGTGAAAAGAAGTAAAATTAGTTCTCAAAATACTTCCTTTGGGGCTCAAAAGACAATATATACAGAAGCCAGTGAATACTTGGCAAGGCCAGGTTTTCTACCTCCTATTTCATTCTCCTGAACTCCAGGGCAAGAAATTAAGAGCAGTGAAGTCACAACTTCCCAAGTGAGTATGTGAGTAAACAAAGGGCCTTTGTGATTCATCCCCAGGACCTCCAATATGTCTTTTTTCCCTTAAACCGCGAACGTGTTATCTTAGCGGTGTCATTTAGAAGTGCCTGGAGTGATGAGAAGGCACCAGCTCTCTCTGAGCTATTTGCTGGTCACTGGGACAGAAATGACAAAGGATTCTGTCCATTAGTTTTTCAATACATGCTCAATAGTAGAAGGAAATTGATGGTGGGACGCCAGCACCACATCGAAGAAACTTATGATGCGGACAATAACACTTTCAATAAAAGGGCTTTTGATTTTCTATGTGTCAAACTGTTTTAATATTAGGGCATTTCTAGGTCAATGAAGGGTTAATGTAGCGTCGTAAATCATATCTAAACAAGAACCCCAAGCTTGCTCTTCAGAGAAAGTAGTCTGTTTAGGTCCAAAAATAAAATCCACAAAAATCAGAAAGTGGTGGGTAGCTAAAGCAGTGCCCTCCCACATTTATTTCACGGCCCCCAAGCAGACACAGACTTGGCACACTAAAGAGAAAGAGTGACACGTGAGTTAAAGACGAGTGTCTCTGCCACGTCAATGGCAGTGAAAGCACACAGCCACGGTGGGCTGGGTCCCAAACTTGAAATAGGTTTGTTTGGATGAAAATTCAGAGCAGATGTAAATATCCCTGAGCTCTGGGCTGTCCCCCTTAAAAGCCGTCATCCTGTGTTCCTTACAAACCCCCCCCCCCCCCCCCCCCC
>SJYT01045951.1:15282-64631 GCA_006410635.1 Cephalophus harveyi | reverse complement strand
CCCCGCCCCCAGTTAACTTAGAGTGGCTTCTATTTCTTCACCTTGGCGATAGAATTTCCACTATCTTTGGTGTGGTTAATCTCTGGGTATGAATAAATAATGATGCTCCTACCAGCCTCAGCCCTGCATTCTCCCATCCCTGTAAACCTCGCAGCCAAGCTCAATAAGCCACATTGATTGTAGGCTGGGTGTCCAAGACGGGCCCTGACAAAGCCACACTGTTGCTGTGATTTCTAAGTTCCTCCTTGTCGGAAAACCTCCAGAAAGGGGGTCAAATTGCTAAGTTTTTAAGTGACTAAAAAAAAACCAAAGAAATCCTTTTACCACCCTTATGGGTAAGTGCAATTAAAAAAGATAACAAATTCAATAAGATTTAATGAAGAACAGAAAGGAAGCGATGAAAGAATACGTTTCCCACTCTGGTTGTGCTTTTAGTCTCAACCAGCCACGTGTATCACCCCTCGCTTTGAAATGGTTTTCGGGGGTAAGGGGCCTTTGAAATACACTTTTCAGGAGGAAGAAGATCACAGAATGTACAGAGCCTGGCGAGAAACACAGGCTCCCCTTCTGTCAGGGAGGAAGGTCCCCTCCCCTTAAAAATCACGCAAAACTAAACCCCAAAGATGCCCAAACAAAACACAACTCTGAGAGCCACACAAACTTGGCTGTGATTTGTCACCTAAAATCTGCAAATCCTGCAATATTCGGCGTCCGCATGTGAAACAAATGGGCTTCTGGGAGGGCAGGCTGCATTGACAACCCCGGCAGAGAGCAATTTTCTGTCGTTTAATGAAGGATGGAGAGGGCGCTTGATAAAGTGCCCGCTCATTACAAGTTTGTTTTTGTGTGTGTGTCTGGATGGCCGGCAGAGAAAATGTGCGTGTGTTGATGAAATGGCAATCTCCCCAGCTCAATCTTCTTAGACAAGTTCGAATTGTTAAAAGCAATCTTATTTTATTGTGAATTCATTTGGACAGTACTGAACAAAGAATCAAATGAACTAGCAGCCTGTTGGTGTTTCTTTTGAGCTAAAATAATACAAAAATATTCTATTTGTTACAGGCTTTGAGGCTTGCTTTCAGCCCTGTGTGCAAGATAAAAGTTTTATATATATATATATATATATATATATATAATATACATGTAAATACACATATGTGCATGTGGTTTTAGAAAGATTTATAGAAGATCCAATTACTTTAAACTCTAAACAGTCATAAATGCATATGAAACATTTTTAACAGCCCTAGACGTTCTATTCAAATATTCTATATTAAAATCCCTAATATAATGATGGACTGTATTATCCCAATTACCATTATATTTACTTTTTGTCTTCAGTTTTAAAAATTTAATTGAGGCTGTGAAAATAAGAAGCAACTTAACAAATTCAGATATACAAAAAATGAATTTGAATACCTTTAGATCAGATTTCTAGAAGTCAGATAGAAGGAATAAAGATATTTGATAATTTATAAAGGTTGAATACTAAATCCTGTTAGTTTAGTTAATTTGAAACCACAGAAAGGGACCAGATATTTCTCCCTTTAATAAGTGAACATTAAGAAAAGAGGGTTGCAAAGAGATTGCATGCTGTGTGCTGAGCAAAGCACCAGTGGTTTCTTCTCTTCTTACTGACGTTAATTGATTTAAAATGTCGTGTTAATTTCAGGTGTCCAGCAACGTGATTCAGTTATACATTTTTATATATATATATATATATATATATATATATAATATACATGTAAATACACATATGTGCATGTGGTTTTAGAAAGATTTATAGAAGATCCAATTACTTTAAACTCTAAACAGTCATAAATGCATATGAAACATTTTTAACAGCCCTAGACGTTCTATTCAAATATTCTATATTAAAATCCCTAATATAATGATGGACTGTATTATCCCAATTACCATTATATTTACTTTTTGTCTTCAGTTTTAAAAATTTAATTGAGGCTGTGAAAATAAGAAGCAACTTAACAAATTCAGATATACAAAAAATGAATTTGAATACCTTTAGATCAGATTTCTAGAAGTCAGATAGAAGGAATAAAGATATTTGATAATTTATAAAGGTTGAATACTAAATCCTGTTAGTTTAGTTAATTTGAAACCACAGAAAGGGACCAGATATTTCTCCCTTTAATAAGTGAACATTAAGAAAAGAGGGTTGCAAAGAGATTGCATGCTGTGTGCTGAGCAAAGCACCAGTGGTTTCTTCTCTTCTTACTGACGTTAATTGATTTAAAATGTCGTGTTAATTTCAGGTGTCCAGCAACGTGATTCAGTTATACATATCTATTTATGTATATTCTTTTTCAGATTCTTTTTCGTTATATGCTATTACAAGATGTTGAGTGTAGTTCCCTCTGCTGTACGTAGGCCCTTGTTGTTTACCTCATCTATATTAATTGTGTGTATAAGTTAAGGGCATCTTACTTCCAAGTACTTGATGAGGCTAACAAGATGATACAACGAAACACACACAGAGAGATTCTGAGATAACCTCGGTATCACCTACACTCACCGATATAAGTGTGTATGTGCACAACACAAGATGAGCAGTCTTGTGCCTCCTAAAACCCTCACTTTTGTAAAGGCAGGGGGCGGGGCTCTCTCACTGAGGCTCTTCTCCGCACACTGAGTCCAGGATCAAGGGCGCTGTCAGCTTCCTCCTTCCACAGTAAGTCTCTCAGCAACTGCTTCAGGCTCAGCCCATTCCTATATTCTGCCTTTCTCTTTACCTTTAAAATTGAATGCACAATGCTCTTGTGATTCCTGTTATTAATCTTCAAAACTGACCCAACATCTCAAAGGAAGATGTTATGGTGGAGGGGTTCGCCCGCAGCCATGGTGACTTGCAGCCACTCCCCATTTTAACGAAAAAGTTGGAAGTGATGGAGACCCTGGCTCAGCACTGCTTTGACTGCTGGAAATGGAAAGTTTTGAATGTTTACACCACATATCAGGAGGGTTTTGTTTGGCTTACATCATAGTTAGAAAAATCAGTTAACACTTTAAAGTTGGGATATTATTACATGGACTTAAGGATGTCACTTTCTTATAAGGACTTATTGATGTCGTCACTTTATTTATTATTTTCAGATCTGGCAAAGGTGGATCCCTTTCTCTGGTGGCCACCACCCACCAGAGTTCAGACATTGGAGCTCCTCCCCAGGTTCACAAGCTCAGCACGGTCACCTTGCCTCATCCTTACCTGGACTGGAGGCATTTCAGCTTAGACTTGACACCTGGGCTCTGAAGGAGTGTTTTCTGTAGCAACAAGAGAGTGTACTGAAAATCACAAGGAGAAAAGTTCATTTTCCAATCCAACTACTCTGTTGATTAATTTTATTTTCTTTGAACACCTTTTATTTCCCATGATAAGCAGAGATTGGAGTATCTTAAGGGCTTCCCAGGTGGCTCAATGGTCAAGACCCCGCCTGCCAGTGCAGGAGATAAAAGAGATGTGGCTTGATCCCTGGCTCAGGAAGATCTCTGGAGGAGGACATGGCAGCCCACTCCAGTATTCTTGCCTGGAGAATCCCATGGACAGAGGAGCCTGGTGGGCTACAGTCCATAGAATCACAAAGAGTCAGAGATGACTGAAGCGACTCAGCACACACACATGGAGTATCTGAACAAATCTCGTGTTTGTGTGTTAACTTTCATCTCTTAAATGATATCAGGGCACAGAAAACAATAAAACATCTCAATTGGTTAAGCCCCTGGATGAACTGAGTGTATCATAAGTTTTTGAAAACTAGAATGTGTACCTTAGAAACAACGTGTGCCTGTAGTAAAAACTACTATTGTCTTGAATTGTTCATTTGGGAATTTATGTTCCTGAAAAGGTTAATGATTATTTCATCACCAACATCACCATTACATATTCTGACTTACACGGCTTTGTGAATGATTGTTTTAACACATTTATTACATTAAAAATTTTAAAATCACTGTCAGACACTTTCAGAGAAAGTTCAAACATGATAAAAGGTTAGGTGTTTTCTAACCATGTAAAAACCATGGAGGAGTCTGCATATAAAAGGAAGAAGAGCTGAATGGGTGCACGGGTGATGACGTGAAACCAAGGCAGAATGCTGGCTGAGTGCAGCTGGTGGCTTAGATGGCGCACGATGTCTTGGCCCAGAAAACACGTCACCATGCAAGGCACCTAATCTGTGATGGCCGACTACACTTCAAAATGCATCATGACTAAAATCAACCAGTCACTGCTGATTTAAAAAGGTGATTTTCATCTTAAAGGATGAATGCTTCCTCTTGATCATGTGCCCTCAGAAGAGAGCTGTATCTGCTTGCCGTAGGCTTTTCACCCCAGAAAGAATGCAGCACAGGTCTCTCTCCACTCCAGCCCATTGTGCCCTTAGCTCTGACCATCCCAGGCACGCGGGAAGCTTGGCATTTCCTTTCCTGCTGCCCAGATCAGCAAGCCGGGAACATCTTGAAGGGAGATCTAAATGAATGCCTGGGAAAAAAGCTTATTCTGCCCCAGACTCATGATCAAATCACTATCATCACAGAATTTCTCTCTGCCTAAGAGATTAGTTAGTTCATTTCCTGGGAAGGAACTCAGGAAATAGCAACTTCAGCTTGTGACCATGAGTAATATTTAGCAAATTGCTGCTGAGTAGTGTGAGAGAGCATTTCTTTTCCCACATCACCCAGTTTGGTTCCTGATCATAAACACTTGCTGTGTTTGACCTGGGCCCGGCGGTACCTGGTCCCCACACTGACAGGAGAGTCTCTGTGAGACCACTGTGCACAGACCTCCATGGCTGCGCTTCTTTATTTGCAGGTAGAAACAATTGTGTTGAGATGAAGGCAGCTGAGCAGGACAATGTGAAACAGCTAGAGGCGAAAATGACCAAAGTGACAGGCAGCCGATTCCAGGCGGGCCTGCGAGTGCTCAGGATCTGGCCAGGACATCCTAACTCCATAATCCCGACCTTCCGTATACATCAGGTGTAACCCTCAGGTCGCCCAGTAACCTAATTCACCAAAGCCTGATCCGTCGCTCAGCAGAGGATCAAAACCATGTGACTTCAGCACAGGTAAACTTTCACCAGCTTTTATAGACACAGAAGTCCTCCCGAGGTCCCCATCACTCATGTTCCAAGGAACTCGTGGTCACGGTGAATGCCCGCGCCCACCCCCCACCCCCAGCGTTATTCTCATGGGGACACTTGAAGGAAGGATCTTACCATTCTTTTCTCAGAGAACTTCAGTGGGAACGTCAAATTGATAGGCCACAGGCTTGGCAACCTTCCCTCCTTCCCTCCTCTGTCCCCTGGATTCCCTCCTCTATCCCCTGGATTCCCTCCTCTGTCCCCCCTGGATTCCCTTCTCTGTCTCCTGGATTCCCTCCTCTGTCCCCTGGATTCCCTCCTCTGTCCCCTTGGATTCCTTCCTCTGTCCCCCTGGATTCCCTCCCTGTCCCCCTGGATTCCCTCCCTGTCCCCCTGGATTCCCTTCTCTGTCCCCTGGATTCCCTCCCTGTCCCCCTGGATTCCCTCCCTGTCCCCCTGGATTTCCTTCTCTGTCCCCTGGTCCTGGATTCCCTCCCTGTCCCCCTGGATTCCCTCCCTGTCCCCCTGGATTCCCTCCTCTATCCCCTGGATTCCCTCCCTGTCCCCTGGATTCCCTCCCTGTCCCCCTGGATTCCTCCCTGTCCCCCCTGGATTCCCTCCTCTGTCCCCTGGGTGCCCCTCTCTGTCTCCCCTGGGTGCCCCTCTCGTCCTTGGCATTTGCTCTTGAGCCTGCATCACTGGGCTGTTCATCACCATTCTCTGCTTCTGGGCTCTGGAATTCGCCTGTTACTATTTATCAGGACTCTGGAGATATGCTTCAGTGTTACTTTGTTTTAATGATAACAAACACCCATTATTTCTAAATCTCAAAAAAGGAAATCAAGCATAAAATTAAAATACTTTTTCCAGCGTAAGCTAAGCGAGGTTTCTTTTCTACGAAATTTGGGAAATGCGTGTGAGACAATATTTCAAGTTGAAAAAATTGGAAATGTAAAAATGTTGAGAGAAGAGTGTGATATTTCCCAAGAAAGAAAGGTGGTGTAAGCGCAGACCAAGCTATTCATTCTGTAGTAACCCATCATCCCGAATTCCCCACAGTTTGCTGGAAATAGTGTTACAGTGACAAGTAGATCATGTGGAGCTCAACAGCAACAAAACAAAAGTATTTTCAGAATTTTCTGGCAACTCCAGCATGACATCTTGTGTTTATAGATTGCCCACTTTTGCATTTTCTCACTTATACACACAGACATAGTGTGCCTTTGCTGAAATTATTCTTATTTAAGAAACAGAAATGAGAATACTCGATCGTATTTTCTGAGAGGTGTTTCCCATGAAATTTTCTGGTTCGTTTTCCCAAAGTGGGGATCAGCTCATCCATTTCTATGATGTGGTCTCACATCAGGTGAGAAGGCATTCTCTAACTCTTCCCTTCCCCCCAAAATGAAACAGCAAGCCAAATAACTCCCATCCTATGACCCACAGGAGAGACCACCCAAAGGGTCTAGATAGCTGCCCCGCAGCCCCGTGACTGTAGCTTTCCTGATGTAAATACCAATCTGATCAGAATATCATCTATTATTGGATTTCTAATTTTCTGTGAAGAGGCCAGACTGTGTCGGGCAGCCTTTAGCAAGCTGTCTCAGATGAGAGCAATGAGCACATCCCGACTTCACACACGGTTGCCAAGGATACGCTGCCCAGGGACCAGGGTCAGGAGTCAAACTGACCAATATTGAGTAAATTGCATTGGTTTGAATGATTCCCCCTGAGCTGGTCATGATACGGCACATACTTAGGTCTGCAGACAGAAATATTCCTCGTGAAGATGAGCAGAGAGACACTGTGGCAATTGGTACCCATGTGTGGGCTTGTGTGTGTGTATAAGAGAGACAGACATGCAAATACATACACAGAGGCTAACAGGACAGAATAAGTCTATATGGCAACAGCAAAGGTGCATATCTGTCAGTCTCCACATCTTTTGAGCTGAAACTAAGTCAACACTATAGCTTGTGCAATGGAGATCCCATACATATGTTGCTAAAAAAGCAAAGGCTTTGCTATGCTTTCTCTTCTGATTTTTACCACCATGATATTATTTTCTTGCCACAAGTGAAAGCGTTAGTCACTTAGTTGTGCCAAACTCTTTGTGACTCCATGGCCTGTAGCCCTCCAGAGTGCCACAAAGCATAGCATGATTTTCAGAGTATAAGAAAACTGGAGAATATTTTCTATATGTGTGTATATATATGTACGCATGTATGTGTTAGTCACTCAGTCGTGTCTGACTATTTGTGACACCATGGGCTGCAGTCCGCCAGGCTCCTCTCTCCATGGAATTCTCCAGGTAACAAGACTGGAGTGGGTTGCTATTCTTTTCTCCAGGGGATCTTTCCCAACCCAGGAATCAAACCTGTGTCTCTTGCATTGCAAGCATATTCTTTACCATCTGAGCCATAAGGGAAGCTTATACATACTGAACAATGGAAAGCTGCAGTGGGGATAGAGGTACTGATCCCTTCAGGAAAAAGCGTTCATTTCAATGGTGAGAAGAGTGTCTTTTAAGAAGACTATCACTGAATACTTAATCTTTCCTTTCTAAGCCTTATGTTTTGTGTATATACACAAAAAAATCCTTAGGCTTATTATTTTATGTAATAGCCTCAACAAACTCTCTCAAATATATGATATTTAAAGTGTAAATTTGATTTCAGAAGCAACATAAGGCTTAGAAAGGAAAGATTAAGTATTCAGTGATAGTCTTCTTAAAAGACACTCTTCTCACTATTGAAATGAATGCTTTTCCTGGAGGGATCAGTACCTCTATCCCCACTGCAGCTTTCCATTGTTCAGTTGGCTAATGAGGAGGCTCACATTCTCCAGGACTTGACTTGTTTTCTTCACTTTGCTCCATCATCACTGGGTGTTTTCACATCATTTGTCATAGGTGAAGTCACTCAGTCATGTCCGACTCTTTGCGACCCCGTGGACTGTAACCTACTAGGCTTCTCTGTCCATGGGATTCTCTAGGCAAGAATGCTGGAGTGGGTTGCCATTACCTTCTCCAGGGGATCTTCCCGACCCAGGGATCGAACCTGGGTCTCCCGCATTGGAGGCAGACGCTTTAACCTCTGAGCCACCAGGGAAGCCCTGGTTCCATTATAAATTAGGCATTAAAAATCACACATGTGAGGAACTAATAGTAAAAATAAGTGGAGTGGCAAGAGATGGAAAGCAAGCTGTCCAGTCCTATAATTCAGAGGAAGATGGACGAAAATGAGCAAGCCCCAGATTTCCCAGCCTGGGCCAAGTTCACCACGGCCCTTCTGCTCACCAGGGCCCATCCTTACAGGACTGGCCACCAACGTGAAAGTTACTCAACCTTCCCACTTATACCTGTTGCCGCGGTTACATGGCCAAGCTCAAGTAGAAAGAAGAGGCTGCTGTAGTTAATTTCCCAGTGAATCTGCTTTGCTTTTCTTTAGGTTAAAATTAACATAGTTAAAGATCTAGGATCCTACCAACTCTAATTCCAGGTGAGCAAAGAGGTCACGGAGAATAGACCAAGTGGAAGTAAAAGGTAATTGCTGAAAGATGTCTACTCTCCTCACTAAGTGCAGTTTAAGACAACTCGAAAACACCGTAAAAGAGCAGATTTATAATCTCAAAGAAAACAGGCTTCTTCCTTTCTCATGAATGCATGTCTTCCTGAAGCGACTTCACCACAGTTTTACTTTGTTGACACGTACGCCCATGGCTTAAGGAGTGTCCTCTTCCGTCTCTCAGGACACAAACACATGGGGTGTGCTTGTGTCTGAATAAAAAGGGCACCACAACAGAACCGTCTGCAGAATTTGATGTGTATCTAAACGAGTGGCTCACACCACATCATTTATTTCTTTAAAAATTCCTATGCTACCATTTTTAATTTGGAAAATTGTCAAAAATAGCTGCTTTAAGAAATGCAGAAGAAAGGATTGTGGATATTTATATTTTAATGAATGAAGTATAATACTCTTTCTAAATCTGAAGGAAAAAAAAAATGGCTGGTGCATTTCTAGATAGATGGTTGAGAAAAGGATCATTGTAAGTCTAAAGCAGTACATTTATAAAAACGCTGAGTTTCGTCCCTTTTCAACTGGGACACTGACCAGAGGGAGGCTGGAGGCTAGATAATTAAGTTCCTTTACTAATTTGGTTCTTTGTAGCATCTCCCAGCAATCCTTTCTAAGTGCCTGCCACCCAGTTGTGTCACCGTTTATGCTGGATCGTCTGCCAAGGTGAGAGATGGTGTCCTGGGAACGCTCTGTGAAGGGCCCTTCCATCGCCTCCTAAAAAATGCTGCCGGGACAGTTTAAAGGTGCTTGTTTAATTCCACGCATGTCCTGCAATCTACACTAATTATATTGTGATTTCAGGGTTAGTTTCAATAGAGGGGTGATGTATGAAGAAGATGCTAGAGAAAGTCTATAGCAAATAATAGAAAGGAAAATGAATAAATCACAGCCCTTTTCACATCAAGAAAGAAAATTCTTTGTAAGGTGAACTATTTAAAACACCATTAGCCCATTCATGTCTTGGCAGCAGAAAATACTGTCTTCAGAGCTACAGTGAACTCACTCCTCACTTGAGGTTTAAGCTGGCAAGACGCAGTGTGCAACCTTGCACCAGCTCCTCTGCTGCCTTTGCCATTTCCCTCTTGCTCACCTTGCTTCTGAAGGCCCCTCCCCACCTCCCCCAACAATGGGCTTCTGTGCAAAGAAGAGAGTTTCCTGCAGTTTCTGTGCCTGGACCTTGACATTTCATATGGAGGAATATCTATGAACAAGAGAGTAGGGACTGCAGAATGTCTCAGTAGCACCGTTTCGAAAACAAATGCATTGAATAGTATATTATATATACTATATATATATGGCACCCCACTCCAGTACTCTTGCCTGGAAAATCCCATGGACGGAGGAGCCTGGTAGGCTGCAGTCCATGGGGGTGCGAAGAGTCGGACACGGCTGAGTTACTTCACTTTCACTTTTCACTTTCATGCATTGGAGAAGGAAATGGCAACCCACTGCAGTGTTCTTGCCTGGAGAATCCCAGGGATGGGGGACCCTGGTGGGCTGCCGTCTATGGGGTCGCACAGAGTCGGACACAGCTGAAGCAACTTAGCAGCAGCATACAATATAACTAAATTTCTGAAAAGAAGTTACTTGTACAATGAAAATTTATTCAGTCCCTTCTATCCAAGTATTGTGTTGGTTCTTCTGTAGAAAATTATGTCTGCCACCATAAGTATACAATATTTTATAATGAATGTATTAGAAGTGGTAAACCAGTAGTAGCTATTTCTTAGATGCTACCGTTAAGGTCATTTCTGGTCATTTTTAATTCCTTGTTTCTGCTTTGTTATAAGCTGCAGATTATTTAAGATGTGTGGTAATTATATAATCAGAAGAAAAAAAAAAAGATGAAATTCATGTGTACCTGCCTCAAATGCATTGCTAATCAATCCTCTTCCCCTCCTTATTACCGGCTCATGGCCTGTTGATAACAGTATGGAGTCTGTCTCCTTTCCCCTCCCTGAAATTCACTGACACGTGGTCCCGGACTCCACCCGCCGCTCTGTGACGCCTTTGTAGCCGCCCCACGCCTCCCCAGGTGCACACTTCTGCGCAAGCGCGGTTGCCCTGTGACCGGCCCTCCTGTTTCTAGCCGCGATCACGCAGACCCACCTGTTACAGTGCGGAGTGACCCCCCTCACGAGGAGGACAGCTGCCCTCCTGCCCGGGCCTCAGGGCCTCTCTTGCTCACTACTGCAGCTTGCAGCCCCGAGGCCCAGCCAGCCCCACTTCTGTCCATCCCCTCGGTACTTCTTTAGCGCCCGCCACTGAGGGCGCTCCTCTGGCAGCCGTCCACAAGACGCAGCCCTCTGCTCGCCCACAAGTTCACCCTGGGCCTCCAGGGGCCCTTAACCTCTCCGGGGAGGGCAAGTTGTTCCGTACCTCCACCCTGGAGGGCGTCGCCGCCACAGCCCAGGGGCAGACACCCAGGGCATGAGCCTCACTCTGCTGTCGGCCTGTCAGCCTGAGCCCCGGCCTGCTTCACTTCTCGGGAGCCCCACGTGGGACCGGGGCTGCTTCTCAGAGCCTGGCTGTCTTCCGTCTCCCTCTCCGAACCCGTCTCCTCGCTGCGCCTGCCAAGACGGGCCGCCCGGCTCCATCCAAGGTCTCTGTGGTCCTCCAGCAGGGACAGCAGATGGGGGCCCTGGGGGGAAGGTCCTCAGCTCCCCCCTGGGGGAAGCTAGGCAGCTGAAGCCGCCGCTGAAAACCAGAGCCCCTGTGGGAGTGTCCTCGCCCCTCCTGAGGGTCCCAGGGCCCCTTCCTTCCCTGGACTGTTGGTCCTGCCCCCTCCTATCAGCCCGGCACCCCTGCTGCCCCCTTCTCCCCTCCCCCTGGCCCATTTCTATGCCTAGAGTCGCCCCAAAGTCCCCTCTGAACAATGCCACATGTTTCCAGCAGGAACCATAACTCACAAAGTTCCAGCACATTCTAAGAGGGCGTCCGTCCTGCTGATGGAGGAGAGATGGGTGGAGGGCGGATCCGGAGGCCAGAGCGTCTTCAGGCGCACTTCAGACGGGCACTTTTACGAGGGTGGCCTCATCACTCTCCTTCAAAGACTCTGGATTTCCAGGGTGTCATATATATCAATATTCAAATATAAAGGCAAGAATTCCAGTCTTCTGTAGATCAATAGTAATTATTTTAGGATAGTCGGATACATTGATTTATCCGCATCTCTGATCCCTTCCACTAACACAAGTGAGCAGGTGCTGCGAGCCGGCCTCCCCCATCACACGGGCCTTTCTCTCCGGGTTTGGGGGGACTGGCTGTGTCTTCTGTCTGTGGACTCACACTCAGCCTCCATTCTTAAAGGCCACCCTGGCGAACGCGGAGCAAGGATGCAGGCATATGCTATTTCACTGGACAGAATTCATGACACTGGACATACAAACCACCTGCTCTTTTCACATATAAAATCTGTTGCCACTTAAAATAATTGCCCAGGAGTCTTCTGAAACAAAGAGAGTAGCACTTAGTGGGATCTTTGAAGGAGGGACAGTGCTGTCTGTGTGGGTAACTGCCGCACCTGCAGAACTGCCAACATGTAGCCCTGAGAGGAAGCAGTTTGCTTGGTAAAAGTTGAATTCATTCAGCAGCCTTCATTCCTTACTGATGATAGGTGTCCAGTAAAAATGATCCAGACGGAGCACAGAGGTCTCTAAAGGGAAGGATTACTGCTGGGAAGTGGAAGGACGATGCCCAGGGGGGCTGTGGCCCCCGGGACAGTCCTGACCTAGAGGTCTCCAGGGATCTTAAGGGTCAGACCAAAGGTTTTCTTTTCCAGGGAGGACAGAGAAGGCGAGGGAGCCAGACGTGGGGAGGGTGGTCAAGCAGAAGTGTCTTGAGGACGAGGAGACTCAGAACTGTTTGTCTGGAACGCCAGTCGATCCTCAGGAGGGGCCGCCTGTCCTCAGAAGGTGCCGTCTGTCCTCAGGAGGAGCCATTTGTCCTCAGGAGGAGTCATTCGTTCTCAGGAGGGGCCGTCTGTCCTCGGGAGGAGTGGTCTGCTGGCTCAGGGTCTGGAGGAGGCGGGAAGCTCATTCAGTGTTTGCTTTGCTGGATCACAGGGGACCATGCTTCAGCGCATCACCCGTGAAGCACAGAATGGGGCTTTGGAGGGTCTGCTCATTCAAATATGAGGCAAAGTTTTGTTTTGTCATTTTCCCCAACTTTGAGAACTGATATTTTCAGAACAGATGATGGAGAAATAGACCGAAATATCCTTGGCTCACGGTCTCAAATGTTCAGATAAATTCTCATTTCCTTAAAACTGTTCAGGTCTTAAGCCACTTAGAGCAAAAAGGAAGGAATGTCTTCCAGAGGCTCCAACTCATTTTGAGACACTAACTTTGGGGTCAGGCAGATCTGAGTTGGGGTCTCACCATACCCAAGGAGCCGTGTGCCATGGCCAGGCTGGGGTAGGGGGCGTTGTCTGTCTATTTCCTCATCTGTAAAGTGGGCACAACATGCCAAGATAAGAAAGCACAACATTTAAAGTTAGTTAAATAAAACAAATACACAACTCAGTAAAATAGAATACAAATATGACATCATCAATACAAGGTAAGTCGCTTGAGAGTTCTTGGGATTTCTTAGGATCATGCTTCAAGGTTTAATGATAATAATTGTTTAGTTCAGTTCATTTCAGTCACTCAGTCATGTCCAACTCTTTGCGACCCCATGAATCACAGCACACCAGTCCTCCCTGTCCATCATCAACTCCCGGAGTTCACTCAGACTCACGTCCATCGAGTCAACGATGCCATCCAGCCATCTCATCCTCTGGCGCCCCCTTCTCCTCCTGCCCCCAATCCCTCCCAGCATCAAAGTCTTTTCTAATGAGTCAACTCTTCTCATGAGGTGGCCAAAGTACTGGAGTTTCAGCTTTAGCATCATTCCTTCCAAAGAAATCCTAGGGCTGATCTCCTTCAGAATGGACTGGTTGGATCTCCTTGCAGTCCAAGGGACTCTCAAGAGTCTTCTTCAACACCACAGTTCAAAGGCATCAATTCCCTGGTGCTCAACCTTCTTCACAGTCCAACTCTCACATCCATACATGACCACAGGAAAAACCATAGCCTTGACTAGACGGACCTTAGTCGGCAAAGTAATGTCTCTGCTTTTGAATATGCTATCTAGGTTGGTCATAATTTTTCTTCCAAGGAGTAAGCGTTATTGAGTGCAGCACTTTCACAGCATCATCTTTCAGGATTTGAAACAGCTCAACTGGAATTCCATCACCTCCACTAGCTTTGTTCGTAGCGATACTTTCTAAGGCCCACTTGACTTCACATTCCAGGATATCTGACTCTAGATGAGTGATCACACCATCGTGATTATCCGGATCATGAAGATCTCTTTTGTCTAGTGCTTCTGTGTATTCTTGCCACCTCTTCTTACTATCTTCTGCTTCTTGTATAGTGCTTCTGTGTATTCTTGCCACCTCTTCTTACTATCTTCTGGTCCATACGATTTCTGTCCTTTATCGAGCCCATCTTTGCATGAAATGTTCCCTTGGTATCTCTAATTTTCTTGAAGAGATCTCTAGACTTTCCCATTCTGTTATTTTCCTCTGTTTCTTTGCACTGATCGCTGAAGAAGGCTTTCTTATCTTTTCTTGCTATTCTTTGGAACTCTGCATTCAGATGCTTATATCTTTCCTTTTCTCCTTTGCTTTTCACTTCTCTTCTTTTCACAGCTATTTCTAAGGCCTCCCCAGACAGCCATTTTGCTTTTTTGCATTTCTTTTCCATGGGGATGGTCTTGATCCCTGTCTCCCATACAATGTCATGAACCTCAGGCACTCTATCTATCATCAGGCACTCTATCTATCAGATCTAGGCCCTTAAATCTATTTCTCACTTCCACTGTATAATCATAAGGGATTTGATTTAGGTCATAGCTGAATAGTCTAGCAGTTTTCCCTACTTTCTTCAATTTAAGTCTGAATTTGGTAATAAAGAGTTCATGATCTGAGCCACAGTCAGCTCCTGGTCTTGTTTTTGTTGACTGTATAGAGCTTCTCCATCTTTGGCTGCAAAGAATATAATCAATCTGATTTCAGTGTTGACATCTAGTGATGTCCATGTGTAGAGTCTTCTCTTGTATTGTTGGAAGAGGGTGTTTGCTATGACCAGTACATTTTCTTGGCAAAACTCTATTAGTCTTTGCCCTGCTTCATTCCACATTCATACAAATCTTTCAGGTCACAAATCTTGCTGCATGCTATCCCAAGGCAGTACCTTCGAGGATACACTGAGACCCAAAGCAAGACAAACTCAGCCTTGTATAAAAATCATACAACGTAAAGTTTTTCCCTATATTGTACATTTCTAATTTTAAAGAGGAAATAACCCATTCAGTCTGAAAAGTCAGGTAGTTACACTCCTACTCCTGTTGCTGTTAGAAATGAAACGCTGGAAACAGTAGAAAACTCGAGATTCAAAGGCATCTTCCTCATTCGACGTGCGGTGGCTCTTAAGTACAGTACAGAGCTACCAACGTAACTGTATCCTTATTACAGGAGGTAATGAGGCCTTAAATTGGGGGAAATTTAAAGACTATAGTATTTTATTGGTATAACTTTCCAAAATGATTGCCAAGGAAGCTATTAACTGTGTAATTCATGAGAAAGATAGAATATGGAAATGTTGGGATAATATATAACACTTGTCCCTAAAAATGACCTCCCTGTCTTCACACCTGCCAGTGTTCCCGGTTCCCAGGTCAAGGATTTGTCCTCTCCCTTTCCCAGCCCTCTCCTGACCTCACATTTTTTGACATGCTGCTGTATCTGAACTGAACACCTCCCTGTTTGCCTAGCTAGTGGAGCCAGGGTCCCTGCCCACTCTGTTCTCTGAGAAGCCCAGCCTTGCCTTCAGGGCTGAATGGGTGTCCTGGACAGCAGACCCACCGTAACACTGGCAGCCCGTCTCTGCTTTTGTCGACCGTGGTGGAATTTACCCACCGACACGTGGCCCCATGCTCTGTGTGAGCAACTCCCTAAAGAGAAAGGCTCATCTTGGCTCCATTGCTGGAGGACTTAGCATCATGCCCAGAATACAACAGGGTCTCAACATGCCTGTGATAGTACATTTCTGTCAATGCTTTCATCATAGAAAATCTGATTCTAGACTGTGAGTCAAAACTCAGAGCAAGAGGACACAGTCGCCCTATGTAACGAAAAGCTTTATTCTCTTGGAAACATCTTTAGGGGAAAGGGCTATGGGTGGGGAAGGACCACTCTGGGCTGCCATGCGGGATGCGGTGGGGGGTGCAGCTCCTGGGTTGGGCAGCTGAGGTGGCCAGGAGCCCAGGTGGCCAAGGTTAGTGTCCAGAATGAAAGTCACTGTCCCTGCTTGGAATGTGTGTGTCCCCCCCAAGGCCATGGGACCACCTGGCGATCTTTTCCATGTGATCTGTGATAATAGAATGGGGGGGTGGGTGATGTTTTCTGTGGTGAAGTTGGGGGGCAGGAAAGGAAACAAGAAAGACAGAGTGTTTTCTTCTCCAGGTAAGAGATGAACATGATTGCTTTTTCTTTTTTTTTTTTAATTTATTCTGTAATTGGAGGGAAATTGCTTTACAATGTTGTGTTGGTTTCTGCTGTACAACAACACAATTCAGCCATGAAAAGTGGACGTGTTAGTTGCTTAGTCGTGTCTGACTCTTTGCGACCCTGTGGACTATAGCCCACCAGGCTCCTTTGTCCATGGGATTCTCCAGAGAAGAATACTGGAGTGGGTTGCCAATTCCTTCTTCAGGGGATCTTCATGACCTAGGAATCGAACGTGGGTCTCCTGCATGGCAGGCAGATTCTTTACCGTCTGAGACACCAGGGAAGCTGTATTTACCCATAAATATACACATATCCCCTCCTTCTTGAGCTCCCCTCCCCTCCCCTATCCCATCCCCGCCCCCAGACCATTGCAGGCCTCAGGGTCCCTGTGTTACAAACCAACCTCTCGCCAGCTGTCGATTTTACACGTGGCAGTGAATATATGTCAATGCCAATTTCTCCATTCATCCCACTTTCTCTTTCTCCCACTGTAGAGGGAGGTGTTCAGCCTCGGAAGACTCAGAGGTGGAGAAAACGTGAGGGGCGGGGCAGGGGTCTGTGAGATTATCAGCATTAAGCAGTGCGTTTTGTAAATGGAGTGAAGTTGTAGCATAGTCATACTTGTTCACACCGACTGAGAGGAACATGTCTTCAAAAGCACAACATAGGGAAATTATGTGAAAAGAGAACAGGAGGTTTCTCACCATGTGAAAAGGGAGAGTTTATAACACTATGACTACTTTTAGAAAATAGAGGAAGATTTAACAAGCCAAAAAAAATAATAATAAGATAAAAATCAAGAGATAGGATCATTCTAGGTTTCTCTGTAATTTTTGCTTCCAAGGCTAAAACCTGTGTGTTCTGCACTGTAGAGCCTGGAGTATTAGGGCCATGGTTATAAACCTATAAACTGAGAGAATCCCTCTCCAACATGTCCTTGTTTATTGAGCCTGAATTACTTACTATAAAAGTTGACCTCGGACATGCGGTTACTTATTCCCCCCATGGCCATGTGCCTGGGGTCCACCTCATTGAGCACTGCTCCAGCAGGGAACGTGCTGGGCAAAAGTGCCCCTGGCTGGGTGCCTCCCACCTTTATTTCTCCACGCGACCCACCCAGTGCAGGACCAGGGCACTCTGGCCTCTAGCAGACACAGTCTGGTTTCTATTTTTAGTTTCTAATCCTTTAAGGCTCTTTTCTGGCAGTCTATCTGCATCCACTCACCTTGAAAGACCTAAATTCTTTTCTTCTGAAATGAACAGATATAAGATGGGTTGTTGGTATCAACACTTGAAATCAACAAGTTATCACTCATGGTTGTTGCTCTAATTTTTTCTAATTTTCAAGGTCTTCGCTAGTCAGTCCACTCATTTTGTTTCAAAATTTCTTAATGATTTCCTTGTAAGGGTTTGTTTCTAAAGAAGAAAACCCTCCTCTAACGAGCACCACTGAGTGTGGTTTCCCTGAGGGACCACTTGACAGTCTCCACACATAGTCCAGCCCTGAAGGTGGAAGCTTGGAAGTTGACAACATCTAGCCAAGGATGTTAGAAATAGCAATTAAAACATGGTTGGGTTATTTTTCTTTATGTGGTTATGTAAACCAGTGCTAATTTTCTCAGCAAAAAGGGATCATGCAGCAGGGTGACCGGGAGATGCCTCAGCATCACAGGCAATGAATACTCGCTTTAAAAAAAAATGTCAAAATGTGGATGTGCGTCCAATCGTTTAAAAAATAGAAGGTGATAAGTTGAAAATGTCAGGTAATTGGCAGACAGATAGAAAGTTAAACTGTGTCCTCAGTGAAGAAAATTAACCAGCAGCTGCCAGCAGGGACCCCAAGGTCGTGTGAATGCCAGAACCAAGCACAGCCCAATCATTCAGAAGGGGTCCTGGGCTGAGTCCCCTCCCTGGCCATTTCCAGATCTCTCAGGAGCTGCCCTGAACCACTGCCAACATGTGTTCATTTCTAAAAATTACATAGATTGTGATTTATTACCCATCACACTACAAAAATCCACTGTGAATTAAATCAGCCTTTGTTTAAATTGCTCCTCGGCAACACGCATCATATCATCATAAATGACATTGAAGTTATAATCGCGGTCACCCGCCTCGGCCACTGATAAGGCTCCACCACGGGACGATCAATACTTACTATTCATTTTTGAAATTATCTTCACATTGATCCCTGAACAAGCGCCAGCAACATAGAGGCCTGGTGTCTTTAATACAATAATTATATAAAGGTTTACAGGCTCATCCTCCCAGCCAATAAAAGCTGTCAACTGGCCTGGACAGTTACAATCCCATAATCCATCAAAACCCCGTTCCCTGACCTGTGGGCTTCCGGGCTTTCAGGAGACCTTGGTAAACAGGCTGGGCCAGAAGAGCAGAGCCCGAGGACCGGGAGACAAAGGCTGCAGATGGATGCGACCGATTAGCGAGAAGTCTGCCCGGTAGCCCGTGTCCCTTTTATTTTTATGATGGGAACGATGAAGGGTCATCTATTCATTTATTTGCTAGTTGTGATTCACCAAGAAAGAATGCAGACAACCACTTCTCTGCTTTTATTTTTTGATCTCTAATTTATCAGGTTCAACTCTGTACCGGATGATATACAGTAATGAAGTAAGCTCATAGAAATCACCCAGAGACAGGTACCCGAGCAGGGACAAGGTCTGCAGCCAGAGGAGAGGGGGCAGATCAGTGCATGTACACACATGTGCACACAGGCAGACAGAGACATACAGACCTGTACACACAGAGACACACATGCTCAGACACACAGAGAGACACACCCAGTAATATACATACACAGGCAATCAAACAGATGCACACAAGCAGACAGGAACAGAGACACAGAGAACACAGGCAGACACACACACACAGGCACACAGAGATATATGCACACAGAGACACACACAGGCTCAGACACACACACAGGTACACAGAGATATATGCACACAGAGACATACACAGGCTCAGACACACACACAGGCACACACAGATATATGCACACAGAGACACACACAGGCTCAGACACACACACAGGCACACACAGATATATGCACACAGAGACACACACAGGCTCAGACACACACACAGGCACACACAGATATATGCACACAGAGACACACACAGGCTCAGACACACACACAGGCACACACAGATATATGCACACAGAGACACACACAGGCTCAGACACACACACAGGCACACACAGATATATGCACACAGAGACACACACAGGCTCAGACACACACACAGGCACACACAGATATATGCACACAGAGACACACACAGGCTCAGACACACACACACACACACCCTGAAACACACTCACACAGGCAATCAAACAGATGCACACAGGCACACACAGATACACACATGCTCAGACAGACACACACACACACACCCTGAAACACACTCACACAGGCAATCAAACAGATGCACACAAGCAGACAGGAACAGAGACACAGGGAACACAGGCAGATACACACAGAGGCACACACAGATATATGCACAAAGAGACATGCACATGCTCAGACACATACACACACACCCTGAAACACACTCAGACACACACACACATGTGCACACAGGCAGTCAAACAGACACACACATATATACACACACATGTAGCGACACACACAGACAGACAGAGATGCACACTGATATACACACAGAAACACACACATACTCAAACACACACAGATATACCCACTGACACACACTCAGACACACACAGATACACTCACCCACAGATAAAATGATGGTAGAAAGCTTTCCAGTCAAGTTTGAATAATACTATTTTTTCAAAATAATGGTGCAACTTTTCTATACTGCCATTGATATATAACAAAGTCGTTTACTGAATCTGTTTAGTGTACCATTAGGTTTAACCTTGCTTAGGGAAACAGACTGAAAACATTAACTGAATATACCTTAAATTTTGTATTAATTTTTAATTGTTTTCAATCATGATTTGAAAAATGCGTTTGTGTTGCCAGTAGATTGGGGCTGGGTGGCGGGGAGTGTGAATTCCAGAGAATTCTTCCAGAGTGAAGCTGAGGAAAGGGCTTCCCTTATAAGTGTGTGAGGGGGACCCACTTTACAGAGGCCTGGAGGGCCCCTGGGTCTGCAAGACAACAGCTGTGTCTTCTCTGTTGGCTGGGGCTCCAGAGGGCTGACATTGCTCTCATCCAAACCTTGGTCTTCATTTCTTGTCTAATTTCTTCTTCCCTAAATGATTTGATCAGTTTTTTCAAGGTGATGTAGATCTCAGGGGCATAAAAAAATGAAAAATTACAGACGTTGTAAAGACTTTGTGAGAACTAATTATTTAAATTTGTCAACATTAAAATATTCAGAAGACGGTCATCAGCATGGTGTGGGTCTAATTTTGGCATGTTTGGGTCATCACCAGGGTTGGAGTAAGTGTTCGTATTCTGTGAGAGGCCCATCAGGGTGTGAGCAAGGTTCTGGAAGACGATGTCCGGAAACCGGCAGGTTGAGTTTCTCTGCAGGGACCAGGACAAGTGCACTGCAATGCTGTGTGTGGCCGCGTGGATGTCGAGTCAGTCAGCTCCATAGCGCTGTGATGAACCTGGAGAACTCTTTAAAATGAGCATCAGGTTTGGGAAGATATCACAGCTGGTGCTAGGCCTGCATATCTTCCCATCCATTATTTTTTAATCTTTTATTTTTTGAAAAGCTGCATTGCACATTCTTTAAGGACACTCGGTGGGGGGTGGTGGGAGGAATGTGGGCAAAGCAGGGGTCCTGCTCCGCAAATGCTCTGGGCAGCTCCTGGAGGAGGGGCATGCTAGCCCTCGGAGAAAAGCACAGTGCTCGGAGCGTCTTTCCCAGCATCCGGAGATGTAGGTGTCCGGGAGGGCTGCCGACCATGGTCAGGATCTGCTGGTTTGTGCACAGACCCTGGTGGGGGACTCCCCCAGACCCTGTTCCCACCTTAGGTACCAGTTTACATGCTTCCTGTCCTCAGGGGCCCCAGGCCAGCTGCCAGGAAAGTCTTCCTCTGTTCTCCCTCACATTGAGTCCAGGCGGGTTCCCCCCATACTGAGTCCAGGCGGGTCCCCTCACACTGAGTCCAGGCAGACTTCCCCCATACTGAGTCCAGGCGGATTCCTCAGTCTTGGCTCTGTTAACATTTTGGGCTCAGGAATTCCCTGCGGTGGGAGTTGTCCCATGTGTTGTAGGATTTTCATCATCACTTACCTGTCCCAGCTGGACACCAGCCTCACTTTCCCCAACTGTGACAATGGAAGATGTGGTCTGTGTCCCCAGATGACGCTGTGTCCCGAGCAGGGTGTCCCTGAACCATGGCCGCTCCTCTTCTATTAAAATGCTGACCCTCCTGCTCCCCTACAGGCAGACCCTACTGGTGTTTGGGTCCTGGTCTCCATCAGAAACTCACAGTATTTCAGAGCATTTCACGGCTTCTTCAGCTGCACAGTCCTCTCATCTGACTCTCCTGATCTGTTGTGACTTCATTTATTTCCCAGCTGTTTGGCAGCAGATAACTCAGAAAGAACAGTGGGGGAGATGACCGTGAGAGTCAATGCCCACAAGGTTTTTTGAGATGTTCAAGTCAGGGGCTGGTGCCTAAGGCCTGGGGAGGCCAGGCCAGGATTTGGGCACAGAACCGATCCTGTAAGTAGCACCACTCTGCTCAGGTAAGGGGATGCGTTAGGGCCTGGCCTCCTCCTGCACAGGAGAGTGTGTGTGTGTGTGTGTCTGAGTGGATTCCTTAACAGTGTCCAGATCTAAACGATTACACTAGAAATACTCAAAACTGCTCCCGTTTTATAAATCAGCTTCTAGGAATAACCCCATCTATCACATTGTTAGCCCCAAAGTAATATGCAAACATTTGGTAAAGAATCCACCTGCAATGCAGGAGATGCCGGTTCAATTCCTGGGTCAGGAAGATCTGCTGGAGAAGGGATAGGCTACCCACTTCAGTATTCTTGGGCTTCCCCTGTGGCTCAGATAGTAAAGAATCCTCCTGTAATGTGGGAGACCTGGGTTCGATCCCTGGGTTGGGAAGATCCCCTGGAGAAGGGAAAGGCTCCAGTATTCTGGCCTGGAGAATTCCATGGATGGGGTCGCAAAGAGTCAGATACAACTGAGCGACTTTCACTTCACTTCATTTTTACTCTTAACCTCAAGTAAAAAAGAGGACGATGGTGCCAGCTGTGGGGAAACAGGGAAGTTGAAGAATTTCTCATCTCAACAGAAATCAGGTGCTATCAACAGCAGCCTCGCCATCTGGTCTGAGTTAGATGTTTGTCTACAGGTACCTTTTAGAGTACATTATTATTTTTATTATAAAATAGTAAATTATATTTATTGTGACAGTTCTTCTTAAATATTAACAATTAGATTCTGATCATGGGAGCAACCATTAAAAGATGGAATGATGCAGGCTTTTTTTAAAATTGTATTGTTCCTCAGATGAACTTACCAAGTATTAATTACATGTATGTGTTGACATGGAGCACAGGAAATTGAACTAAATTAGAGATGGCACCGATGCACAGGGTTCAAAGGTGCGGGGAGCTTGTTTCTCGAGGTCATGATATGAAGACTCTTCCATGTAAATTTTCTTCAATGTTTCGTTGTTCTCATAACTCAGGTTCCTCACCTGTGTTGCTGGTTCTTCATCTTCCACTAGAAAATAACGCATCTCGGTGCTAACCTACGGCCACAGAAGGATGTGTATGAAATCCTCAGGATGCTGGAGATGGCTTATCTTGTATTTTTATTTAATTGCCTTCGACTTATAACAATAGGGGAGTAGTGAGCTGTGCAGGAACAGCGGGTGCCGGGCAGAGACGATGTATCTATTATCTTCCTGGCACGAAGGTCACTGACCTATGACAGTCGGAGTAGCAGAAACATCAGAAATCATGTGCAATTTAATCTTTACACAAATAAAGGAAAAGCATCACAATGCCTGAATAATGAAGACTCTCCTGGAGAAAAAGCGAAGTCTGTCCCTGAGGATCGTCTTCATTTTCTCTCCCGCGCTTTCCGAGGCGCCCACCCCAAGATCCACTCTCGGCTGACACTCGTATTAATAGAATTTTGGCTGGAAGAGAGTCGATGTCCTCGGTGATTGCACCGTGCAGCTGTGACTCAGTTCTCTCCCTCACTCATTACTGCTCCGTGTCAGCTCCCAGAGACCATTGTTCGCCCAGCAACTGTCATCGCGATTGAAATTAACCGTTTTCCCTCCTGTTTCAAGGAAGAATGTGTCCTGTCCTTCACTCTTCAGAAGCTGCCTGCTGCATCCTAAGCCTTTCAGAAAGTTACAAAGAAAGGAACACCGGTTCTAAGCTAACATGAAATAAAAATTCAAGCTCCACTCTAAGAATGATGTGCCAGGGACTTCGGAGGCAGAAATAAAGTGCCAAGGTATTATGGTCTGTTAGGATGTGGGGCGCCTACTGGTTTTGTGTGAAAGTGCCGTCAGGTTGACTGTGATGAGCCGGGAGAGCCCTGGTTATGTCTGAGATTCTACACTGCCCTCAGCCCCTGGACCTGTGTGCCCAGGGTGTGTGCTTGCAGATGCCACCCTGTCCCTGAAGAACAAGAATCAGGAAAGACACGGGCTCTGTCCCTTGTCCTCCCCGTGGTCCAGAGACCCAGAGGAGGCAGCAACTTTACATCACACAGGCATCCCAGTTATTACCAGGCACCCCCATTGCATGGGGCTTCACTGGTGTCTCAGATAGTAAAGAATCTGCGTACAATGCAGGAGACCTGGATTCGATCCCTGGGTTGGAAGATTCCCTGGAGGAGGGCATGACTACCCACTCCTGTATTCCTGCCTGGAGAATCCCAATGGACAGAGGACCCTAGCAGACTATAGTTCACAGGGTTGCAAAGAGACGGATATGACTGTCTAAGCACACAGCACCCGTCACATGGGAAAATAAGAGATGTCAGTGGAACCAGGGATGGAGAACCACAAAGCCAGAGGGAGAAAAAATGATCTCCGATGACTGAGAGTTCTTTTTTGGCTTTACTCTCTTGTATTTAAATAGACTTTCTATTGTAGAAGAATTTTAAATTTACCAAAACATGACAGAGACGCTGCTCAGAATTTCCACGTGCCCTTCCCGCGCCTCCCCACAATAAACACTGTACACAGTGAGGGTGTGTCTGTCACAGCGGAGGCGCCACCATCACACATTGACGTTCACCGCCCTCCAACCTATTTGGACCTCCCGAGCCTTTGCCTAGTGTCTGTCCTTCTGTCCCAGGACCCCATCCGGGGTGCCATATTGCACCCCAACTTCCTGTCTCCCTAGGCTCTTCTGCAGCGAGTGTTTCTCAGGCTGTCCTTGGTTTGATGACCTTGATGGTTCAAGGAAGATGGAACAGGTATTGGGTAGGACACCCCCCAGCTGGAATTTGTCTGATGTTTTTTCTCCTAACTAGAGTTTATGGGAGAAGGAAATGGCAACCCACTCCAGTGTTCTTGCCTGGAGAATCCCAGGGACGGCGGAGCCTGGTGGGCTGCATAGTCCAGTCTATGGGGTCGCACAGAGTCGGACACGACTGAAGCGACTTAGCAGCAGCAGCAGCAGAGTTTATGGGCTTGGGGAGGAGACTCAAGGAACAGAGAGAGCCCTTGTTGTCATGCGGTGTCAATTATTGCTATCACAGGGCTCATCACTGATATTGACCTCCGTCACCTGGCTGAGGGGGTGGCCACCATGTGCTTTTCACCCCTTTAATGCTGCACTTTTGGGGAAGAACCTGCTATGTACAGACCCCTCTGAAAAGGCAGGGAGTTATGCCCCACTGACTTGGCCTTCCCAGGTGGCGCTAATGGTAAAGAACTCGCTTACCAATGCAGGAACACAGAGACGTGGGATCGATCCCTGGGTGAGGAAGATTCCCTGAAGGAGAAAATGACAACTTACTCCAGTATTCTTGCCTAGAAAACCCCATGGACGGAGGAGCCTGGTGGGCTATAGTCCGTGGGTTTGTGAAGAGGTGGACCCTACTGGGCGACCAAGCGCACACACACACACACGCTCTTTGACTTGAGGGGGATTAGCTTCGTACATTATTTGGAATTCTGTTTTGGAAATCTGTCTGTTATCCCCCGATGTATTTATTCACTTATGCTTTGTATCACTCTGGTCCCGTAGATACTTATTTTGCACTCTGGATTGTAATCCAACACTGGGGTGTCTGTCTTCTTCCTCGAGTAGTTTACCCTTGACCACTGTGAGCTGTTTCTATTACAAAATACTGTCGAGTCAAAGCAATGATTTCCAGCTTTGATGGATTCTGTGCTCCCAAACAGAACCATGGTAAGTGGGTTCGAAATTGGAAAGACTCAGAGAGGCATGCCTGCTCATGGGCCAAAGATGGAAAAGAGAGGCGGATCCAGGCACACAGAGCAAGCCAGGGTCCTGCGGTCTCCAAGGAGCAGCGGAGACACCAGGATTCCGGGTGGAGCCATGTCCACATGGACACCACAAGAGGAGATGCAGGACTGGGGAGCCAGGGTCACTCTCACTGCCAGCAGAAGAGCAGGAAATAGAAGCAAAACAAAACTGCAGACTCACTGCTGTCTTCAGTGAAATATTAGCTCAAGATCGCAAACCACAGAAGAGCTGCCTCTCAGCTCCCTGGGTGTCTGTGTCGACACTGTCCCAGCATCACCACCGGCAGATACCTGGTCCACTGGCCTGGGCAGGAGCAAGGTGACCACCAGACCCAGTTGGCAAGAGAGAAAAATAAATGCAGAAACCAGAAAAAAGCCCAGAACTGCTTACTCAAAACAGTCATGAGACAAAAATCCAATTCTAAAAATACAATAAAAAGTCAAATGCTAGAGAAAAGGAAATCTAACCCAATTTCTGAAAGAGAAGAAAGAGATAAAATGGGGAGAAACCTTTACCCCGACCTCAAGGAGAGTCTAATCTGTGTCTGTTTCTCGAAGAAGAGGCGCACTGTCCTCCTTTCACTCCTCTGCCCTCCAGGTTGATGTAACTCAAACACAATCACACACTCAGATCAACATTATTTTTCTAATTAGTTGCCTCTGTGTCACCGGATTAATATCATTTCCTAATTTAATTGTAAATTGTATTTATATTTCACGTTTGTCTTCTTCCTCCAGTTGAACCTGGTGAACTTCTTCAATTAATCATATTGTAGGCTTTTAATGACTTTCAAATGTCAACTCTTGGTGAATAAAGCTTGATATTAAGACACGTTCATCAAATCACTCATTTGTATTTGGTTTACTTTCTGCAGTTGTTTATAAATGTAAACAAAAGAATGAAAGATGTCTCCTCAAATGTAAAAGCCATAAAATACATTTATTTAGATTTCTGAGGATGGTCTGATAACCCGAATCTCATTTAGATTTTCTCTTGGCTTTAGCAATGGTGTCTATCTTTTCTAATCCTGTGTTCTAGAATCTATCCCAAATAGATTCTTCTAATTATGTGATAAGAAACTTCAAATTTAATTGTGTCTGTTCTAACATAAAACATCTATGAAAAAATACAAAGAACAGTTCATTAAAGCCATTTCTCCCCTGTTTCTAACTCCAAAGTGCCAATTTAACAGGACATTTCCAAATACAAACCCTAGGCTCCAGGACTGAATACAAGATTTCCCATTCCGCTAGCTGGGATGTAACCCAACTTATCAGGCACCAAACGGGCTTGCTTTTGTGTTTTGTTCTGTCATTTGGCAGAATCTCTTGTATCTTTGACTCTCCTCACATGAAAGTCTCCTTTCTTTCCTAGATGGAATGGTGGTGTGGGCTAAGCCAAGGGCGGGACGGGGGCTGTGCGGTCGCACTGCTACTTACGTGGCCTTGGCATCCCAAATAGAAATTTCTAGAGACAAATAACCGAGCACACAGCACATCCAGAGCCATGTGCCCTGCCTCATTGCGTCTCCCCTTTAAGGCTGATGGACAAGGACCCCATAGCCTAGTATTTGCAGTGAGTTACTCGCTCCCCTGCTTACCCTTTCTTTGTGTAAAACGTCCCGGGTGGTTTGGTTAAGCTCACCCTAAACTTGCCAAGTTGCTGTCCTTAGGAAAATGAGCAGGCTGTCAGTTTTTCGAATCCCTGAGCCTGATTTTCCTCTTGGAATTTGGACTGCCACAGTCTCATGAATGTAACGGATGAGCCACAGAGAGCTGGACGCAGAGGTGTTTTTAAAGCAAACTGCTGGCAAATCTTACAGCCCGGACGGTGGTGTTTGTAGCAGAAGAGGATGGAGAAGAGACGAACGCTGAGTCTGTGGGGTGGACAAAGCCCTCCAAGCCACGCACAGCAGACATGCTGCAGAGGACAGCAGGTGTTGGGCACCCCATCTGCTCTTCCCTGGGACTCTGCAGAGCATGGTGAGGCAGGGCGCTTACAGAGCACTCGGAAATCACCGGGTTGCGGTGTCACACAAATGATGGGATGTGGGATCCGTAACCCTGGACGGATGTGTCTACATGCTGGGAGTCCTACCGACACGCAGAGTGACATCAGAGCAGTGTTTCTGACAGGAGGGAGCAAGATGCCCTGAACCATCGGGACTTCCAAAGGATGGTCCAGGAGAGTCACTGAAACAGCATGGAAAAGAAGAGTCCTGGTTGCTTTCAGTCAGAATCTGCAATGAAAGAAATCAACGCCTGCGAACTTGTCAAGAGTTGCTATGGGGGTGACAGAATCATGAGGAAGACTGTGCCCAGAACTGTGCCTTGGGGTCAAGGCTGAGGGCTCTCCCGGGTCTCCTGCAGGGACTCTGGACCCAGGATAGGGGAGCGAGGTGGGGTGGGGTCTCACACATCAACCCAGGAGGATGCAAGTCACCAGCTGCCACTGGCACAGACATGTCTAAACAATGCCCACATCATTCCGAATAATCTCTACCCCAAGTCCAAGCTCCGACCCACTGGAGAACACTGCTTTTTGTTTTAATTAAGTTTTCTGCAGCAGGAGTGGGTGCGTCCCTCTTCTCCTCTGCCATCACCCAGACCTCCTGTCTCTCTCCCTCCCTCTTTTTTTTTCTCTCTCTCTGCTGTGAGCAGAAGGAGTTTAAGCAGGATGAGATTATTTATAGCTCACTCCCTGATTCTTGACTCTCAAAATCCACTATGAAGAGTGCAGTATGCATAAGGGAGATTCGGCTACTTTATCTTCTTAAAGAGATAATTTTAATAAATCAAATCGTCTTCTGAAAGTGTGTTGACAAAATTTTTCTTCTCTTGTGATACAAGTAAAGTATACTTATTTTTGAAACTTAGGGTTATCTATAGGCCTTTGTCTTTAATATTAAAAAATGAGAATATTTCAAAAACAGTTCAGAGAATAATCTTTATTACATGTATCGTCTTTCTCCATCTCAAATTAGAGAACTGCAAATGGAACTTAAAGGAAATGGGCCTTGACTTAACTTTTTGTTAAATTTTTCACTTACAGATGAAATTATTCTAAAAAGGAATATGATCTGTTTTGTTGGTGTTCATATACTCTCATGCTGAAAAACATTTAAATATGAAATGAGATTCTGTCTTATTTCTGGAGGTAGTCATCAGTGCTTTATCTTACTCACATGTCAATTTTTCCCCAGTGTGCTTATTCCCGCATCAGCATGGACATGCATCTTTGCTGTTCCTGTCCTCATCTGGGCTGTGGTAACAAAGAGGGAGACAGTCCCGGTGTCTCCACCTTTATCCAGACCAAGCCGCCTTTTATCCCTGTGGTCATGGCTGAAAGTATAGATTGCGGATCCTTTAACTCTGCTAATGGACTTAGAGTGTAGGAAACAGACTTGATGGCCCAAAGGTCAGCCTGGCATCGACAGTCTGTTTCTGCTTTTATGTGACTCAGGAGCCCAGTTGGGCAGATAATTACTGGGTCCTTGATGAGATGTGGCTGCTCCGTCTGCCTCTGGCTCTGTTCCTTGAGACACAGGGCACTACGTGTGGGACACTCCGTACATGTCCACAAACACATACTTTCTCTCTACCGCTCACCTCCTGTAGTCTCTCATCCTGTCTCTTCTCCAATGTGCTCTTCATCAAGTCTGTACCTGCCATCTGCACTTTCTCACCGGCCATTCAGACGTTTAGAGAACACCTCGACCATCCATGGTTCATAAAGACGGTAATTAACATTACTTTGGTGCCAACTTCCTTTTATTTCAGCATTAACTGACAATCCTTTTGCTGCAAAAAGGAAGTCAAATTTTTTCTAATTTTTGTTTGCTATTTAACATTAAATCACGAATATTTTATGCATATCTAGTCTTCTTAAAAATGTCAATGCCTGTACAATTAACCAATCAATGGAAGGACCATTAGTATTCCATTTAATTTTTTTTAAGTTTAGGATTATAGGTGATACTGAGATGAAAATTAATGTAGATAAATTCTACAATGTTTCAGCAAGTGGAATTTTGGGGTGAAAGAGTGTGCAGATTTTTAAGGTCTTGATATACATTTATTACCAAATCCTCCTCTAAAAATTCTGATCTATTTCAACAACAGTTTCATCAACAGAGACTGTTTCTGCATGTCTTCAGCAAAACTACATATTTTCTGTAGAACAGCCTCATTGGAAAAATAAACTTTAGAAAAATCATCCTTTTAGTTAAACTTGGATCTCTTTTATTATAGGAGAGGTAAAACATCTATGTAAAAACACAGATGACTTTCTTCTTTGCAAAATTCCTCTGTGTAGCTTGTTCCTGCCTCCCAAGTGGGGAACATAGGCGGGCAGTTGTGTGTATTGCGCATTTTCCTTAAGAGAATACATTCAAAACATAGACCCACCTGAGCATGCCAGCCCCTTGCTGGTGTGATGATGGGCAAGTTCTATGTCCTCCCTGAGCTCCACTATTCTTTTATCCAAGACATTTAACACTGTAGACAGTTAACATCTCCGAGAGGTCAGTGTCTGATGACTCCCCAGCCGGCCTGGATCATTGCCACACCTGCAGGCTCTATTCCACCCACTCTGAGCTGCCCCCACCCCTCCCGCCATCCGCCCATCCCCTCCCACCCATCCCCTTCCACGATCCAGCTAAGCACACTTTTCCAGGACCGCGATGCCCTGCACCAAAGTAGCTACGGTTCAGGTCCCAGCAAAGCTGCTGTGAGTTCTCTGAAGGCAGAGTCCATATGGGATCCCCACATCCAGCACCAAAACAGATACACAGCAATAATTAAGGGAACGTTGCAATGCACAGAGTGGCATGGGTCCTGGGACTTGCACTGTACCTTGGGGATGGGCTGCCTCTGCATGATCTGAGCAGAGACAAGGCACACAAATACACAAGGCCCACGTCACACAAACTGTAAGCCAGAGGCAGGGTGGCGCTTCCATGCTGGATGGGGCTGTTTTCCCAAGGATGCCGTACATTGGGGAAGCTGGGTTTTGGCGGTGGCTGTGTTGGGAAGCAGGAATCCCGTGAAAACCGATGAAGATAAGCCGAGCGGGGCAGGGTCTGAGGTCTGGGAGCTGTGCCACTCGAGCAGGCCTGTCTGCAAGGATTCACTGGAACTGAAGAACAGAATCGAATTTTACTCATTTTTCCCATGATGTTTATGAGGTTTTCAAACAGCTACAAGGTTGTTAGGGTATCAGTACTGATGGAGTTGTTTGGATTAAAGCTTCCCTGATGCCTCAGATGGTAGAAAATCTGCCTGCAATGTAGGAGACCTGGGTTCAATTCCTGGGTCGGAGGGTTCCCTTGGAGACAGAATGGCAACCCACTTTGCCATTCAGTTCAGTTCAGTCACTCAGCCGTGTCTGACTCTTTGTGACCCCATGAATCGCAGCACACCAGGCCTCCCTGTCTATCACCAACTCCCGGAGTTCACTCAAACTCACGTCCATTGAGTCAGTGATGCCATCCAACCATCTCATCCTCTGTCGTCCTCTTCTCCTCCTGCCCCCAATCTTTCCCAGCATCAGGGTCTTTCCAATGAGTCAACTCTTCACATGAGGTGGCCAAAGTACTGGAGTTTCAGCTTTAGCATCAGTCCTTCCAATGAATACCTAAGACTGATCTCCTTTAGGATGGACTGGTTGGATCTCCTTGCAGTCCAAGGGACTCTCAAGAGTCTTCTTCAACACCACAGTTCAAAAGCATCAATTCTCTGGTGCTCAACTGTCTTTATAGTCCAACTCTCACATCCATACATGACCACAGGAAAAACCATAGCCTTCACTAGACGGACCTTTGTTGGCAAAGTAACATCTCTGCTTTTGAATATGCTATCTAGGTTGGTCATAACTTTCCTTCCAAGGAGTAAGCATCTTTTAATTTCATGGCTGCAGTCACCATCTGCAGTGATTTTGGAGCCCCCAAATATAGAGTCTGACACTGTTTCCACTGTTTCCCCATCTATTTATTTCCCATGAAGTGATGGGACCAGATGCCATGATCTTAGTTTTCTGAATGTTGAGCTTTAAGCCAACTTTTTCACTCTCCACTTTCACTTTCATCAAGGGGCTTTTTAGTTCCTCTTCACTTTCTGCCATAAGGGTGGTGTCATCTGCATATCCGAGGTTATTCATATTTCTCCCGGCAATCCTGATTCCAGCTTGTGCTTCTTCCAGCCCAGCATTTCTCATGATTTACAATGCGTATAAGTTGAATAAGCAGGGTGACAATATACAGCCTTGATGTACTCCTTTTCCTATTTGGAACCAGTCTGTTGTTCCATGTCCAGTTCTAACAGTTGCTTCCTGACCTGCATATAGGTTTCTCAAGAGGTAGGTCAGGTGGTCTGGTATTCCCATTTCTTTCAGAATTTTCCACAGTTTATTGTGGTCCACAGAGTCAAAGGCTTTGGCATAGTCAATAAAGCAGAAGTAGATGTTTTTCTGGAACTCTCTTGCTTTTTCCATGATACAGCAGATGCTGGCAATTTGATCTCTGGTTCCTCTGCCTTTTATAAAGCCAGCTTGAACATCTGGAAGTTCACGGTTCATGTATTGCTGAAGCCTGGCTTGGAGAATTTTGAGCATTACTTTACTAGCATGTGAGATGAGTGCAATTGTGCAGTGGTTTGAGCATTCTTTTGCATTGCCTTTCTTTGGGATTGGAATGAAAACTGACCTTTTCCAGTCCTGTGGCCACTGCTGAGTTTTCCAAATTTGCTGGCATATTGAGTGCAGCACTTTCATAGCATCATCTTTCATGATTTGAAATAGCTCAACTGGAATTCTATCACCTCCACTAGATTTGTTCACAGTGATGCTTTCTAAGGCCCACTTGACTCCACATTCTAAGATGTCTGGTTCTAGATGAGTGATCACACCATCGTGATTATCTGGATCATGAAGATCTTTTTTGTACAGTTCTCCTGTGTATTCTTGCCACCTCTTTTTACTATCTTCTGCTTCTGTTAGGTCCATACCATTTCTGTGCTTTATCGAGCAACCCACAATTGCCTGCAGAATCAGACACAACTCAGTGAGTAACATCTTCACTTTCAACAATTTAATACACTGAACTGCTTAATGTTCCTTTTTTAAAATCCCAAAGTCCTGTTTTAGCCCCCTACCCCTTCATTCCCCCTTTGCTAATGATAAGTTTGTTTTCTGTGTCTGAGGGTCTATTTCTGTTTTGTAAATAAGTTCATTTGTGTTGTGTTTTGCTTGGATCCCACATATAAGCAGTATCACACAATATCTGTCTCTGGACTGTGATCTTCGGACTGGATGCACTTTGAAGAAAAAAGGCTGAAACATTAGAGGGCACCATGAATTGAGACAGTTTGGGAACCTCTTAAATAATCTAGTTTGGGGGTCCTTAACCAGATGATTTTGACTCCTCTCCCGAATGGAAAGTTCACAGTTTATTGATGCCAAATAAGAATTCCATTATTCCGGAGAACTCCAGTCATCGACTCATGTGCCTTCTGTCGTGTCCGAGTCTTTTGCGATCCCATGGGCTGTAAACCGCTAGGCTCCTCTGTCCATGGGATTCCCCAAGGCAGGAGTGCTGGAGTGGGTTGCCATGCCCTCCTCCAGGGGATCTTCCCCACCCAGGGACTGAACCCACGTCTCCTGCATTTCCTGTGCTGGCAGGCAGATTCTTTACCACTGCATCGCCTGGGAAGCCCCAGTCCCCGCCTTGCATACTGCCCGTCCCTGGTGGATTTTTGACACTTGTTATATGTATCTGATCTATCGGGGCTCTTTATCAGTGAATAAATGATTAAGCAAGAACATAAACCCTGCGCTTGCAAACACAGCACAAACATCTTATGGCGATGTGCCTACAGCTAACCGGAGGGGCATATTCTAAGTGTGTCCATTCTTAGGAAACCGTTTAAAGTATTAAGAATGAAAAGCAAGGTTCCTGTCTCTGACTTAGCTTATTTCTGATGAAGGTATAGATAGCAAGCTGAGATTTTCCTCTGGGTTTCACCAAGGTATAATGTCTGTATTTTGTAACAAAGAATGATTTAACCCCAAATGCTTTACATGATCCTATTCCGAGCCTTGGGCTGATAAGAAAAGCATTAATCATAAATATGAGAAACTAATACTTTAAGTCCTCACTCTGAGGATCCCATTAGCCTCCTGTCTCAGGACTAATTACGTACAGTCAAGGAGCCTCATTCATGTAAATATGTGTTTTGTCAGTAATGCAAAACCTGATCCCCGTCTTGAAACTTCAGCTCCATTTATACGTGCAAAATTTATGTGGGATCAAGTAGAAATGACCATGCCAAGCATAATTAAAAAGCTGATGGAAATGGGATAGACGTTGCTATTCAGTCGGCTTCCCTGTCGTCTTAATTAAAATACGAAAATTTCCCAAGTGTAACGTGTTTGAGAGATTTTAAAGATAATCGTTTCTTCCAAAGCACATGAAGCTTTCTATGAGAAAAATACAAATACTATTGTACTGTTATTATTGTAATAATATGATTATATTATTGTAATAATATTACAATATTGTAGTTACAATAATTGAAACACTATTCTTAGTAGATAATCATAGCAATAAGAAAAGCTGTTTAGACCTATCACTTGCCTGCACACATGTACTGTGAATATTTTCATTCTCCTGAGTCTAAAAATGTGTGTGCATAGTGTGCATAGAAGTGGAGGGAACAGTGTTGAGAAGGGTGGAAGGGAGTGAACACTGTGGTCAAATGTTGACTTGTCAGTTAGGAGCCCCACTGGGAAGGAAAACTGTGTCACTCAGACGTCTGGGAAGACCTGCCTAACATTTAACTCATGTGTGTGGGAAACATGTACGTGAGATGCTGATAATGAAGTGGGTCATGGTGGTGGGGGAAGGAGGTGGTCCCTCAGCCTTAGAACTATCTCCCAGGCCACTTTTTTCCTACTTCTCACAGAAGTAAAACTGAACACTTTAACCATTTTTAAGTATCTAAATTTGTGGCACTTAGTCCATTATGGTGTCAAACAACCGTCACCACTCTGTAGCTCCAGGACCACCTAAGGAAACCCCTACCCATCAACTGATGTACTTGTGTTAGAGTTTTTCTCATGGTGAATGTGATTTATTTACAAAACACTCTAATCCATGCCAAACTGTGTCACAAAATGGTTCTGCTGTGTTCATTCACTTAATGATTCCAGATTCAAGAGTCACACAAGTTATTTTAATATTGTACTGAGAATAAGGTCACTATCAAAAGACATCAGCAATCTTTGCTTTTTATGGATTTACATGATTTGGGTAAGATGATCTATAACTGACAACAAAGCTTAAATATGTCTGGGAAGCAAACAGCAATATACCAGGCTTAAAATGCGATATTAGAGGCTGCTTAGCAGCTAAAGAGGGTTTATACTGAAGAACGGTGGATGTAATTTCTTGGAAAAAATCATAAGCAAAAGGATTGAATTTAATCTAATATCACCAGTGAAGCTTGTGGCAATCTTAGGCAGCATTTGGGTAGTACCTTGGGCCAAGGAGATGATCCTGAATTAGCATAGCATACAAATCAGCTTTTCGATTTTTATCAGATTATCTGCATTACTGGCTAATGCTGATGGATTCAGTCACGTGCAATAAGTGCTCTCAAGCATCATATTTCTGTGGTGTAAAATATCCTCAAAGCACATTTTAATTGTTTTAACAAGATAAAGTATGCGATTTTTGCATGAATAATATTATCAGTATTACATCAGATCTCTTCATTTATTATCACTAATGCTACTTAAAAGAGATGTTAATAGAGTAATTCATTCTCATCCCACGACCTTGGTCAGGAATACATGATGGTTCATATTCATTATGCTGAGCTCAGAGAGGGCTTCTGTTATAATATCACTTAATTTATATTCTGAAAAAGGCTCGGGGGAGAAGTTGCTCTCATGCATTAGAGTTCTATCTAAATCACAATGTTTGAAGACAAGTGGGGATGGCAGATAACTATTAAACAACTCCTCTGTGTACTCGTGGCTCTCCCAGAGATGTAAATGAAGGAGCTAAATCTCAGTGACCTCATCCAGACACACAATTTACCTGTGCAGGTTCAGGAGCATTTACATGCTACATGTTGGGATTTACTTCCGATTTAAAATCCTGGTTCAATGTGTCAACCACACAACCCAGCATAGAGACATGGGTGCCTTCCTTATAACTAATTAGGAAGACAGGCCCATCACCTACCTTTTAAAAGTATGAACATCCACTGTCTTTGGCTGTCTCTACCCTTAGTTTGAACACAAGCAGGTGTGTGTATGTGTGTTTGCAAGAATTAGCTGTAGGAGACACATGTGATGAGATATGCATGCCAAGGAAAAAATTCCCCTTTCTTTTTCTGAAAGGAACCTCAAGTAAATCTTGTTGTTGTTACTGTTTAGTCACTAAGTTGTGTCCGACTCTTTCGTGATCCCATAGACTGTAGCCCGCCAGACTCTCTGTCCGTAGGATTTTCCAGGCAAGACTGGGAAATGGCTTGCCATTTCCGTCTCCAGGGAATCTTCCCAACCCGGGGACCAAACTCACGTCTCCTGCTTTGGCAGGCAGGTTATTTATACTGAGCCACCAGGAAACCCCCTCAAATAAATGTATAATTTATATATCATAAAAATAGACACATACACAATGCAACTCATAAGTTTGAAATTTCAATTCATTTTTCATCAGTTAATTAAATTGGCCATTGTTTTGCTGTAATATCATTATTTAGGACCACTTTAAGAAGTACCTTGGGAACTGGAAAGGGACTGGATAATTTAAATTTATAGACTTCACAGAGCAGATGTTATTGTTGGGATATGTAAGGACAAATCTGAAGAGGGACAGGTTAAGTCTCTTTACTTTTCAGTGAAGCAACCAAATCCAGCAGGTTAAATGATATAGCAATTTAACTAAAAGATAGTAAAAATTCACAGTAAATGAGAAAAAATACACACTCAACTCATGACTTTAGCATGAAATATTTAGGGAGAAGATGAAAAAAAGGGAGGAAATTTTTAGTGGTTCAAAATGAAGTGCTAGAGTGAAGTCAGGTCCTCCGTCTGCTACTTAAATGGTCTAGTGGTGGTGCTGGTGGGGGGGATGATGTTAGCGGTGAAGATGCTGTTGGTATTATTGAGATGTGGTGTCAACTGTGGCATTAATGGTATTGGGTGTTATGGGGAGGTGGTGATGGTGATGTTGGTGGAGATGCTGGTCATGATGGTAGTTTTGGATGTTATGGTAGTGGTGATGTTGGTGGAGATGCTGTTGGTACTGATGATGTGGTGGTGGTATTGGGGGAGATGCTGGTGGAAGTATCCATCACTGGTAGGAGTGTGGGTTGTGATGGTGGTATTGGACTTTATGGTGGTGATGGTGGTGGTGGTGGTGGTGGTGGAGATTCTGGTGGGAGTATTGGTTGTGATGGAGCTGTTGGATGTTATGGTGAAGACAGAGGTGGTGATGGTAGTGGTGGAGATGCAGGTGGAAGTGTTGGTCATGGTAGTGGTGCTGGGTGCTGTGTGGTGATGGTGGTGGAGCTGGTGGTGGTGATGGTCTTGGCACTGCTGATGATGTAGTGTTGGTATTGGTAGTGTGGTTATAAAAGATTGAGGGGTACTTTCCTGGTGGTGCAGTGGGTAAGAACTCACCTTCCAATGCGGGGAACATGGGTTCAGTCCCTAGTCCAGGAAGCTTCCACATGCCATGGAGCAACTAAACCCGTGTGCAACAACTACTGAAGTCCGTGCGCCCTAGAGTCCAAGCTCTGCAGCAGGAGAAGCCACCACGATAAGAAGCCCGTGCACCACACAAATAGTCGCCCCTGCTCACTGCGACTAGAGAGGGCCTGTGCACAACACCGAAGGCCCAGCTCAGCCAAAAATAAAGACTGAGGAATGTGAAGGGAAAGGAGGGCTTTCAGGTTGTCTAAGAAACAAAGTAAATGCAATTGGCTGTCTGTGCCCCTGGCTCCCTCTCTCTGGATTTCACAGTCCTGGACTGTGTTTACGGCTTGCGGTTGATTCTGAGGATGCAAAACCGTGGGTGCAGAGGGCCAGGTGTGGACTTGGGCACCTGTGGGTTTTGGTGTCTGCTGTGGTCCTGGAACCAGTTCCCATGAGAACCAAGGGATGGCAGTCAAAAATTTGTGATTTCTGTCAACGCCTCTGATGAGCAACCTTCCCTGTTGGCAATTGTCCTCAAGTGAATGAGAAGGTGAAATTACCAGGTCTAAACCCCACAAGTTGCTGAATATGCTGATTTTTTGAAGTGTTCAAATGTGTAATGGATGACAGTGAGGAAGGAAATAGGACGTATTATAAACATGGAAACAAAGGACAGATGATCAAAATATAGATCTAAACTTAACTCTAACAACTGGCACTTTTATAACATTGAAAGACAACATTTTAAACTTAGTGTCTAATCAAGTCTTCTGCCTTTGTAAAGACTTATTTAATTTTAAGTATATTATTAGTATTATTATTATTTTTGTCTGCTCCAAGAGGTATGTGGGATCTTAGTTTCCAGACCAGGGATCAAACCTGCAGCCCCTACTAGACTGGAAACTCAGTCTTAACCCCTGGAGTACCAGGAAGTCCCGAAGTATATTACTGGAGGCACATTTATAAAGAATATATAAAACTTTTTATATTAACCTTATATACTCCCATGTCACCTCTTTGATCTTGGGCACTTTCAAGAGGGGAGAAATGTAATTATTGATATTTTACTCTCTCTTAGTCTTTGGAACCTGGATTCCAATATCAGCACTGACATGTGCCAAAGAAAGGTGTGGGTTTTGACCATTTGGAAACTGAATTTTCTTATCATAAAAATTTGGGCAAACACTCTTCACTTACAAGGCAGTGCAAGAGTTCTTGCTCAACATAATAGTGCACATCCGAGTTGTTTATCATAGCACCTGAAACATAGCAGCTGATCAATAAATGCTAATTTCTATCCCCTTCCCTGATAAAGAATCCAAGGAACATAAAGAGGAGGACAACTCTTCCACGGTTATTCATCAAAGTAAAAAAAATCTGGGCCTGGACACTGAGCATGTGTTTCAGCCTGCCTTGGTCTTCAATGTTGTTCATTTTTGCTTCAATTTTAACAAATATAATAAACATGCACCAATTTGTAGTAGTCATGCAATGACAAGAACTGTATCTGCTTTGAGAAATAAAATTAACACAACAGCCACCTGTATTGAGTTGTTTCACTATTTTGATTTCTTTACACTTACTTTACATTTTGCTCTCCTTTCTGTTTTTTTAAAATCCACTGGCATTTTCTGCTGGAAGATATCTACTAGGGGAAAAAGGCAATATTGACACTAAATATTTCAAAAAGACTGTTTCTCCTCCCTTCTTTCTGCTCAAACCCCAGGTCTGCCCAGCTTTGGGATTTTCAAGCTCAGAGACCCTTACTTGGGGCTTTTGAAACTCAACAGATTCTCAATCTTAATGTCTGTTGAACTGAATTGAATTCAACTGAATACAGTAAGGCAAGTATTTTATTTTATATTATGCTGAAATAATACTAATTTTCACAGAAGCTGGAAAATAGAACTATCTTTTTGTAGTAAACTGTGTTTGCTACTGAGATAAACATTTGAAATATGACTTTGGAAAAGTTAAAAAAATGGTCGGGTTAGGATTGTCTTAATCTGCTACGCATGGGCATAAAACCACAACTGGTCAAATCATAATTGATAAATAATAATAATAATAATAATACATGATTGACCACCATTAAAGGTGGTCAATTTCAACTCTTAACAATTCGGAAGAAAATATGTTAATGTTCCAGAATTTTCTTGGAAATTCTAACCTTAATTTGAATTGCTTCTGAGCTGGTAGACAGTTAGGTGGTGAGAAAATATAGTGTATTTGTGACAAGCAATGTTTTAAGAGAATAAAGATCACACTTATGCTTAAAAGACATTTCATACATTTAGATTCTAGTGTTTTTAGATCTATTGAGTCATCCCTTTGGGGACTATTTGAAAATATATGAAAGTGGGAAGGGTGAACTTAATGGTCTTGCAGAGAAAAGAGTAAATTGCCCTTTTGAGGGTGGGGAGGATTGAAAAGATACATTAACCCTTTCAAGACCCTCAGGCAGATTTCCTCTGCTGATGTTTAAAAGCTTATTGGCTCCAAACTTTTTAAATAGATCTCCCAACATGATCTGCTGCTGCTGCTGCTGCTAAGTCGCTTCAGTCGTGTCCGACTCTGTGCGACCCCATAGACAGGAGCCCAACAGGCTCCCCTGTCCCTGGGATTCTCCAGGCAAGAACACTGGAGTGGGTTGCCATTTCCTTCTCCATTGTGTGAAAGCGAAAAGTGAAAGTGAAGTCGCTCAGTCGCATCCGACTTCTAGCGACCCCATGGACTGCAGCCTACCAGGCTCCTCCATCCATGGGATTTTCTAGGCAAGAGTACTGGAGTGGCTTGCTATTGCCTTCTCCCCCAACATGATCAATGACTGTTAAATTCAGTGTCTTGAGATCTGGTTCTGTTTTCAGGTCTGCAAAAAAGTGCATTTTTTCTGTGTCTTTTTTTTTTTTTCCTAAAGAATACAAATATATGTACTCCAAACTTTCAATACATAAAAATATGTTTTAAAAATTTTATACTGCTTCTATTTTTTCTTGTTTTTATTTTTTAAATAATTTGATGATGTACTAATCTCCAAAGATATTTTAGAATGAAGGTATTATTTAGGTCATATAATTTATCCTTTCCTGATCTCACAACTTTAGGATCTCTGAAACTCTGTGTATAATGTAAGAGGGGGGAATGTTGAATATAATGCCTAAGAAATACTGTTTTGTACTACTGTCTAGCCAGGCTGATAACCAGTTTCCTGACCCACAAATCTGTTAGCTGACCACATATGAATATCCTGAGAAATGTGTGCTGAATACTGGATTCATGACCACTTTTCTATGCTTACCTTCCTTCTGTTTTATCCTCATTCTACCTTGGAGCATTGGCTACAGCGTCCCAACACGCAGTGGACAGTCAGCGTCTGTCCTCACAGCCGGCTGTGGACACGGACAGCGTGAAGAGGCCCTGATGTCCCCCTTTCCTGTCTGCCTCATAACAGAGTTCTAATCACAACCATGCTCGATTTTGAGTCCAGGCAGTCGGGGGCTTTCTCCAATTCCTTTATTTTTACATGCTTTATCACTCAGCCACTGCGCACACTACCACATCCAGAACAAAAGTGCTTTAAGGGAAGGAAATGCACACCATCACAGGAGGCTCTGAATCCACCCCTGCTCTTGAGAAATGACATTCTTCATGTAATCGCAGAGGGATAACAAGTCTGGGACACATGGAGAGAAAGTGCATTTATATCCTGGACACTGAATTTGAACTGCCTGTGGGATTTAAAGACGGAAAGATATAGTCAAAAAGACAGCTGGATTTTAAAACCTAGTTCTCAAGAAAGGAATGACCAAAGGAATCAGTACAGAAATATGTCAATGGCAGAGAAATGATGGTTGAAGGCATTAGAAGAGAAAGTCTTTCTGTGGTTTCTTCTATAGCCTTCATATTTCCCAGCAACTTTAAACCGGAAAGCTACATAAATGTAGACACAGTTAAAGAAATACCTACAAATTCATTTGGAAAGGGGGTTTTCTGTCATTGGACCATACTCTCTGCCACCACCCTTGCCTTGCAGACATGAAATGATGCCCTAAACTGAAGTGATTCCCTATACCTTTGATTATTAGAGAAATTCCCAAACTAGAAGTCAGGCAACCTAACTCTAATTTTGTGTTTCATAATCATAAAGAATTACCCATAAGGTCAGAATACCACTTTAAAAAGCTAAAACAAACAAAATAAAGCCAAAAGGGTCTATTTGCTTCTTGGGAGCATTTATGAAGCTATTAAGCAACATTAATTCTAACCCTGATCTCTAGGGATCCAAGAAAATCAGTTTCCAGTCCCTTGATGAATGGATATTTAATGACATCGGTATAAAACCTTATCAAAGGATTTTTGAAAGTCTAAATACATTTTGTCTGCAGCTTTCCTATGTACAATAATCTTTAGCCACTCAGCTAACACTAATGGACTTTTTATCGTGCTGTGTTGTCAGAAAGGATCGGCATAGGGAGGGAAGGAAGAAGAGACAGAAGTGTAATAAATATGAGTGACCTGCTGCGAGAAATGGGGAAAGGAAGTGGAAGACGGATAACGAGGGAAAAGTTAAAATTAGGGCAGGTGTGAGGAAGCAAAAAGAGGGAGCTCAGGAAGATGAAAGACAGTAGAATAAAGACTACATGTATTTTAAAAACCGTCCTTATGACTCGTGGAGTGATTATTCGGGTACTAAAGCTTTTTTTTCTGCCTAGCTCCTCACCACATCCCTTGGGGTTATGATGTCCTAAGCACTGCTCATCAGAGGAGGGGGCAGAGAACTGAGCCACCACTGGACCAAGGTCAGCCACTTGGGAAGTGTTGAACCCAAGTTTATCTCCAAAGACTCAACTCTTGATCACGAGCATACTTAAGATCACTTCTAAAATTATATTTGCAAAATTAATGCCTTTGTATCATTTTTCTAGATTCAAGAGGGAAGAGATATTTGTGTGTGTGTGTGTATATATATATATAACTGATTCACTTCGTTGTACAGCAGAAACTAACAACACTGTAAAGCAACTATACCCCAATAAATTAAATAATGTTTTTGTGAGAAAATAATGGCAATATCACATTATAAAACTTTCTGAAAATCAGACCTATGTATCCATCAACCAATCTACCTATCTATGCATCTTTCATCCATCTATCCATCCTTCCATCCATCTATCCAACCACCCATCCATCTATCCATCTGACCATTCATCTATCTGCCCGTCCATCCATCTATACATCCATCCATCCATCCATCTATCCATCCACCCGTCTGTCTATCCATCCATCCATCCATCCGTCCATCAGTTCATCCATCCATCTATCCACCCGTATCTATATACCTACCCATCATTATCATCGTCATCCATCTCTGTCTAGTTGACTTTCTGTCTCTCTCTTCCATAACAGTATAGACTAGGAGGGTAGGAGCCCCGGGAATCTGGGCCACGCCATCCCCAGCTCTGAAACACTGTTTGGCACACAGTGGGTATTCACCACACATGTGCGGCATGAAGTGCGCCTGGTGGTGCCTCTCCACGGTGGGCCACAGAAACCCTGGGTCCAACACTGAGGGACAGGCCCACCCATGCCGGTCCCCCACCACGCCGCCTTCTCCTTGGAACCATGCCCTTGCCCAGCAGAAACACCTTCTGCCTCAGTGAGGAGAACGTGCTGGAGGCCAGGAAGGACACCACTGCAGCGTCTGGGTGGGCGTCAAGACAGCCCACTCTGCTCTTCACAGCGACATCTTGCTTGGGAGAAGCTCCCTCTGCTCTTGTTTCAGGGTTCGGGGTAAATGGCAACCCTGCTCCCCTCTTCCGGTCCCCACCTGACCCCTCATCTCCCCAGCAGTCTCTCAAGTCCTCTCCTCCTGCTCGCAGCTTCCTCTGTCTGGGAAGCACTGCGGGAACCTCAGGGTCCGGCAGAAAGGCAGACTCAGGAAAGGTGAGGCAGTTTCCCCCTACTCCAGCCCCAAAGTGGAGGAGCTGAGAGACCCCAAAGCTTCTAGAGGCATCTGAGAGATTTATACCAGGTCTGTTCTGTCTGGCTTTGACCCTCATCGTTTCACTAAATTCCTTATGAGAGTATTTCAAAATTACATTGAAAATTATATCATCTAATTCTATCTTGCCTCTCTGCCTGATGACATATTTGCTTCACAAAGAGAAATTTGAGGAAATAGGAGAGGTCGAATGATAGTCGAATAGGGCAATGAATTTGCCTCAGGGCTTACCTACATGGAAGAAGCGAGGAGTCAAGTTTAAGTACGAGGCATGAGTACCAGTGTGTAAGTAACACGATCTGAAGGGTGAGGGTACCACGTGCTTGGGCTTTGCTGGTGGGTCAGTGGTAAAGAATGCACTTGCCAATGCTGGGGACAAGGATTCGATTCCTGGACTGGGAAGATCTCCTGAGGAAGGAAACGGCAACCCACTGCAGTGTTCTTGCCTGGGAAATCCCATGGACAGAGGAGCCTGGCGGTCTACAGTCCATGTGATCACAAAGAGTCAGATACAACTTAGCAACTAAACAACAAACCATGTACTTATATATAATGTCCATAACCTTCTCTGTTTTCTGTTAATTGCTTTTTATGCCAAGTTTTCATTTTCTTTGGCTGCTTTTATTTTTTTAGAATCCAAAGTAGCATGCTTGGAGTCAGAGATACACAGAAATATCTAGATGGAGCTACACATCCACCTAGATGTAAACCGCTGTGTGCAGGAGAGCAATATTTGCACACGTAAGGCACGATGCTCTCAGCCCGAAGTACAGTATTCAGACGCACAGGACTCGGATTGATACCCTGTGATTTATTACATCGTGGCTGACGCTCGGAAGACGTGATTTAGTAGTCACTGGTTATTTCAATTTACTCTTTTTGCGTTTTTAATTAGTAAATGAATCCCTCATGGTCAAATGATTAATTGCACAATAATTCACTGCAGTACTTTCTTTTCCTATTTGTGCAAAGCACAGAGCATAGAGCAAGCGTCTGGAATATGGGCTGACATTATAAATTATAGCAATGCATTCACACTGCTGTCCTTCAGGTGGTGTCAGCACTTTCATTATAAGCTCCCATTTTCAAGGTGCTTAAAAACTAAGCTGGGAAAATTCATTTTCAGATGGCAGCTGGTATACAGGATGTCCACCAGGGAGCAATGTTTTTAAATTTAAGAATTTACTTGTCCATTGTTGCAACTACCCAGCCAATGAATTTAGCAATGCCCTTCGCTCATCTAATTCTATAAAACAAATGAAAAAATGAAATGAAAAGACTTCTCTTCGTGGCAGCAGTTCTAAGGTAACCTCTAAAATGATGTGGATTTTGGACACAGTCCTCTTTTGCTTATCTTTGACAGACTTTACTTTTTAGAACAGTTTCAGATTTAAAGGAAAATTCAGAAGATAGCAGAGTCCCATATATTCCTATATACAGTTTCCCTTTTATAAGCATCTTGCATTGGTATGGCATATTTGTGACAATTAACGAGTCAAGATTGATACACTGTTATTAATTGAAATCCATACTTTTCTGGAATTTCCTTGTTTTTTACTTAAAGTCCTTTTCCTGTTCCAGGATCCCATCCAAGTTACTTGCATTATATTCAGTCATTTTGTCTCCTTGGCTGTGACTTTGCTAGTTTTTGATGACAAATCCTTGATGACTTTCTGGACTCCTGGTCACATAGAGAAGGGTGTCCCTTTGTTGGAATATGATGTTTTTTCTTTCTTTCTTTTTTTTTTTTTTACCAATTGATATAATGGCAACCCACTCCAGTGTTCTTGCCTGGAGAATCCCAAGGACGGGGGAGCCTGGTAGGCTGCCGTCTATGGGGTCGCACAGAGTCAGACACGACTGAAGCAACTTAGCAGCAGCAGCAGATGTTTCATATGGTATAAGATGCAGGTGTACAATATAGTGACTCACAATTTCTAAAGGTTATACTCCACTTATATCTGTTTTGTCTATCGATAGCTATTGATATGTATCATAACATTTAATATGGTATAATACATTGCTATTATATTCATATCTATTGATATCTAGTATAGCATATTTAACATGGTATAATATATTGCTATTGTTATATAGTATGATGTAATATGTACAATTTATCTTTGTAGCTTATTCTATCCATAATAGTTTTACCTCTTCATCTCCTCCCCCTTTATTGCCCCTCCCCTGATGATAGGGTTTATGGATTTGGGGAAAGGAGGACCAGAGCGTATGCACCATCTCCATCACCTCATATCAAGATGCATCCCATCCACACGCCGTATCATCTTTGATGCTGACCTGGACCAGTGGGCAGAGTGGTGCTTGTCAGATCTATGTACCATGAAGCTCCTGTTCCTTTCTTTCTTGATGTGCTGGGCTATTTACAAGCCCACACCTAAGTGGTGGGTCTCACTTTCCACTTCCTCAGACAGAGTCTTCATAGAGACTATTTGGAATTCTTCCACATAGGATGTTGACCCCTTCCTCCCCATTAGCTAAGGTTTCAATCACGTATTATATCAACATATAGTCATATGGTGGTGGTGGTTTAGTCACTAAGTGATGACCCCATGAACTGTAGCCCAGCAGGCTCCTCTGTCCATGGAATTCTCCAGGCAAGAATACTGGAGTGGGTTGCCATGCCCTTCTCCAGGGGATCTTTCTGACCAGATATCGAACCCTCATATCCTGGGTCTCCTGCATTGCAGGAGGGTTCTTTATTGACTGAGCCACCAGCAAAGCCAGTATATAGCCATGAATATTTATTTTGCATTTTTGGTTACAATCCAGTATTATGTTATTTATTTTGCTAATCAAATCATTCCAGCTCTTTTTTCTTTTCTTTTTTTTTATTTTTACTCTAGGCAATTATAGTGAGGTATACCCTCTCATCAAGTCTAAAATAGGGTTTGCTCCTCACAATTCAATACTGCATCAGTCCACATGCCACCAAAAGCCACAGAGATAAGCTCCAGGCCTCAACAATAAAAGTGCAACATCAGAGTGGCAACAAGCCCCAGTCCTTCCTCACAAGCTTCCATGTTCTTTGTGGAGCCAAACATTTTCAGCCAGACTGCAAACATATAGTCTAACAAGCTTTCTCTGGAAATTCTGAGATGCATTAAAATAGAAAAAAAATAATAATAGTAACCAGGCCGCCAGCTACAGTGGTGGTTGCTTAATGTCCTGTTCCCCTTCAGGCACACAAACTCCAAAGGGCGAACTGCGTGGTTTCAAGTCTTGTCTCTGCAGTCCTTGTGTGACCTGGGCAACTTGTTTCAAGATGTCACACCTCCTTAGTGCTAAATGGTGATATCAATAAGGGTGTAGCTCGGGGAGAGGGGTTCTGCAAGCACTGAGATCCTCCGTGGACCAGCTCTTCTCTGTGCTTGCAGGCCCCCAAGCCCAGGAGGGCATATGCCTGCTAGCATAGTGAGCCCACGGGTGGTCATGCAGCTGGCACGGGGGAGACTGGTCCTCCCGGGACATCTTGGCCGGCAGCATCTCAGGGGTGCAGTTTTTCCTAAAGCACAAGTCGGGGCACAGAAGAGGCAGGCAGCCCCTGACGGATGAGTCAGCAAAGGGAAGAGGGGACGTGTCAGGCAGCCCTGGCTCTGCGGTGTGCCAGGCGCTCCCGGCTTCCTCCGCTCCAGAACCCCGGAGAGCTCCCTCTGAGCCTCCCAGCTCCTGCCCTCTCTGCTCAGGTTTCTACCCACTCACCCTCCACAGGCTCACCCCCTTACTAAGGCTGAAGCTCCCACCTTCCCGGAACACCATGCTAACCTGGGGAAACACTGTCATGACATACCTGAGCATCATTCCTGCAAGAAATTCTGGTTTTCTTGTTTAAAAATAATTAAATAGTCATTAAAATAATTTTAAAAATTAAGTATAAAGTATATTCAGCTCCCACTGTGGCTCAGTGGTAAAGAATCTGCCTGCAATGCAGGAAACCTGGGTTCTATCCCTGGGTCCAGAAGATCTCCTGGAGAAGGAAAGGGCAACCCCATCCAGTGTGCTTGCCTGGGAAATTCCATAGACAGAGGAGCCTGGTGGGCTACTGTCCATGGGGTCACAGTCAAACACGACTGAGCGACTAAACAACAACAATATAACATATTAAATATACAAAAAATCAAAATCCTACTTCTGTTAGTCAAAAGTCAGCATCAGCTTTGTTAATGCCCGTTTTTCTAAAATATATATATTAAATTCTATGAAATTGATATTATATATACATTGTAAATTGTTTTATATGTAGCTGCTGCTGCTGCTGCTGCTAAGTCGCTTCAGTCATGTCCAACTCTGTGCAACACCAGAGATGGCAGCCTACCAGGCTCCACCATTCCTGGGATTCTCCAGACAAGAATATTGGAGTGGGTTGCCATTTCCCTCTTCACTGCATGCAGGTGAAAAGTCAAAGTGAAGTCACTCAGTCGTGTCTGACTCTTAGCGACCCCATGGACTGCAGCCTACCAGGCTCCTCTGTCCATGGGATTTTCCAGGCAAGAATACTGGAGTGGGGTGCCATTGCCTTCTCTGTTTATATGTAGAGTTCCTTATATAATATACATGAAGTTCTTTATATATAAAGGCTATATATAATGATTATACAGATAAATTTTATATATACCTGTAAAATACATATACATAACTTTATACAGAATATATATTTCTTTATATATAATTAGCTGTAATTATATTATTAATAATGTAATTATCTTTTGTTTTAATTCTTAAAGTTTTCCACTGTAGTTACATATTCCACTGTAGTTACATATTCCCTTTATAATCCAGATACGTACATTTTTGTGGGCCTTTTTTCTCACTTTTTAAAAACAAACCTGCCCAATTTATCATTTATTTGAAAGAACACATTTTGCTTAGGTTGATCCTCTCCATTTTATTTTTGTTCCCTATTCAATAGTATTTTCTGTTCTTAAGCTAATTATTTCTTTAATCCTTTTGGGTTTACTCTGTTCTCATTTTAACTTCTTGGCTTGGTTACTAAGCTAATTAATTTACCTTCTTTTATTCTACTATTTGAGTAGCTACTTTTCTCATAATATTGTTTACCTACATCCCAGCATTGTTGGTGTTCTAGGATGTAGATAATTCTGGGATGGCCAGGTGATGCTTGTATTTATCAGCTTCTCAGTGCCACTCCGTCTGCTCTGCGTGTCCCTCCACGAGCCATGTGCCGGAGGGGACAGGTCTCCTTGCTGTCTGCACTGGCCTCGCTGGCCTCACTTAGCGCCTGCTTCCCCTGCATCTGTTCTGGGACGTTATTCATGCAGTTAGGACAGAGCACTGACGTGCATTTTTCCTTCTCCATCAAATGGTGCAAGTATTCCATTCTGTAATGGTTATCTGGATTAAATTCACCGATTCCCATCAATTTTGGTTCGCTGATTCCTAAATTGTTGATATTCCAGTACTTCAGTCAGTTCAGTTCAGTTCAGTCACTCAGTAATGTCCGACTCTTTGCAACCCCATGAATCGCAGCACGCCAGGCCTCCCTGTTCATCACCATCTCCTGGAGTTCACTCAGACTCACGTCCATCGAGTCTGTGATGCCATCCACCCATCTCATCCTCTGTCGTCCCCTTCTCCTCCTGCCCCCAATCCCTCCCAGCATCAGAGTCTTTTCTAATGAGTCAATTCTTCGCATGAGGTGGCCAAAGTACTGGAGTTTCAGCTTCAGCATCATTCCTTCCAAAGAAATCCCAGGGCTGATCTCCTTCAGAATGGACTGGTTAGATCTCCTTGCAGTCCAAGGGACTCTCAAGAGTCTTCTCCAACACCACAGTTCAAAAGCATCAATTCTTCGGTGCTCAGCCTTCTTCACAGTCCAACTCTCACATCCATACATGACCACAGGAAAAACCATAGCCTTGACTAGACGGACCTTAGTCGGCAAAGTAATGTCTCTGCTTTTGAAAATACTATCTAGGTTGGACATAACTTTTCTTCCAA
>SJYT01045951.1:0-15117 GCA_006410635.1 Cephalophus harveyi | reverse complement strand
GTCTCTGTTTTTTAATTTGCTATCTAGGTTGGTCATAACTTTTCTTCCAAGGAGTAAGCGTCTCTTAATTTCATGGCTGCAGTCACCATCTGCAGTGATTTTGGAGCCCCCCAAAATAAAGTCTGACACTGTTTCCACTATTTCCCCATCTATTTCCCATGGAGTGATGAGACCAGATGCCATGATCTTCGTTTTCTGAATGTTGAGCTTTAGGCCAAATTTTTCACTCTCCACTTTCACTTTCATCAAGAAGCTTTTTAGTTACTCCTCACTTTCTGCCATAAGGGAGGTGTCATCTGCATATCTGAGGTTATTGATATTTCTCCCAGCAATCTTGATTCCAGCTTGTGTTTCTTCCAGTCCAGCATTTCTCATGATGTACTCTGCATAGAAGTGAAATAAGCAGGATGACAATATACAGCCTTGATGTACTCCTTTTCCTATTTGAAACCAGTCTGTTGTTCCATGTCCAGTTCTAACTGTTGCTTCCTGACCTGTATATAGGTTTCTCAAGAGGTATGTCAGGTGGTCTGGGTATTCCAATCTCTTTCAGAATTTTCCACAGTTTATTGTGATCCACACAGTCAAAGGCTTTGGCATAATCAACAAAGCAGAAATAGATGTTTTTCTGGAACTCTCTTGCTTTTTCCATGATCCAGCAGATGTTGGCAATTTGATCTCTGGTTCCTCTGTCTTTTCTAAAGCCAGCTTGGACATCAGGATGCTCACAGTTCACTTATTGCTGAAGCCTGGTTTGGAGAATTTTGAGCATTACTTTACTAGCATGTGAGATGAGTGCAATTGTGCAGTAGTTTGAGCGTTCTTTGGCATTGCCTTTCTTTGGGATTGGAATGAAAACTGACCTTTTCCAGTCCTGTGGCCACTGCTGAGTTTTCCAGATTTGCTGGCATATTGAGTGCAGCACTTTCACAGCATCATCTTTCAGGATTTGAAAGAGCACAACTGGAATTTATAGATAAATTTGCCCAGGAAAAAAAAGGGGGGTATTTTTATTTTTAATGCTATTTGTTTTGGGTCAAATGAGTAATATCTATGACATTTTATCCTGATAGCTATTAGATCATTAACTGAATGTGAGAACAAAGGGCATTTTAGTCTTTTTGTTTTGTTTTTGTTATGAATATTGAATTCCTTTGGCAAACTCTTTTTAGTCTTTCAGGATACAATCATCTAGTCACATTTTCAGTTTCCTGATTCCTCATGGTCAGGCCAAAATGATATCTCTTCAGTCACACACACACGTGTACACACACATACACTTCCTGTTTTTTAATTTGAACCAGCACCTGAAATTTTGAAATTGACATGGGAAGTTGAAGGAAGGGAAAACCTGAAATAGATGGATTTTTTTTTCCGGCCAATCAAAATTCAGCCTATTTTAGACAAGGTATTGTGAGTATGGTTAAGAGAAGAAGAGGAAGAGAGATGAAAGAATTGGAGGGAGGACCCCACCTGTTTGTACTACTTAAAAGGTGCCAAAGCAGAAGAAATTCTGCTTTGCTCTACTCCATATTTTAAGACTCAAGCCAAGGTTGAATATGAACCTATGGAAAAGTTCTTTTAAATTAAACTCAAGTCACTTGTAAAATAAAATACATAAAGTTTTCTTTTTTTAATTAAGAGTTAGATTCTGTCTGTATAATGAATAATGACTAAGAGATGCCAAAGTTCTGACAAAATTACCAGGAAATCCAGACAAATCCCTTTCCAATAAAAATGAGCACCACTGGTGTCTAACAAGGCCTTTTGGAAAAAGAGTAAGGAGGAGAAATCTTGACTATAATTAAGGATAATGAAATTATCTATCAGAGCTAGCTGCATTAGATTATTTGACTTAAAGATTTTTGATACAAATATTTTCAATGTGAATTAATACTGAGTACATGGCTTCCTGTAGAGGGTATCATTTATCCAATAGGTTATATTATTTAACTACCTTTGGAATTGGAATTGTTAAACTAAACCAAACTAAAAATAAAGAATGCCACATGTGAAGCCATTCCAATGAATAAAAAGATTTCTGAGTGAACTAGCCTACTATTCACATTTGTTTATAGTTATGCTTCAGATATTATTTGCCAAAATATTGACAGATTCCTGCAAGCACAATTTTTAAACACCTACCTTGGAGATTTCCAGAACCCTGGAAACATTTCTATTGGTTTAAAAAGAAAACCCACAAAAGAACAATTAAAAAATGCTTCTACTCAAGACTGGCTATAGCACAAATTAAAAGATTCTGTAAAGAGGATTTGAAACATGAATAGCTTTTGTTGTTCAGGAATTTCCAATTAACCTGTTCTTAAGAGTCTGCAAATTTAAACAAAAAGAAATTAAGTACTGAGTAGAGATTGTAAAATTCAAGAACAACAAAATATTCAACAGATGGTGGCTTAGATTTGAAAGTTTGGGAAGCAGGAAAAAGTAGTGCATGTTGATTTTAATACTATTTACCAACCTAAAAATATATGGAATACTTTACGCATTTTAGTCAACAGAGTAAAACATTTAGTATCCCCCAAATCACCTGAAAAATGTTGGGGGGTTAATTTTCCAGTCTTCAAATAAGGGGGTTTGACTAGATGATCTATGCTGCTGCTGCTGCTTAGTCACTTCAGTCGTGTCCGACTTTGTGCGACCCCATGGAATTCTCTAGGCAAGAGTACTAGAGTGGGTCGCCATGCCCTCCTCCAGAGGATCTTCCTGACCTAGGGACTGAACCCCGGTCTCCTGCCTCGCAGGCAGAGTCTTTACCGCTGAGCCACCAGCTAAGCCAGATGATTTATAAGGTCCCTTATATAACTCATAACAGTATTTCCTTCAAGAAGTATTTCAGTAGAAGGGAAAAATAAATGCCGTCCTAGAAGGGAAAGATGTTGCCAATGCTGACACCCTGCTCCACATCTCCTTGCCAGGTCAGTGCAGGTCCTCGCTCACCCACCTCAGGAATTCCCGTGTCTTGCTCTGCTGCTCTGCCTGAGGGCTTCCGGCAGCACTGTGAGAACTTGCTGGCTGCATGCAGGAGTAAACCAGAACTATGGGCTGAGGGGGCAGGGTGAGAGGCAAAGTCACCAGGAGCAGCCTTTAACTACTAGGGCCTGTGGTGTCCTGGGAACAAGCATACTACCTCTTCATCCGCTGGCAGGACAATTCTGAAGTCTGCTCTTCACTTCTCAGAGTGGGTGAGGGGGAAGGTTTGAACCCCAGTTGCCCCCAGTAGTCAAGTGCTCAGTAACACACCCTTTAATGCCTCCTCCTCCTTCTCGACCTTGTTTTCTCCACCTTCTCACTTGTGCTTTCTGAGATCAGTTGCTAGATAAACTACCTGCACCCTAAGTCCTCGCCTTGCTATCTATTTGGGGATAATCTAACAGAGTGATAGTGATAAATTATTAAACAGGCTCAAAAAAAAAAAAAAAAAAACACAGGACAAGGACACTTAAGATGACAGAAGGAGGGGGAACACGTGGGAGCCCATACCAGATGATTTTACTCTGTTACTTGCTCTGTTGAGTAACTGAAGAACAGTCATTCATCAAGATGGAGCAGCAGTTGGAGAGGAAGGAAATGGTTTGTGATCCTGAAAAGCATTGGGAAGGAATAGAGGAGCTGCTCTAGAAAATGTTCCAGAGTGTCACAATATGTGAATGAAAGGCTCATGGAATGGCAGAAAAAGTAGATCACATCATCCATATCTTTGGATTTCGTCCTAAGTTAAGTTACCCTTAAACACCTCAACTTGACTTTGCCACTTATGCTTTGGTTTTCTTCTACTGATTCCATTCTCTACAGAGCATGCAGCGGGATCTTTTCAAAATGGAAACCAGGTTGTGTTGATTGCTAGTTCAAGATCATTATTATTCTGAGAAATCCAATTCTTTCCTGCTCTTCTGCAGTCTCGCAGCCCTTCAGCCACCCTGACCTGCTCTCATCTCTCACATGCCAGATTCATTTCTGCTATTGAGTCTGCCTGACATGCTTTCCTTACCCAACTTCCATCTGCTTTGATTAGTGCTGAATATATAGTACCAAGCATATTGTCAGGCACACTGTCTTAATACATATTTGCTGCATCCATAAATGGATAACAATACTAGGCTTTGGTTGATGGTGGATAAATAGTCATTTACTGAGGCACAATCTCTACATCATTTGATGTTTTACTAGCAAAGAGAAGTAGAGATTCAGGGAAAGAGACAGTAGTTACAATTTTGGATTTTGGACTGGGGAAACATACGTATGTATATAGGAGATCCCGGTTGATTCCTGGGTCAGGAAGATCCCCTGGAGAAGGGATAGGTTACCCACTCCAGTATTCTTGGGATTCTCTGGTGGCTCAAGTGGTAAAGAATCCACCTGGAATGCAGGAGACCTCTGTTCAATCCCTGGATTGGAAAGATCCCCTGGACGGGGGCATGACAACCCAGTCCAGTATTCTTGCCTGGAGAATCCCCATGGACAGAGGAGCCTGGCAGGCTACGGTCCATGGGGTCACAAAGAGTGAGACACAACTGAGCAATCAAGCACAGCACACAACACAGCACATGTATGTATGTCTATGTATCTATCTATATGTGTTACAGTCTGTTTCTATCTATATGTATTATAGTCTGAGGTGTTGTTCTTTGTGTGTGACACAGAAGTAGTCAGTTGGAGTCCAAGCTAGGCTGGATATTGCACCATGGATTGTGTGAAATGAGAGTGAGAGATGCTGATAGTTAAGATAACAAGCAGTTGAGGAGTTTAGAGTTGGTGTCAGATAGAGAAGTTCTAGTTGGTACTTGTTTAAGTGGGAAGCCCTTCTACATCAGTGAAGAAGCATGCTGAGAAAACTCCAACAGTAAATGTAGCATATTATTGTGGATAAGGAGATTGACATAAATGGAGTACAAGTTAGTGTTATAAAGTGGTGTAACACGAGGACAAATAGACAAGTTGACTTGGTTAATGTAATACCCATGATGCAAGTAAAGCTACACAGAGATGGCTCAGCAATCCTAATTGCAAGGGGCTTTGGAGGGCAGCATATCAGGTTATCACATGCCAAAAATATTTCATTTCAGAGACTTTAGTTTTCTCATTAATTTTATCACTAATTCATTCATTTTCAAAATGTATTTCCGGATTTCACATCAGGTTGACTTTAAAGCTTATAGGCAGATGAAGATTTCTTTCCTAGCACTGAGTAAGGCAACTGATCCTATTCTGTGCTTAAGAGTGAAGCAAGCTTATGTTAGCTGTGCAAGCAGGATTATTAAATAACCAATTACTATTCAGACTGTGTTACATTCCTTAAAATTACTCGAGCAAGAGTCTTGAACTTGTTCAACCTGAACACATCTGATACCCTCAGCCAAGTAGGGGATGTAAATTAGAGAGCTTCTGGCTTTACTAGGGTAAAATCAAACATATTTTTCTCCCTTAGGGCCTCATGACTAATGACCCGAATTGTCTAAATTTCAAGAATAGTCAGGTCTTCAATGGTAAGCTTGCTTCATCCCGTCTGCTTGTTTTGTCCCATGGTATCTGATGGTACCAAGGACATTTTGCATGCAAATTTCAGCAAGCTGAGATAATCCATTCAAAATGGATTTTCTTTCCATATTCTATTAGGAAATTCTATTCTCTTCCAGACATCCTAGAAATGTTTTTGTGATAAAAGTGTCTCATTCTCATTGACACGTGGAAATTAGAGAAGTAGGTAATGGTTTTGTAACCAGGACACGTGGGAGGAGGTCTAACTCCCATGCTTATTTGTGTACCTTTGAGGCCATCATTTATCCTCAGTGGCTCTCAGTTTTCACATCTAAAAAAGAATAGATCTTAAATGTTCTCACCACACACACACACACACACACACACACACACACACGATAACTATGACAGGTGACAGATATGTTAACCAACCTTAGTGTGGTAAACATTTCACAATATAGACACATATCACAGCATCACGTTGTATACCTTAAACTTTGTCTGTTGTTTAGCCACTAAGTCATGTCTGACTCTTGCCACCTCATGGACTATATCCGGCCAGTTTCCTGCAGCGTTATATGTCAAGTGTAACTCAACAAAGCTGGGAAAAAAAAAAACGAAAAACTGGCTCATAATGATCTTTTCTCGACTACTTTCAATAATTTCAGGGAACAAATAAGATAAAGCATATAAGTGCAAAAAAGTAAAATGTAATGATACATATGAGTTACTTTTAATAACAATATTTTTCTAGCTGTGCAACCAAAATTCCTGGTCCAAGACCTTTTGTTAATTGGCTATATAATTTTCAAATCTAGTAGAATTTCTTTTCATTTGAGAGTAATACAAATCCTCTCAGAACACTGTATTGACTTTTCACTCTTAAAGGTTTTCAGGGTGTTGTCTTTATATTCTCAACATAAAATATTCTCTCTCTCACATAAACAATTCACTCTCTCTCTTGTCTTGCTAGGCTCCTTCTTTCTTTCTGGAATTTTCTGCTTCTACTCATTTTGGTTCCCATCTTCAAAAATCTCTTTGAGTGTTCAAGCTAACACAGCACTTTTTCTAACTGCTTCAAATCCCACTTCATTCTGTGAACTTTCATTCCGCATTATCATTTCTACCTAGTTTCTCAGTTAGATTACTTACTAATTATTTCTTATAGATTCTCTTTGATTCTTTAACTTTATATAAAATTCTTGAGAGCATGTTTTATGTTTTGTTTTATATTTCTCTTTAAATACCCCACTAGGTGTTCTCCGTGGTTTTGATTCATTGCTTACAAAACAGTAAGCACCAGATAATATATTTTAAACACTATATGACTAATATTGTGTCCATAGAAATATTTCCTCTGGTGACCATATATTTCTTGCCTTTACCTGTACTTCAGGCACAGTCACAAAATGAATGTCCCTTTACTATAATGCCTTTTGTCTAAGAGATCCCTTCATCACATTTACATTAAAAATAAAATATCTTTCCCTTTGCTGATGATGGAAAAGTGTGTCATTTCTGGGTTTGACCATTGCATGATATGTTTGAGCTTTCTGTCACTTCAGAAAAAGTAAATATATATGGAGTTAATATCTCAGAAGAAAGTATCTGTTTGTTATGATTGCTAAAAATAATATGATTGCTTTGTATGGTTTTCACTCATTTGTTCAACAAATACTCAATAATAAGGATGAATCACAAAAGTCAGGTTCTCATCATATAATCACTAATGATACTGAGGTTAAGTTTTGCCACGTATTTTCACTGTTTATGGTAACTGAAAGTGTGTGTGTGCAATAAATGATTCCTGAGTTTCCAGTTGAGGTGGGTCTCCTTGCCAAAAATAATTGTAATATTACTGTTTAGTGTTGCTATTAAGTCACAGAGTCTTTAGGAGAGCTTTATGAATTGGGCTGACTGGTCTGGCACAATTAATACAAATGCACATCCATGCCCTCCCCGATTTGATCATTCTTCCCTGGGAACAGGAATCTGGGGATGTTGAGGTTATGCTCTCACATAAGTGAGTTACAAATGCAGATTCTATTAATAAAACTCAGATTTGACTTATTGAGTGAGACACTGTAGCTCAGTCAATAAGTATGAAATATACAGTATTATTTATTTTTATGTAATAATGGCTTCTACATTTTATTTTCAATTTGTTATAATGCATTTTAGTTAGCAAGTTCTTATGTTATTTGTTTCTTTTCTCTCACTTTGTTTATGCTTTTCTGGTGTGATCTGGACTTTCATTTTACCAGGCATACTGCACAAGAGACTTTTATTTGCAAAATGATGAGTGCTAGAGGCAACTGTGGGTAGAAATACAAAATGTGAACATGCTAAAGTGTTTTAACTTTTACTTACATGTTTCTTGGAGTAGTATTTGAATTTTATTTTCAGAATTTTATTGGCATATATTCCAAATATACTATAAGAAATATTAGGGGAAATCAAATATTATATTTTAAATATTTCTAAAATATATTCTGTTTTTATTATATTTCATAGAATTACACTATGATGTTTATAGCATAACCTGTGTTTTACTGTTTTGAGGTATAAATTTGAAGACTATGGTGTCACCATTGGCAAGTTATTCATCCACCTTTGAGACTGTCTACTGTCTCATCATTTAAAAATATCTAATATTCTATAAGAGACAGTTTACTTTTCCCATTGCATTATATAGGCATCATGTTAAAATGCATTGTGTACATGTGGTAACTGCTTTTAAGAAGAAAAAATGTCCATGAATCACTCTTGTAACATTTGAAATTAAATTCATTAACCAAAATAATACCCTGCTTCATCTTTTAAATTTTGCTTCCTTAGCATCTGGTCCTTAGTCTGTCTAATTGCATTATAATGGCTCTGTGTTGCAACAGATGCTAGAAGATTTTTTTTTTCAAGAATGATAATTTTGTTTCATATTTTGGAATAGTTGCTTTGCAATTGTCTCTCCTATTTACTAAAACCAGAAGGAGAACAAACATGATTCTTTTTTCAACTGAAAAGCATTAAAAGTTCAACTTTGTTCAAAGATCAAGAACTCTATATTTTTCACATTAAAAATGATTTCTTCCCAATTACTTTGTTGAGTACTGCACTTCTGGTGCGGAGATCAAAAGTAATGACTAGTGAAATGGCTGATGGAATGTCTAGAATATTTCTTTTTTGTGTGTATGTAGTTAATATTCTTACTTTTAAATGTTGAATGAATTATATTTTATCAGCACAATGCAATGAGCTAGTTTCTTGTGATTATAATAAAGTCTTATGAGGAAGAGTCCATTTCTTTAGATAGATAGTCATAACTCAGGGAGAGTATGGTCAAGTTATACCATAAGGATCCTTTAGCATATTTTATCACATCTTATTTTTTCTTCATAGGCGATAGGCTGATATATTACCTGTTTGCTAGACTGGTTCCAAATAGGAAAAGGAGTGCGTCAAGGCTGTATATTGTCACCCTGCTTATTTAACTTATATGCAGAGTACATCATGAGAAACGCTGGACTGGAAGAAACACAAGCTGGAATCAAGATTGCCAGGAGAAATATCAATAACCTCAGATATGCAGATGACACCACCCTTATGGCAGAAAGTGAAGAGGAACTAAAAAGCCTCTTGATGAAAGTTGGTCCGTCTAGTCAAGGCTATGGTTTTTCCTGTGGTCATGTATGGATGTGAGAGTTGGACTGTGAAGAAGGCTGAGCACTGAAGAATTGATGCTTTTGAACTGTGGTGTTGGAGAAGACTCCTCTTGAGAGTCCCTTGGACTGCAAGGAGATCCAACCAGTCCATTCTGAAGGAGATCAGCCCTGGGATTTCTTTGGAAGGAATGATGCTCAAGCTGAAACTCCAGTACTTTGGCCACCTCATGAGAAGAGTTGACTCATTGGAAAAGACTCTGATGCTGGGAAGGATTGGGGGCAGGAGGAGAAGGAGACGACCGAGGATGAGATGGCTGGATGGCATCACGGACTCAATGGACGTGAGTCTGAGTGAACTCCGAGAGATGGTGATGGACAGGGAGGCCTGGCGTGCTGCAATTCATGGGGTCGCAAAGAGTTGGACACGACTGAGCGACTGAACTGAACATTGCAAATTTGTTATTGTTACTGAAAAAGCCCATTTTCTTCTTCAAAAAATTATCTATTAATGTCTTTAGCATTGATTAGTTAACATTAGTGTTAGTTGCTCAGTCATGTCCAACTCTGCCACCCCATGAAGATTTCCCAGGCAAGAATACTGGAGTGGGTTGCCATTCCCTTCTCCAGGGGATCTTCCTGACCCAGGAATTGAACCCGGGTCTCCTGAATATCAGGCAGATTCTTTACCGTCTGAGCCACCAGGGAAGCCCAATATGCAGCATAGTGTTGTGAAATATCTTTGAAGTTTTCTAATTTTAAAAATAACTTACAGAAAGTTAAAAATAGAAAGTTTAAACTTTCAGTTTAATTCTGCAATAGTGGAATTATTATATGACATTATAATATTATGTATATGTTCCATGCTGCTGCTGCTAAGTCGCTTCAGTTGTGTCCGACCCTGTACGACCCCATAGACGGCAGCCCTCCAGGCTCCCCCATCCCTGGGATTCTCCAGGCAAGAACACTGGAGTGGGTTGCCATTTCCTTCTCCAATGCATGAAAGTGAAAAGTGCAAGTGAAGTGGCTCAGTTGTGTCCGACTCTTTGCGACCCCATGGACTGCAGTCCACCAGGCTCCTCCATCCATGGGATTCTCCAGGCAAGAGTACTGGAGTGGGGTGCCATTGCCTTCTCTGATATATATTTGGCAACTGTTTGAGGTGTTCATTTTCTAAGGTTGTTTTTTGTAATAATATTCCAACCTGTAGTATTGTTGGAATTGTGTCATTAAAACACACTAAGAGAAATGACATTTGTCATTTTGTTTATCCTCAAATTTTGATTTAAGCTGAGCAGTAGGCTACGGTTATACCAACTATTAAAAATAAAACAGATCAAAAATGAAAAAAATTAATCTTAGATTATTGGCTTATATGATATCAGGCAGCAGGCTATTGGGAAGCATCCAAATGATAGGCTCACTTTTCTCCCTGAGCATTGAGCAGGATTCCTAATAGAATAAAGAAATAGCCACAAGTCAAAAATTGGAACTTTTTTTTTTTTCACATTTACTATCTAATACTGGAATGCCCTTCAACGTGCCACTTAATATTGTTGGTGTCAGAGCCTTCCACTTGAAAGGCTGAAATTAGTGATATGTCTCCTCTCCCACTTTTAAGATATACAGTATTGTAGAGCCGGCTTAGATTCTGTGCTTAGAATTTTAAGCTCCATGGGAAATGATACTGAGTATCAGGACACTATCAGTTGTATTAGCAATATCTTTACGGGTGTCTCTTGGCTTAGGCGAAAGTAGAGAAAAATACAGCAAACACAAATTGCTTAGTCACATGCTTTTTAATTTTAACGTTCAAGCTTCTGTGTCAAAACCAGAGAATATACATGGCACCCTGTATGGCAGCCGCTGACGAACTGAAAATACCCGAATTACTTCATGTGTTGTGATGTGGTAAAGGCAATGATAAGATCTGCATTCAAAACACGACTCAGCCACCATTCCATAAACTTCGTGGAACTTTTCTGTACTGAAAAAACAAAAATGAACAAATCAAAAAACTCTGCCCTTAAGACCATGGAGTCAAACGACAGGACTCTTAATCTAGAGTCCACAAAGCAGGATAGGAGAAAATTTGCATCTTTCTTGAAACTTTAGCTGAAAATTAGCATTTTCCCCCAACTATGAAATTGGCAACACAGTACAGTATTAGCAGTGTCTGTGAATTTATAACCAATATTGTTATCCACAACAACTGGGACTTGATATATTTCAAAAGGTCATTTATATTCACTACTATTTTGTACTTTTATTATTATACCTTCAGCCAGTGTATTAATAATCATATACCATATATCCCATTTTATATTTCATAACTATAATATAATTAATTTCCTTCCTATCCCCATATGATTTTTTTATTTTATGCATTTAAAAACATTCTGGGAAGTGTTCCATATGCTTCACCAGATGCCAGAGGGATCCATAGCACAAAAATAGTTAAGAACATCATGTCTAGAAGAGACACGGGCAAATGCGTATAATACCATGGTACAGAACAATAATAGAGACACATGCCAGATGCTATGAAATTGGGTAGGACTCTACCAGCCCAGAGGCCTTGGACACAGTGTTTGATTTGGTCTTGAAGCAAATGTAATAATTTCACTAGTGGTAACGTGTGAGAAAGGGTATTCTGAAAAAGAGAAAAGTAGGTGCAAAGACACCTAGTGAGAACATGCAGGCCCAGGGAACAGAGGGCAGCTTAGTATGACAGTGTAAATAATGTCTCTCTCTTTACTGTTTGGGGGGGTGTCCTGCGCTGTTTCCATTTATCAGTCTGTAGAACTCTGTTTGCCAAGTCATTTTTATTAATCATTAGTGAGGAGAAACTAGGCTCTGACTTTTTATTTGAACTGACCATATTTTATAAAGAGTTACATTGGAGACAACAGCAGGGAACATCAAAGAAGAGATCAAAGCCCTGTCAGCTTTTTCAATCTCTCATTATTTCAATCAATATCTACCTGTAATGGGGGGAGGAAAAGATGAATCTGTTTTACCTTCCCAATTTATCATCATGTTTTCAGACAATGATCAGTCGCTTTTCTGGTCTATGGGCTGTAATTGGTTACCATTAAATCTCAAGAGACAGAACCACGTAACTAGAATAATCTTTTTAAACACCCACAGGGTCAGTCTTCACTGATAATGGTCAAAGGAGACTTTATTTGCCATGCCCAGACTTTCTAAATTGTCCTTTATCTGGCTTTCTGGAAGAAATGTTGAAGTGACTATCTAGGTGATAATGGAGTTCTCCAGACAAGCAGCCGTGATTTCAAGAAAGTAAAGGAAAAAAAGCAGACTGTAAGACACAACGATGGACTAAGATAATCTGTTTAAACTGTTCCCTCTCTCTGGACAATTTTGCTAGACAACTCCTTGTTGAGTGAGAAGGTTCATTTCTTTGTCTTCTCTTTTTTATTTTATTTTATTGTAGTAAGAACACTTGATGAGTGTTCCCAGGTGGTCAGTGGTAAAGAATTCACCTGCCAATGCAGGAGACAAGGGTACGATCCCTGGGTTGGGAAGATCCCCTGGAGAAGGAAATGGCAACCCACTCTAATATTCTTGCCTAGAGAATTCCTCAGAAAGAGGAGCCTGGCGGGCTATATAGTCCATGGGGTCACAGTGAGTTGGATATGACTCATGAGACTGAGCATGCAAGCAAGAACACTTAATATGAGATCTATCCTCTTCCCAAATACTTAAGCGCCCAATACAGTCTTGTTAACTATAGGTACAGTGTTGTGTTGCAGATCTCTAGAGCTTATTCATCTTGCTTAACTGAACTTTATGCCCATTGAGTAGTAACTCAGTTCCCTTTTAGCCCAGCCTCTAGAAACTGCCATTCCTCTCTTTGATTCTGTGAATTTGTCTACTATCAGTTTAGTTCAGTGGCTCAGTTGTGTCCAAATCTGCGACCCCATGGACTGCAGCATGTCAGGCTTCCCTGTCATCACCAACTCCTGGAGCCTGCTCAAACTCACATTCATCGAGTCAGTGATGCCATCCAACCATCTCATCCCCTGGAGAAGGAAATGGCAACCCTGGGATACTGACTACTATAGATACCTCATAAGTGGAATCATGCAGTATTTGTCTTTCTGTGACTGACTTATTTGACTTAGCATAATATCTTCCAGCTTCCTCCATGTTGTAGCAAATGGCAGGGTTGCTTTTCTTTTTTAAGGCTGAATATTATCTGATTTTATATGTACTGCATATCAGGGCTTCCCTGATAGCTCAGTTGGCAAAGAATCCGCCTGCAGTACAGGAGACTCCAGTTCAATCCCTGGGTTGGAAGAATTCTCCAGGATCGCCTGGAGAAGGGATAGGCTACCCACTCCAGTATTCTTGGGCTTCCCTTGTGGCTCAGCTGGTAAAGAATCTGTCTGCGATGTGGGAGACCTGGGTTCCATCCCTGGGTTGGGAAGATCCCCTGGGGAAGGAAAAGGCTACCCAGTCCAGTATTCTGGCCTGGAGAATTCCATGGACTGTATAGTCCATGGGGTCCCAAAGAGTCTGACATGCCTGAGCGACTTTCAGTCACATACTACATTTGCTCTATCCAAGCATTTGCCAGTGGACATTTAGGTTATTAACCCATCTTGGCTGTTGTGAATAGTAATAAAAAGACCTTTGGAGTGTAGTTCTCTTCAAACACTTGATTTCAGTTCTTTTGGATAAATACCTAGAAGTTGTTTGTTGGATCATATGGTAATTCTATTTACTTCCACACTGTTTTTCATACTCACTATACCATTTTACATTCTTACCAACATTGTGCAGTTTCTCCACATTCTCCCCAGCCCTTATTGTCTTTTGTTTCTTTGATAATAGCTATCCTGACAGATGTGAGGTGATGTCTCATTGTGATTTTGATTTGTGTTTCACTGATGATTAGTGATATTGAACATGTTTTCATATGCCAGTTAGCCATTTGTATGTATTCTTTGAAGAAATATCTACTCAAGTCATTTGCCCACTTTTCAGTTAGGTTTCTATATATATATTTTTGGTATTGAGTTGCAGTTATTCCTTATATATTTTAGAGGCTAACCCCTTGTATGTACATAGTTTGCAAATATTTTCTCCCATTCCATAGGGTTCACTTCTTAAATGACTCTTCCAATAATTCTCTGTAAGACTATTTTTACTGGCCTTGCTTTCAAATATGAATCTGCAGAGACCTGAATGGACACTAGTTAACTAGTTTAAAATTACATTTGAAGCTAAATAGTTATCTGTAATTTCCTCAATAAGCATGTTTATTTTTTTTAAGTATTTGAAGTAAGGAAATTTAATATTCCAGAATGAAATACAGCACATCAAAATACATAACACATTTCCTTGTCATACAGGCCATAATTAGACTCCTTTTGTATCACTGGTAGTATAAATTGGATATACATCTACTTTATTAAAATTTTAATTTGCCAATAAAGTTGATAATATAATCATGAATATAATTTTAAAGGTATGAGCCTTAAAATTTAACAGACTTAGGTTTAAGTCACTTCTTAAATGTGTAATCCTGTATAAAATTTTCAACTATCTGAGCTTCAGTTTTCTCATCTGTGAAATTGATCTGATAAAATGATAAAATTAATATAGGGGCTGCTGCTGCTGCTAAGTCGCTTCAGTCATGTCTGACTCTGTGCGACCCCATAGACAGCAGCCCACCAGGCTCCTCCGCCCCTGGGATTCTCCAGGCAAGAATACTGGAGTGGGTTGCCATTTCCTTCTCCAATGCATGAAAGTGAAAGTGAAGTCTAACTGTACTGAAATGTACATTTGATAGTTTTTAAGTGCTTCAAAAATAATAGTCATTCTAATTGCTTATTGTCATTAATGAAACCTTACTAGTTTTATTGTTTGTAAAACACTTTATTATTGATATAATAGCCAGCCTAATTTTGCTTAACAAATAAATCAACTTGGCTTT
>SJYT01045903.1:0-10979 GCA_006410635.1 Cephalophus harveyi | reverse complement strand
GAATCAACTTGCCGGACTTCAGGCTCTACTACAAAGCCACAGTCATCAAGACAGTATGGTACTGGCACAAAGACAGAAATATAGATCAATGGAACAAAATAGAAAGCCCAGAGATAAATCCACACACATATGGACACCTTATCTTCGACAAAGGAGGCAAGAATATACAATGGAGTAAAGACAATCTCTTTAACAAGTGGTGCTGGGAAAACTGGTCAACCACTTGTAGAAGAATGAAACTAGATCACTCTCTAACACCACACACAAAAATAAACTCAAAATGGATTAAAGATCTAAACGTAAGACCAGAAACTATAAAACTACTAGAGGAGAACATAGGCAAAACACTTTCTGACATAAATCAAAGCAGGATCCTCTATGATCCACCTCCCAGAATATAGGAAATAAAAGCAAAAATAAACAAATGGGATCTAATTAAAATTAAAAGCTTCTGCACAACAAAGGAAACTATAAGCAAGGTAAAAAGACAGCCTTCTGAATGGAGAAGACTCTTGAGAGTCCCTTGGACTGCAAGGAGATCCAACCAGTCCATTCTGAAGGAGATCAGCCCTGGGATTTCTTTGGAAGGAATAACGCTAAAGCCGAAACTCCAGTACTTTGGCCACCTCATGCAAAGAGTTGACTCATTGGAAAAGACTCTGATGCTGGGAGGGATTGGGGGCAGGAGGAGAAGGGGACGACCGAGGATGAGATGGCTGGATGGCATCTTGGACTCGATGAACGTGAGTCTGAGTGAACTCCAGGAGTTGGTGATGGACAGGGAGGCCTGGCGTGCTGTGATTCATGGGGTCACAAAGAGTTGGACATGACTGAGCGACTGAACTGAACTGAAACAGACATTCTTAGTCTCTGGATGTCAAGGGAAAAAAATATTTTTTTTCTCTGATTCCTTCTGAATATTTCATTTGCCAGGCTTCCTGAATTCTCTCATGTGTTTATCCCAGAAGACTGAGCTGTGAAATGGTGTATCCTTGTACCTCTTCTTTACCTAGGCTCTATGTATCTCAGTTCAAGGTCAAGGAGGCACAGTTATAGTTTTTCCCCACATTTTCTGTCATGTTTTATTGATTTCACAAATTTAAAAATGTATTTTCAAAAAGAATTTAGAAAATAGATGCATTTATAGAACCATGACTCGAGTGATAGCAAAAAAAAAAAAATTCTTAATAGATAAGCTACAACAAAACTAATTTAAATTAATGTCATGGAAGAATGCAAGACAAAAATTAGTTCAAGGTCAAGGAGGCACAGTTATAGTTTTTCCCCACATTTTCTGTCATGTTTTATTGATTTCACAAATTTAAAAATGTATTTTCAAAAAGAATTTAGAAAATAGATGCATTTATAGAACCATGACTCGAGTGATAGCAAAAAAAAAAAAATTCTTAATAGATAAGCTACAACAAAACTAATTTAAATTAATGTCATGGAAGAATGCAAGACAAAAATAAAAGAATGTTATGAACCATTTTTGATGGAGTTTTTTGAATACCTAACACTATGATTTTTATTAATGGAAAAGATCTTATCTTTGCCCTCTGAATTCTACGTATTTCAAGTACTATATAGAGGACAAATTATTTTCTTTGGAGAAAAGTAGTATCGCCTTTCAGCAAAATGATGGATCCAAAACTAGATGCTTGGATAAATAAGACAAACTCATAGATTATTTTAGACAAGCATTTTGTAAGGCATCTTGAGTTAGGAGAAATCCTCAAGAACCAAGAGAGGGAAAAAGGAAAAATTATGAGCTGAATCTTGCATTGTGCCAGTCGGCAAACACAAAGAAGCAAAGTCAGAAAGTTTTCCAGAAGCCAGAGCTGATAAGCTATCTGGAAGGCTGCCCTTGGCCAGGTGAAGAAATTGAACCCAATGCTCCTGCTTCAAGCAAGGACTCTTAAAAGAGCCTGAAACATTCCAAGATTGGCAAACCTCCTGGCTCTCAGCAGGTGCAAACTCCAATCTTCTCTGCAGAAAACAACTAACATTTAGGCCCTCATAATTTCCACCAGATAAGTTTAATCAAACCTGCCAAGCATACAGGGAAATAAGCCTTCATGAGTATAAGTCCACAGACTGAAAAAAGAAGACCTCTAAGAACTTCTGAAGTTGAAATTATCAGATGACAAATATAAAATAAATACCTGAGTATAAAATGTTTTAAAATTTAGAATAAAAAAATGAGCTTTAGAGTTGTCACATGGCATGAAGTCAGACAGAAAAAGACATTCCATATGATATTGCTTACATGTGGAATCTTTAAAAAATGGTAAAAATGAACCTGTTTACACAACAGAAATAGAGTCACAGCTGTAGAAAACAAACATATGGTTATCAAGAAGGAAACAGAGCAGGGTGGCGGGATAAAGGAGTTTGGAACTGACATTTACACACTACTTATATATAAAACAGATAACTAATAAGGACCTACTAAAGGCAATGGCACCCCACTCCAGCACTCTTGCCTGGAAAATCCCATGGATGGAGGAGCCTGGTGGGCTGCAGTCCATGGGGTCACTAAGAGTTGGACACGACCGAGTGACTTCACTTTCACTTTTCACTTTCATGCACTGGAGAAGGAAATGGCAACCCAGTCCAGTGTTCTTGCCTGGAGAATCCCAGGGACGGGGGAGCCTGGTGGGCTACCGTCTCTGGGGTCGCACAGAGTCGGACACGACTGAAGCGACTTAGCAGCAGCATATATATAACACAGGGAATTCTACTCAGTACTCTGTAATGATTCATATGGGAACAGGATCTAGAAAAGAGTAGATATATGCATATATACGCATATTTGTAACTGATTCACTTTACTGTAATTTACACAACACTGTAAATGTTTTGTGTAACTAACAACATTGTAAGTCAACTATACTCTAATAAAACTTTTTTTAAAAAAAGAAATCCTCTCCACATAGCCCAAGAAAACTCATCTCCCTTAAATATGAAATAGACATACCCCTTAATTCCATACTAAATGATTGCTAGAAAAAAAGATTAAAATAAGCTGTTAAATATCCCAACAGACAATGAGAACAAACCAGAAAATGTGGACTCAGAAGCTATAATCTAATATTTCAAAGTGAGCAAAAATAAATCGAGAAAACTTAGTTTAAAAAAATAGCACCGATCAGAAATAAATGAAATCATAAATAAAATGACAGGAAAGAAGAGAATAAATATGAAAAATTATCAGAAATAAGATAGAACCAGAAAAAATTAATCAAAAGGAACATGAGAGAAAACAGACTCACACAGAAATAGAGAAAGCAGTAAAAAGGATCTGAGTGAAAGAAAAGATAGGGGAAGAATGCATAAACATGCATGTAATTTGAGTCTTCAAAAAGAAAACTAAAGCAGATGTAATTAAACAAATTTAATAATAATTCAAGAAAATATGAATATGTCTGAAATTTTAAAAGACTTATCTTAGTATGGAAAAGGCACATCATGAGATTGCTAATATACATATATTTGTAAAACTATTAGACTTTTTAAAAGAGGAAAAATGTATTTGGTCATCCAAACAGAAAGACCAGGTCACACATGAAGGGCAGAGAATAAAATTGGTGTCAGACTTCATAACAACAACATTTTATGGTGAAAACAATGGAACAATATTTTTAGAGATATTCTAAGAAAGAAAATATAAGCCAAGGATTTTATATATATCTTTCCAGAAAATACGCCTTAACTAAATAATAATGAACATGTAAGAATTCAGAGATATTGATTCCATCAAATTTCCTGAGTATCCTACTGGAAAATGAGTTTCAAACAAATAAGAAATTATTGGGAAAACTTCAGTATAAAGAATAGACTGAGTATTGAATCTCTTTTACTGTAGAACTAACATTAAAAGATAAAGATGGGGAAAATAGTATGAAATTTCATATGTTCTGATGATGTAAAAATCATACAGCTAACAAAAGAGGAAGAAAAGAAGAACAGGCAGAAACTTCAAGAAATTTCAATAGCATTGGCAAAGTTCTTCTTAAAGGTTCATGAATGATCACTTTATTATTATGTTGTATTCTGGACATAAGTGGTACATAATTTAAAAGTTTTTAAAATGAGTGTTTGAAGCAATAAGATGTCATCTCCTCATCCCAGCTCTCTGTAAAAAAATACTGCAATATCCATCAGAATTTGTAAGCTAGAATAACTTTTATCAATGATCAACCTTCAGAAATGGGTCACTAATGTAAATTTGGGTGCCTCTATTACTAATGTAAAGATTCCAAAAGTGAAGCTGCACCAATTAAAATAATGCATTGGTAAGCAGCCATATATATAGCCATATACATATATATGTGTGTGTGTGTGTGTGTGTGTGTGACAGTCTTGGGAATCTGGCAGTCTTGGGAGCAGGTATAGTTAAGTCAAGGCTGAAGGAACTGAGTTCTTAGAGAAACTAAATTTTTTAAATCTTTTCTGGGATAAGGGTTCTTTCTCCAGAATTAAAATGGCCTGATATTTGGGAAGTCAAGCCAATTGCTAAAAAATTTGATTTCAACCATGCTTCAAAGTTGTGGAAATGGAAGGAAGCCTGGAGCAATGGAAGTTTTCACTTGTGGGTTAAGACAAGTATCAATGCTCTCCAAATATGTCTTAGTAATTAGTGGCTGGCATGGCTCCCTTCAAGTCTGTTGCTTACCATCTGTGATGTGTTTGCTAGCCAATCTCTAACTCCTCATTAGACAAGAGGACTATTTGACTAAATGATATTTTGAGCTATTGATTACTAAGTCAAGCACCAGTATTACAAATGGGCGCCATAATTCTTGATCTTTGGATTCTGTGAAGAAAGCATCTAGAGACCTATGTTAAAGAAGGTTGGTATACCTGGTTGTGAACATGTACAAGTGAGTCTTGTTTTTCATATATTTGACTTTTGGAAGAAAATGCAGTTGTAGAAAAACACAGGCCCTTGCAAAACTGTGTTCATGTGCATATTTTCATACCTCAGTTGAGTAATAAACATTTAAATCTATCACACTATGGCACTGCCTGCTTGCAGCCAGTTCCATTTTGGCAGGCACCATCTTTGTACAGCAATTTGTGCGATTATGTGAATACTTTATTGCATTTTGTCCTTATTGGTTTATAAACGAGTGGAAAATGTAAAAATGAAAGTGCTGATACTAGTGATAGCAAGTATAATTCTCATAAAGTTAATATAATTGGTACAAACTTGGAAATCACTAGGTGTGCTGAAAACAGCGAATCTTTAGGTTCCATTGGTAGATCACTGGACTCAAGCCAGTTGCCTGTGTCTTCAACTGCGAAGGCAAATAAGGAAATTAAAGAACATGCATAAAATGCTGGCACTGTATAATCAAAGATAATGCCCCCAAGGAAAAGTAAAATCAGAGATTTTATGTATTTTAGCTCTTTTATAAAATAGAGGCAGTGGTAGTGGTTGTAATCATACTGACCATTATTACCTGTCAAGCTCTCAGTTAAGTACTTTATATACCTGTCTGGCTGAGTCCTCTCAGTTTCCTCTCTTTTGTGTGTGTGTGTGTGTGTGTGTGCACATGTGCATGTATGTGCATGCATGTGTGCATGTGTGTGTGCATGTGTGCACATGCACACACTTAGCTGCTTAATTGCATCTGATTTTGCAACCCCATGGACTGTAACCCACCAGGCTCATCTGTCCATGGGATTTCCCAGGTAAGAATACTGGAATGGGTTGGCATTTCCTGACCCAGGGATTGAAACCATGTCTCCTGTGCTGGCAGGCGGATTCTTTACCACCGAGCCACCTGGGACTTCTAAATGGTAGAGAGCTCAGATCTCAGGCCTCTTTTCTTCCTCTGTACCCACCCCTTCAAGATCACATCCATTCCTGAAGCTTCAAGTGTTATCTACATACAATGACTCCCAAATATCTAGCATCAGCCTCCATATTTTCAGTTCAGTTCAGTTCAGTCGCTCAGTCATGTCTGACTCTTTGCAACCCCGTGAACTGCAGCACGCCAGGCCTCCCTGTCCATCAACAACTCCTGAAGCCTACCCAAACTCATGTCCATTGAGTCGGTGATGCCATCCAACCATCTCATCCTCTGTCATCCCCTTCTCCTCCTGCCCTCAATCTTTCCCAGCATCAGGGTCTTTTCAAATGAGTCAGCTCTTTGTATCAGGTGGCCAAAGTATTGGAGTTTCAGCTTCAACATCAGTCCTTCCACCTTTTCCCACACACAAATATATCCAAACTTACCCACTTCACTCCATCCCCACCACAACCACTCTGGCCTAAGACCCCATTTTCTCTTGTATTAAATTATTACAATAGGCTTTTAACTGTTCTCCCTGCTTCCACTCTTACTCTTCCCCAACCCATTTGCCACGATAGCCAGAGTGATCTTAAAAAAAAAATCAAATTATGTCTGTTACCTGCTTAAAACACTCTAAGGACTTTTCATTGCATTCTGAGTGAGAGCTAACTTCCTACTCTAGTCTACAAGGCCATACACAAGCTGCCTCCACCTGCTCTCCAGATACTCTCTCTCCGTTCATGGTAATTCAGCTCCATACCACACCCTGTTCTTTCTTGAGTATGATTTGTTAATTCACAACCTTTGCACTTGCTGTGTCCTTCCACTTAGGATGCCCTCCTCCCATATCCGTGCATGGCTTCCACCTTGCCATTATTCAGAAGTTAGCTTTCTAAAGCGGCCTTCCCTACAACCCACCTGAACCTAGGGACACTGACTCCAGAACCCATCCTCTTACCCTTTCCTGTTCTGCCTTCCTAGAATAAGACTATCATGACTAATATCCAAATTGTCATATGCTCCTCTTAGGAGTTTTCAGGAACAAAGACATAATGTTTGACTTGACCACAGAGAGAAAGACCTGAGGTGCTCATGTTCACACAATCAAAGCAGGGAGGAGGGGGGAAGTGCTGGGGAGTCTGAATAAGCTCTTCTCTTTCTTCTCACATGCAGAATTTTGGCTCTTTTGAGGTGTATCTTTTCTATCCTTTCAGATTACCTTTGGTCTTAATTTTAACAAGATTTTGGCAAAATTAAAATGTGAATGCAAAAGGGTAGAGGGAAGATATTAGTAAGCAAGAATGCTTTCTGAATTTTCCTGAGTCCTCTACCCAGCAAGGCTAGCCAAAACCACAGTTGAACTGTCCTGAATATGCCCAGTGATGCAAGCCAAAAAGGAGTTACATCTCCCCACGATCCATAAGACAAGACTTAGGCCAGAAAGAGTATCATCCTCTCTAATAAGAATAGATTCATATAACTGAAGAGCAAGAAAGTCATTTCCAGTTATTCCACACTGCAGCAGAAACATCCCAAGCGAAAGTGTTAGTCGTTCTGTTGTGTTCGACTCTTTGCAACCCCATGGACTGTAGCCCACCAGGCTCCCCCGTCCCTGGGATTCTCCAGGCAAGAACACTGGAGTGGGTTGCCATTTCCTTCTCCAGTGCAGGAAAGTGAAAAGTGAAAGTGAAATCGCTCAGTCGTGTCTGACTCTTAGCGATCCCATGGACTGCAGCCCACCAGGCTCCTCTGTCCGTGGGATTTTCCAGGCAAGAGTACTGGAGTGGGGTGCCATTGCCTTCTCCGGAAGTGATGCTTAGTGTAGTGCTAAATAGTATACCTTGAAATTAGCCAGATGTGGTTAACAGACAGGTGTTCAGAAGCATGAATCACCCCTCAAACTCTTCCACATTTGAAAATCTGTGACTAGAACCAGGCATTTGGCCACTTTCACAGTCTTCAGAGTCATGGACTGTCTTTCTATAATTAATTTCTAGTGTCTAAAAATGCTTGAATTCAATGCTGCATCACTGTATCACCCTTTTAGAGGACATTTTAATCCACAAATGAGATATGAATTTAAGTCAAGATTCAGGAGAGTGTGGTACTATCAGATCCCAGACTCAACTGAGGTGCTAACTGGATGAACACGCTCTGCCCAAGCTCTGTCCACATACACCTGAGGCCTTGACAAATCTGTCACAGCCCACTCCTCCACCCAGTTTCTGGCAGGCATCCTTGAGAGGCATTGTAAGTCACCCCCTGAAATATATGGGTTAGAAAGAAAAAGGAAACAGTAGGTATCAGAATGGGGAAAAAAAAAAAAAAGTGTAGATGACCACACAAATTGTCTCCATTTATTTGCTTTCTTTCATCCTTAACACACTCCAGTCAGTCATCTGCTCATTGTACCTCGGAACTATACTCATCAAAATGACCAATGACCTCCATGTAGCTAATGGAGTAAAGGCATTTCTAAACTCATAACGCTTGACTGCTCAGCAGTACTGACCCTTTGTTGACCCCACCCAATATGCCCATCTCCTGGGTTTCTTTTGGTGGTTTCTTATGCTCTATTTATCTTAGCTGCTGGTGCTCTTTGGGGGTCTAGACTACTAGGCCTTCTTTCCTCCTCAATCTCACTCATCCTTGGTGACCTCAACTCTGCTCCCCTGTAGAATTCTATGAGAATCTATTTGTCATGTAATTAAAGAGGAATTCATGTATTTTGATTTTTCTGTAATCGATCACAATTGATCCTTTATTCCAAAAAGGGAAAAAAGCATAGTAGTTTTTAATCCCCTCCTCCATTATTACTCCCCCACTTCCTACCTCCCCCATCAGCCTCCACCCCCGTCACTCTGACCTATTGAAAGGATAAGAACTGACCATTCCCTTCCTTTAGAAGTTGAACTTAGAGATTAGATATGTGAATTTTAGCACAGAAGATGACAAGAGAGGGAGTTAATATGAAAAGGAGACAGAGAAGAGAGAAACAGAAAAGGGGAGAGGTTTAGGCTGAGCAGAGAGAAAATCAAATATAACTGATGAGTACAAGATGATGATTGGGAAAAGACCTCTTTGCCTACTCAAAATCCCATGGCTGAGCCACACCATCTGAAATATTTTCAAAGAACTACTCTAGTTCTATTACTAAAAGGAAGAGTGAATGAAGTGATGCCCAATAGATACCATTTTAATATACTACAGTATGCTCACAGCTCACAAGTAAAAACCACTGAATATTTTAAATAGTATACTAATGACATAAAGAACTAATTAACCTCCAAATGGTAAGCATTTATTGGCTATCCATTTTATGTATGGTAATGTAAGTTTCCATGTTACTCTTTCCATACATCTCACCCTCTCTTCCCCTCTCCCCATGTCCATAAGTCTATTCTCTATGTCTGTTTCTCCACTGCTGCCTTGTAAATAAATTCTTCAGTACCATTTTTCTATATTCCATATATATGCGGTAGAATATATTTTTCTTTCTCTTTCTGACTTAACTTCACTCTGTATAATAGATTCTATTATACTCTGTATAATGAGGTTCATCTACCTCATCAGAACGGACTCAAATGCATTCCTTTTTATGACGAATATTCCATTGTGTATATGTACCACAACTTCTTTATCCATTCGTCAATGGGCATCTAGGTTGCTTCCATGTTCTAGCTATTGTAAATAGTGCTGCAACGAACAATGGGATAAATGTGTCTCTTTCAATTTTAGTTTCCTCAGAGTATATGCCTAGGAGTGGGATTTCTGGGTCATATGGTGGTTTTATTCCTAGTTTTTTAAGTAATCTCCATACCATCTTCCATAATGGCTATATCAATTTACATTCCCACCAACAGGGCAAGAGTGTTCCCTTTTCTTCACACCCTCTCCAGCATTTATTGTTTGTACACTTTTTGATGATGGTCATTCTGATTGGTGTGAGGTGATATCTCACTGTAGTTTTTATTTGTATTTCTCTAATAATGAGTGATGTTGAGCATCTTTTCATGTGTTTGTTAGCCATATGTTTGTCTTTGGAGAAAAGTCTGTTTAGGTCTATTTCCCACTTTTTGATTGGGTTGTTTTTCTGGTATTGAGTTGTATGAGCTGTTTATATATTTTGGAAATTAATCCTTTGTCAGTTGTTTCATTTGCTATTATTTTCTCCCATTCTGAGGGTTGTCTTTTCACCTTGTTTATAGTTTCCTTTGCTGTGCAAAAGCTTTTAAATTTAATCAGGTCCCACTCTTTTACTTTTGTTTTTACTTTCATTACTCTAGGAGGTGGGTCATAGAAGATCTTGCTTTGATTTGTCATCAAGTGTCCTGCCTTTGTTTTCCTCTAGGAGTTTTATAGTTTCTTGTCTTATATTCAGGTCTTTAATCCATTTTGAGTTTATTTTTGTGTATGGTGTTAGGAAGTGTTCTAATTTCATTCTTTTACATGTAGCTGTGCAGTTTACTCAGCACCATTTATTGAAGAGGCTGTCTCTGACCCATTGTACATTCTTGCCTCCTTTGTCAATAATAAGGTACCCATAGGTGCATGGGTTTATTTCTGGGCTTTCTCTCTTGTTCCATTGGTCTATATTTCTGTTTTAGTGAAGGGATGGAGCCAAAGCAAAAACAATACCCAGTTGTGGATGTGACTGGTGATAGAAGAAAGATCTGATGCTGTAAAGAGCAATATTGCATAGGAACCTGGAATGCCAGGTCCATGAATCAAGGCAAATTGGAAGTGGTCAAACAGGAGATAGCAAGGGTGAACGTCGACATTCTAGGAATCAGCGAACTAAAATGGACTGGAATGGGTGAATTTAACTCAGATGACCATTATATCTACTACTGTGGGCAGGAATCCCTCAGCAGAAATGGAGTAGCTATCATGGTCAAAAAAAGAGTCCAAAATGCAGTACTTGGATGCAGTCTCAAAAACGACAGAATGATCTCTGTTCATCTCCAAGGCAAACCATTCAATATCACAGTTATCCAAGTCTATGCCCCAACCAGTAATGCTGAAGAAGCTGAAGTTGAACGGTTTTATGAAGACCTACAAAACCTTTTAGAACTAACACCCAAAAAAGATGTCCTTTTCATTATAGGGGACTGGAATGCTAAAGTAGGAAGTCAAGAAACACCTGGAGTAACAGGCAAATTTGGCCTTGGAATG
>SJYT01045892.1:135543-160489 GCA_006410635.1 Cephalophus harveyi | reverse complement strand
AAAAGGGGATGACAGAGGATGAGATGGCTGGATGGCATCAGCAACTCGATGGACATGGGTTTGAGTGAATTCCGGGAGTTGGTGATGGACAGGGAGGCCTGGTGTGCTGCAGTTCATGGGGTCGCAAGGAGTCGGATACGACTGAGCGACTGAACTGAACTGAATATAATTGCTGTCATAGTCTGCCTTCTGAATTCTCTGCCATGAACAGCGTTTCATATGGGCTATGGTGATGTAGGTGGTGAGAGGAAGATTTTACCCTCTGTTTACTTCAGAACATCTTTTCCTTGCTGTGATCTGAGTGACTGAACTGAACTGAACTGAGGTGAAAACAGCTCTCTTATTACAAAGTGCCAGAAAATTTCTTATGTAATACACTAAATATCTTTCTGGCAAGACCATCTCAGGGTGTAACTACTACCTCACACCCAGGTAGAGCCAGCGTCTGAAATAGGGAAGCCTCCTATGACATGGACCCTGACAATCTGGTCCCATTCACTTATTGTAATTAAAGCATTTCTCTCTCTTTTTTTTCTGCATAAGCTTGGGATGGTGAAGACACTATTGTTTCCTCCCATTTACAAGGAAAAAATATGCCATATTTTGGATTTTTTATGTAACAACAGAGAGAACTTTGCACATTAAAGTTTTCTACCAAAAGCTCTTTAATTTGAATGGAATTTAAATACTTCTTCTGACATGTCCCATGATTTTTTTAAATCACTGATAGGTTGTTGCATTTAAATCAGATTCAGTTATGAAAATACCTTTTCCCTTCCATAAATATGATAAGCTTCTGCTAACTATTTGTTTGGAAAGAAACTTGAAAGAGATTCTCTTTATATACTTATTTATATTGCCTATTATACACTCATACATTTATTTACCTTATGCATTTATAGAGAATTGAGTCTTATAAAGTGTGTTAATGAAATGGTTGATCAGCAATCGCATTTCCAGATAGAAGGTTTATGGCTAAAGAAATATTTGTTTTCATGTTCAAGAGACCTCCACATGTCCCTGCAGCCCTTATAGTGACTTCATGCGTAAATGGGATAGCCTTTAGTTGATTAAAATATTTCATTAGTCTCAACATATCTCTCCTTGACCTTGTCTAATAATGAAGGTATTAATTTCTTTCTTTAGATCTTTCAATCATGGACAAAGGGATAGTCAATAAATTGTATGATTTGGAAGAATGCAGTGGAAGGAATTTTTAAATCTTTGTGGCACACAAAACAGTATTGCTTTTTCTAATTGTCATGGTCTTCTTTCCTGTGACATTTAGAACTGAGATTTAGGCAGCATAGAGTATTGATATTTAGTGAGACATATTCCACATCAGTGTTATTTCTTTATATCAGTAGATCACTAAATCCTGTTTTCACATGAACTGTGAGATAAGGATAGTTTTACATACTTTTAAACAAAAAGAAAAATAATATTTTATCATTATCGTTGTTTACTCACTAAATCATGCCCGACTCTTTTGCAACCCCTTGAGCTATAAGGCCGCTATGTCCATAGGATTTCACAGGCAAGAATACTGGAGTGGGCTGCTATTTCTTCTTCAGGAGATCTTCCCAACTCAGGGATGGAACCCACGTCTCCTGCTTTGCAGGTGGATTCTTTACCACTGAGCCACCTGGGAATCCTAATATTTTAATACATGTGAAAATAATATGAAATTCAAATTTCTGTGTTCATAAATAGGTTGTATTTTATTTATTTAAACTTTTTATTTTGTATTGGGGTATAGCCAATTAGCAATGTTGTGATAGTTTCAGGTGAACAGTGAGGGGTCTCATCTATAAATATACATGTATCCATTCTCTCCCAAACTCCCCTCCCATCCATGCTGCCAAATAACATGGAACAGATTTCCCTGAGACATACAGTAAATTCCCATTGGCTATCTATTTTACATATGGTAATGTAAGTTTCCATGTTACACTCTCCATACATCTCACCCTCTCCTCCCCTCTCCCTGTGTCCATAAATGTGTTCTCTATGTCTGTTCCTGCATTGCTGCCTTACAAATAAATTCATCGGTACCATCTTTATAGATTCCATATATATATTCCATATATATGTGTTAGTATATGATATTTCTTTCTTTCTGACTTACTTCACTCAATATAGTAGACTCTAGGTTCATCCACCTCATTAGAACTGACTCAAATGCATTACTTTTAATGACTGAGTAATATTCCGTTGTGTATATGTACCACAACTTCTTTATCCATTCATCTGTTGATGGACATTTAGGTTGCTTTCATACTTTAGCTATTGCAAATGGTGCTGCAATGAACATTGTGGTACATGTGTCTTTTTCAATTCTGGTTTCTTCAGCATATGCCTAGGAGTGGGATTGCTGGGTCATGTGATGATTTTATTCCTAGTTTTTTAAGGAATATCCATACCATCTCCCATAGTGGCTGTATCAATCTACAGTCCCACCAACAGTGCTAGAGGGTTCTCTTTTCTCTACATCTTCTCTAGCATTTACTGTTTGTAGACATTTTGATGATGACCATTCTGACTGGTGTGAGGTGATATCTCATTGTAGCTTTGATTTGCATTTCTCTAATAATGAATGATGTTGAGCATCTTTTTATGTGTTTCTTGTTTTCTATGAAGAAATGTCTGTTTTGGTCTTTTTTCCCCACTTTTAGATTGGCTTGTTTTTCTGGTATTGAGTTGTATGAGCTGCTTGTATGTTTTGGAAATGAATCAGTTGTCAGTTGTTTCATTTGCTATTATTCTCTTCCATTCTGAGGATTGTCTTTTCACCTTGCTTGTAGTTTCCTTCACTGTGAAAAAGCTTTGAAGTTTAACCAGGTCCCACTTGTTTACTCTTGTTTTTTTTTTTTCCATTACTCTAGGAGGTGGGTCATAGAGGATATTGCTTTGATTTATGTCATCGACTGTTCTGCCAATGTTTTCCTCTAAGAGTTTTACAGTTTCTGGTCTTACATTTAGTTCTTTAATCCATTTTGAGTTTATCTTTGTGTATGGTATTAGAAAGTGTTCTAATTTCTTTCTTTTACATGTAGCTGTCCAGTTTTCCTAGAACCATTAATTGAAGAGGCTATCTTTGTCCCATCGTATGTTCTTGCCTCCTTTGTCAAAAGTAAGATACCCTTTTTAGGGGTGTGAGTTTATTTCTGGGCTTTTTATCTTGTTCCATTGTTCTATATATCTGTTTTTGTACCAGTACCATACTGTCTGGATGACTGCAGTTTTGTAGTATAATCTGAAGTCAGGAAGGTTGATTGCTCCAGCTTGATTCTTCTTTCTCAAGACTGCTTTGGTTATTCAGGATCTTTTGTGTTTCCATATGATTTGTGAAATTTTTTGTTCTAGTTCTGTGAAAAATGTCACTGGTAATTTGATAGAGATTCCTTTGAATCTGTGGGTTGCATTTGGTAGTATAGTCATTTTCACAGTATTGATTCTTCCTACCCAGGAACATGGAATATCACTCTATCTGTTTATGTCATCTGATTTCTTTCATCAGCACTTTGTAATTTTCTGTATGCAGTTCTTTTTTCTCCTTAGGTAGATTTATTTCTAGATATTTTATTATTTTTGTTGCAATGGTGAATGGGATTGATTCCTTAAATTTCTTTTTCAACTTTTCATTGTTAGTATATAGAAATGCAAGTGATTTCTGTTATTGATTTTGTATCCTGAGTCTTTGCTAAATTCACTGATTAGTTCTAGTAATTTTCTGATAGTATCTTTATGGTTTTCTGTGTATAGTATCATGTCATCCACAAATAGTGAGAATTTTACTTCTTCTTTTCCAACCTGGATTCCTTTTATATCTTTTTCTTCTCTGATTGCTGTGGCTAGGACTTCCAAAACCACATTGAATAATATTGGTGAGAGTGGACACCCTTGTCTTGTTCCTGGTCTTAGGGGGGTTTCTATTTTCATCACTGAGAATAATGTTTGCTGTGCACTTATATATGGCATTTACTATGTTGAGGTAGGTTCTTTCTATGCCCATTTTTAAAGAGTTTTAATCATAAATGGGTGTTGAAATTTATCAAAGGCTTTTCTGCATCTGTTGAGATTATCATTTGGTTTTTACCTTTCAATTTCTTAATATGGTGTATCACATTGATTGATTTGGGTATATCAAAGAATCCTTGTATCCCTGGAATAAACCCAACTTGATCAGGGTGTGTGAGCTTCTTAATGTGTTGTTGAATTTTGTTTGCTAGAGTTCTGTTGAGGATTTTTGCATCTATGTTCATCAGTGATATTGGCCTATAGTTTTCCTTTTCATGTGTTGTCTTTGTCTAGTTTTGGTATCAGGGTGATGGTGGCCTCATAGAATGAGTTTGGAATTGGAATACAATCACATTCATCCATTACATGCCCATAGCTGCTTTCATGATACAATGGCAAAATTGAGTAGTTGTGACAGAGACTGCAAAGTCTAAAAATCTCTGGCTCTCCACATAACTTTTCTGACTCCAGCTTTAGATAGCTAAGTATGCTTAAAATAATAACCCTACTGAAAAACTTAACCCTCTTGGTATCTACAAATCCATGATTTTCAAATAATCCCATGTGTAGGATTTTTTTCTACTAGAGGACAAGAAGAATGCTGGTATTTCTCCCACCATGAGAGCCATAGCTGGGAAGATGATGAAATCCTGTGAAATTGTTTAGAGTTCATGTTATTGCTTGATTATCAAGTATAGCCTGTGGCATGGCTCCTTGTATTTGACAGTGCTACTGAATATCTTCAAAACTTTATATAGGATCTTTTATTGGCTTCTAAGTGGAACAACAGCAAGAAAGGGAGCTAAATCATTGTTTGCTTCAGATGAAGTTGATTGCACCATGTGCCTTATGAAGTAATGACTACTGTGGAATAGACACCACTACCACCCAAGTCCATTTTCTGGGTGAAAGATAAAGTAATCAATGGATATAGTATGAATATATTTTCCCTCATCTTTGCACTCAAAATGGGCACCAGCAAGTATGAGAACAGGTGTTTCAATTATGATCTTATCCAGGACACTTGATTCTTGATGGACAATTGCACACAATATCTTTATTTGTTTTTTTCTCTTTGCAATCTAGTTCCCAGCAGGAAATTTACTGAGCTGCCAACTTGTGATCATCTAATTGACTCAGAAAGAATCTGAATTAGTTTCTAAATATTCAACTGAAATCAATTGTGACTCTCTTTATTTTAGGCCCCAGGCAGATTGAAATTGAGACAATAAATGGAAACACCTCATTCTGAAAGAATGAGTTTGCAGCTTTACAGTGAGCATCATGTACATACACTCACATATACACTCTTGTGAACACACATACACATATTTATAAAGTTTTACTTTCAGGAAGAATGCATGACTGGATATATGTTTGGCATCTTAAATCTCTGGCTTTCTGAGATCCATGATTGCAACAATCTAGGAGAACATTTAATTCAATAGAAGGAAATATTGAGGACTGTCGGCAATAGTAGAGAGATATGGTTAATATATAGCTCAATGTTGTCATGTTTTGCCATGTGAGTTTCTACCCCAAAATCTTGAGACTCTCATTTTTTTCTGGACTCTTATTTTCCATTTTACTCATGAAAAAAGTTTTTCCCAAGGTTCATCTATTCATGCACATTTTATGTTTAAATGTTTTCATTAAATTCCAATTTGTGTGAAATAGAAACAACAAGAATTTCAAACAGCATTGTTATGGGTTTAGTAGCCCATCTGCCATTCTATCCTCTTTTCCTAACAGTTAGAGGAGAAATGACTGTGAGAATAAACAAAGTGTTTAACACCACCTCTCAATGTTAGAATGCTAACTACGAACTGAACCTTCAGGAAGGAAGGATCTGAATGTTCAGTTTTTACTGTGCTATGTAATCATGATGAGCACTATTAGAAACTGTGATTAGAGGTGAAGCATTGTAGTATAAATTCCACTGAACATCCCATGATTAAACAAATGCTCTATGAGCTATTGTTTTCAGGGGGAGGTTTAATGGTGTGACCAGAAGTCTTCTGGTGCAGGACAGAGAAAGACCTACTTCATTTCAGATTCTTTCAAAGGAGGTTCTCTTTTCAGCAATGAGTCCAACAAACCTCAGCCCTGTCCCTCAAGAGAGGAGACTGAGGAGCTGTAAGAACACAGACAAGGACAACAGTCTGATTACATACAGAGAAAAGTTCTTTCTGACTCAAGCAGGAAGCCGGCATTTGGCAAACGACGTTGGAAGGAGGAAGGTCAGTATGGAACAGTTCAAGACAAAGCTTGAAGGAGCTTTGTTTCCAGGCCTAGTTTATGCCCTTAGACAGATAAAAGCCAAATGGAATGGAGAACTGTAGGGGACCCACGAAAAATAGAATTTGAACAATGAATGAAACAAGGGTTTGTTTGCACGCTGGACCAGACACACTGGCTAAGGGGTATTTTCAGGTGCAGCTCACTGGAAGTCGATACCATGCCATTGCTTAACGGTCATAGCTGTGTGGGGTTAGGATAAGTTGTGTGCTGTGTGCTTAGTCACTACGTTGTGTCTGACTATGACCTCACGGAGTGTAGCCCACCAGGTTCCTTTGTCCATGGAGTTTTCCAGACAAGAATACTGGGATGGGTTCCCATTTCCTTCTCCAGGGGATCTTCTGGACCCAGGGATCAAACCAAATCTCTTGCGTCTCCTGCATTGGCAAGAGGATTTGTTACTACTCCACCACCTGGGAAACCCTATGCTAAGTTAAATGTATTTAAAACAAAAGATATTTTTCCTTTGACAATAAGAGGATGTTAATGTTAATAATTGTTAATAAGAAAGTATTAAGACTATGTATAGACTATGTATTCTTAAGTGAGAATATTCTTAACATTCTTTTCCACTGTCTTCAAAATGACTGCACAAAAGAATCTGCCTCCAGTCCCATCACAGATATTGGAGATGACAAACAAAACAAACCAAAACCACTGTATTTATTTATTATTAATTTTTATTGGAGTATAGTTGCTTTACAGTGTTGTATTAGTTTCTGCTGTACAGCAAAGTGAATCAACTGTATATATACATATATCCCCTCTTTTTTGGATTTCCTTCTTGTTCAGGTCACCACAGAGCATTGAATACAGTAGGTTCTCATTAGTTATCTATTTTATACATAGTAGGGTATATATGGAGAAGGCAATGGCACCCCACTCCAGTACTCTTGCCTGGAACATCCCATGGACAGAGGAGCCTGGTGGGCTTTGCCTGGAGAATCCCAGGGACTGGGGAGCCTGGTGGGCTGCTGTCTATGGGGTTGCACAGAGTCGGACATGACTGAAGCGACTTAGCAGCAGCAGCAGAATGTTGGGGTACATGTATCTTTTTGAATTATGGTTTACTTTGGGTGTATACCTATGAGTATGATTGCTGGGTCATATGTAGTTCTATTTTTAGTCTTTTAAGGAAATTTTATGTTGTTCTGCATAGTAGCTGATCAATTTACACTCCCACCAACACCTTCTCCAGTATTTATTGTTTGTAGATTTTTGATGATGGCCATTCTAACTGGTGTGAGGTGAAACCTCATTGTAATTTTGATTTGCATTTCTCTAATGATTAGTGATAATGAGCATCTTTTCATGTGTTTATTGCCAATCTGTATGTCTTCAGCCTAAATAGGCTGAAGACTTATTTTTTTCTATTGGATTACTCATTTTTTAAATATTGAACTGCATGAGCTGTCTGTATATTTTGGAGGCTAACCCCATGTCAGTTGCTTCATTTGCAAATATTTCCTCCCATTCTGAGGGTTGTCTTTTTGTCTTATGATTCCTTTGCCATGCAAAAGCTTTAAGTTTAATTAGTTCTCATTTGTAAGTTTTGTTTTTATTTTTATTACTCTAGGAGGTGGTCAGAAATGACCTGGCTGCAATTTATGTGGTGTTCTGCATATGTGTTCTTGTTTTAGAGTCTTATAGTATCTGGTATTATAGTTAGGTCTTTAATCCATTTTGAGTTTATTTTTGTGTATGGTGTTATGGAGTATTCTAGTTTCATTCTTTTACATGTGACTTTCCAGTTTTAATCACCACTACTTATTGAAGAAGCTATCTTTACTCCATTATATATTCTTGCCTATTTTGTCATAGATTAGATAGTCATAGGTATGTGAGTTTGTCTCTGGGCTTTCCATCCTGTTCCACTGATCCATATTTCTGTTTCTGTGTCAGTACCATACTGTCTTAACTACTGTAGCTTGATAGTATAGTCTAAAGTCAGGGAGCTTGATTCCTTTGTTTTTCTTTATTAAGATTGTTTTGGCTATCTGGGTCTTTTGTGTTTTCATGCAAATTGTAAAGTTTTTTGCTCTAATTCTGTGAAAAGTGACTTTGGTTATTTGATAGGGAATTGCATTGAATCTGTAGATTGTTTTGAGTAGTATAGTCATTTTCACAATATTGAATTTTCAAATCCAATAACATATTACATTCCTCCATCCAGAATGTAGGCATAGAGGGAAAAAACCTTAACACAATAAAGGCCATATATAGAAAAAAAAATTTTTTAATAAAGGCCATATATAATAAACTTACAGCAAACATCATTCTCAGTGGTGAAAAACTAGAGCATTTCCTCTAAGATTAGGAAAAGACATGGATATACACTCTCACCACTGTTGTTAAACAGTTTTGGAAGTCCTAACCATGGCAGTCAGAGATAAAAAAGAAAGGGAATCCAAATTGAAAAACAAGTAAATCTGTCATTGTTTGCTGATGACATGATTCTTTACATAGAAAATCCTAAAGATACTACCAGAAGACTACTAGAGCTCATTGATGAGTTTGGTAAAGTTGCAGGATACAAAATTAATGCACAGAAATCTCTTGCATTCCTATACACTAACAATGAGAGATCAGAAAGAGAAATTAAGGAAACAATTCCATTTACTATTTCAATTAAAAAGTAAAATACCTAGAAATAAACCCATCCAGTGAGGCAAAAGACAGCCTATACTCAGAAAACTATAAGATATTTATGAAAGAAATCAAAGATGACAAAAACAGGGGGTGAGATATAAAATACACATGTATTTAAAACAGAGTCTTAGTTATCTGAATATTTTGTTGTGTAAACAGCATCCCATGAGAAAGGCAACATCATGGGATGGGAAACAGTTTGGCCCTAGAATAAGGCAGAGGCAAATTTAAAAAACTGGCTCTTTTCATTATCCATGACTCTCAGCAAGGTGCTAGGCCTCTCTTGAAAATGAATAGAGATAATTCTGCTGTTTTCGAGTTCTTCAGCACAATCTCAAAAACGGCAGAATGATCTCTGTTCATTTCCAAGGCAAACCATTCAATATCACAATAATCCAAGTCTACGCCCCAGCCAGTAATGCTGAAGAAGCTGAACTTTAACAGTTTTATGAAGACTTACAAGACCTTATAAAAAAAAAAAAAAAAAAAAAAACCTTATAGAACTAACATCCAAAAAGATGTCCTTTTCATCACAGGGGTCTGGAATGCAAAAGTAGGAAGTCAAGAAACACCTGGAATAACAGACAAATTTGGCCTTGGAGTACAAAATGAACCAGGGCAAAGGATAACAGTTTGGCCAAGAGGATGCACTGGTTATAGCAAACACCCTCTTCCAACAACACAAGACTCTACACATGGACATCACCAGATGGTCAATAGCGAAATCAGATTGATTATATTTTTTGCAGCCAAGATGGAGAAGCTCTATACAGTCAGCAAAAACAAGACCAGGAGCTGACTGTGGCTCAGATCATGAACTCATTGAAAAATTCAGACTTAAATTGAAGAAAGTAGGGAAAACCACTAGACCATTCAGGTATAACCTAAATCAAATCCCTTATGATTATACAGTGGAAGAGACAAATAGATTCAAGGGATTAGATCTGATAGAGTGCCAGAAGAACTATGGACAGAGGTTCATGACATTGTACAGGAGGAAGTGATCAAGACCATCCCCAAGAAAAAAGAAATGCAAAAAGGGAAAATGGTTGTCTGAGGAGGCCTTACAAATAGCTGAGAAAAGAAGAGAATCAAAAGGCAAAGAAGAAAAGGAAAGATATACCCATTTGAATGCAGAGTCACAAAGAATAGCAAGAAGAGAAGAGAAAGCCTTCCAAAATAGAGGAAAACAATAGAATGGGAAAGACTAGAAATCTCTTCAACAAAATTCAAGATACCAAGGGAATATTTCATGCAAAGATGGGCACAATAAAGGATAGAAATGGTATGGACCTAACAGAAGCAGATGATATTAAAAAGAGGTGGCAAAAATACACAGAAGAACTGTACAAAAAGATCTTCATGACCCAGTAATCACAATGGTGTGATCACTCACCTAGAGCCAGACATCCTGAAATGTGAAGTCAAATGGGCATTAGGAAGTATCACTATGAGCAAAGCTAGTGGAAGTGATGGAATTCCAGTTTAACTATTTCAAATCCTGAAAGATGATGCTGAGAAAGTGCTCCACTCAATATGCCAGCAAATTTGGAAAACTCAATAGTGGCCATAGGACTGGAAAAGGTCTGTTTTTACTCCAATCCCAAAGAAAGGCAATGCCAAAGAATGCTCAAACTACTGCACATGTGGACTCCTCTCACCCGCTAGCTTCCCTGATAGCTCAGTTGGTAAAGAATCCACCTGCAAGGCAGGAGACCCCAGTTCAATTCCTGGGTAGTGAATATCTTCTGGAGAAGGGATAGGCTACCCACTCCAGTATTCTTGGGCTTCCCTTGTGGCTCAGATGGTAAGGAATCTGCCTGCAGTGTGGGAGACCTGTGTTCGATCCCTGGGTTAGGAAGATCCCCTGGAGAAGGGAAAGGCTACCCACTCCAGTATTCTGGCCTGGAGAGTTCCATGGACTGTATAGTCTATGGGGTCACAAAGAGTCGACACAGCTAAGCAACTTTCACTTTCACACACTAGCAAAGTAATGCTCAAAATTCTCCAAGCCAGGTTTCAACAGTATGTGAACAGTGAACTTCCAGATAGTCAAGCTGGGTTTGGAAAGACAGAGGAACCAGAGATCCAATTTCCAACATCCATTGGATCATCAAAAAATCAAGAGCATTCCAGAAAAACATCTACTTCTGGTTTATTGACAACATCAAAGCTTTTGCCTGTGTGGATCACAATAAACTGTGGAAAATTCTTCAAGAGGTAGGAATACCAGACCACCTTACCTGCCTCCTGAGAAATGTGTATGCAGGTCAAGAAGCAACAGTTCGAACCAGACATGGAACCAACTGGTTCCAAACGAGGGAAGGAGTATGTCAAGGCCGTATATTGTCAGCCTTCATATTTAACTTATATACAGAGTGAAGTGAAGTGAAGTGAACTCGCTCAATCATGTCCAACTCATTGCAATCCCATGGACTGTAGCCTACCAGGCTCCTCTGTCCATGGGATTTTCCAGGCAATAGTACTGGAGTGGATTGCCATTTCCTTCTCCAGGGGATCTTCCCAACCCAGGGATCGAACCCAGGTCTCCCACATTGTAGACAGACGCTTTACCATCTGAGTGACCAGAGAAGCATGTGAAATGCCAGGCTGGATGAAATACAAGGTGGAATTAAGATTGCTGAGAGAAATATCAATAACCTAAGATATGCAGGTGATACCACACTTATCTCAGAAAGTAAGAAAGAACTAAAGAGCCTCTTGAAGAAAGTGAAAGAGGAGAATGTGAAAAAGGTGGCTTAAAACTCAACATTCAAAAAAACTAAGATCATGGCATCTGGTCCCATCACTTCATGGCAAATAAATGGGGAAACAATGGAAACAGTGTCTGACTTTAATTTTCTGGGCCCCGAAATCACTGCAGATGGTGACTGCAGTCATGAAATAAAAGATGCTTGCTCCTTGGAAGAAAAGCTATGACCAACCTAGACAGCATATTAAAAAGCAGACATTACTCTGCCAACAAAGATCCATCTTGTCAAAGCTATGTTTTTTCCAGTAGTCATGTATGGATGTGAGAGCTGGGCTATAAAGAAAGCAGAGGAATTGATGCTTTTGAACTATGGTGTTGGAGAAGACACTTGAGAGTCCCTTGGACTGCAAGGAGATCCAACCAGTCCATCCTAAAGGAAATCAGTCCTGAGTATTCATTGGAAGGACTGATGTTGAAGCTGAATCTCCAATAATTTGGCCACCTGATGAGAAGAACTGCATCAGGGTCTTTTCAAATGAGCATGATTGAAGGCAGGAGGAAAAGGGGACAACAGAGAATGAGATTTTTGAATGGCATCACCGACTCATTGGACATGATTTTGCACAAGGTCCGAGAGTTGGTGATGGACAGGGAAGCCTGGCATGCTGCAGTCCTTGGGTCGCAAAGAGTCGCACACAAGTGAGTGACTGAACTGAACTGTGACCTCTCTAGATATCATCTCCTTATCTGCTAAAGGGAATGTACAGATTTCTTAGGACTGTCATAGCAAAGTACCATGACCTGAGTGGCTTAAAACTACAGAAATTTCTTATCACATAGTTTTAGAGGACAGAAGTCCAAATGTCAACAGGGCAAGTTCCTTCTGAGGACACAAGGATAATCCATTCCAAGCCTGTCTCCTAGCTCCAGTGAGAGCTGGCAGTCCTTCACATTTCTTGGCATGTAGTTGCTTCACTCCAATCTCTGTCTCTGTCATAGCATTACAGTCTCCCTGTGTTTATGTCCAAATTTCTCCCCTTAAGGACACCAATCATGCTGGGTTAAGGCACACACTAGTGATTTCATCTTAACTTGATTATATTTGCAGGGTCCCTATTTTCAAATAGGCTTCCCAAGTGGCACTAATGGTAAAGTGTTGCTGTTCAGTCACTCAGTAATGCCCGACTCTATGTGACCCCATGGACCGTAGCATGCCAGGCTTCCCTGTCCTTCACTATCTCCTGGAGTTTACTCAAATTCATATCCATTAAGTCAGTGATGCCATCCAACCATCTCATCCTCAGTCACCTCCTTCTCCTCCTGCCCTCAATCTTTCCCAGCCTCAGGATCTTTTCCTGCAATGTAGCCAATGTAGGATACCCAAGAGATGTAGGTTCGATGCCTGGATCAAAAGATCCCCTAGAGGAGGGCATAGTAACCCACTCCAGTATTCTTGCCTGGAGAATCCCATGGACAGGAGAGCCCACTGGGCTACAGCCCATAGGGTTGCAATGAGTTAGACATGACTAAACCAACTTAGTTGGTGATGGGCAGGGAGTCCTGGTGTGCTGTGATTCACAGGGTCACAAAGAGTCAGACATGAATGAGCGACTGAACTGAATTGAACTGTAACCAACTTAGCATGCATGCACACGTTTACAAATAAGGTCATATTCAGAGTATGAGGATACAGAGTAAGCGGTTCAGTATGGGATTTAGGGAATGCAATTCAACCTATAACAGTGGGTAAAAATCAAATGCTTTTCTCATAGCACCAAGAGATGAATCAAATAAGTTATTAGCACAAAGACCACTGCAAATAGGTTTGTACCCATGGGGAAAAAAAATCACTTTTTGGGTTCCCCAACATCCATCATGTATGACTTCACAAAAGAGTCAGTCTTTGGACCTGTTGGCACCAATCTACTTGTTGCCTTGGCAAAATATTATTACCATGAATATTATTATAATGCTATTCTAACTCTGCTTCTTCTGTGTGGGTGTGTTCAACCCTTCGTAAAGCTTGATGCCTGTCCATAAACTTTCTCTCTGTTCTAACTCTTCAAAGTTCTGCTTGGAATGGCATCGAGCTGGTATGAACTGGAAATCTGAATGGCTCTATGAACACAAAGACAGATGGCAGAATCCCCATTGGAATGTGTGGCCAGCACATGGCTGCTATTTGTTTTCACTCTCAAGTAGTCAGCAGACACACTGTGATTATACTGCAGCTGCGGTGAGATTTACTTCCAGAACTTTTCAGGACCACGGGGCAGTGAATAGCAGGCATTACCTGGACAGGTGAATTCCTAAACAGGAATAAGAGAATCTTTTAGTTTCCTGGGAATAGGATGTAGGTGGCAAGGTCTCTCATGAATGAGTAGCCATATTTTAATATGCAAGAGGGACTTGAAAACCAAACTACGGCTTCTCGTATAATTCTGACTCAATGTCTTCAGTGCTTTCCTGTCATCTGCAGGCTAATTCCCAAGTTTCTTTACATCTCTTGCAATCTAGTTCACAATCTGGCTATTTTCACATTTATCTTGCTATTTCTTGCCTCTCATGTCACCAAAATTTCTACATTCCTGATACATGTACAATTTCCCTGGAATGGAATTTCTACTTACTTCTCTTGCATAACTCCTGTCTTCTTAAAACCAGCTCAGGCTGCATCTCTCCCAGGCAGTCCTTTTCATGTACCAATCTGGGATCATTGGGCATCTATTTTATTATTTCTCAAATTATACCAAGGTTTTTCTATTTTTTTTGTCTGTCTGGACAATATTTTTTTTGAGTCTTTAGGGTCTAAAAAGTAGTTAATAGTCAATAACTGTTAGTTGAATTGAATTTCATAAGAATGAAATTTCTAATCTTTTTCTCTCTCTTCTTATATCACTTGGGAGAACAATAAGAAAGGTGAGATCCTATGTTGTCCTCTTTCAGAAGAATGAGATATTCTCTTAATAGGACATAAAGCTCCTAAAGAACAAGAGGTAGAATAGACCATATCTGAAAGGTATTCATTTATTCAACAAATATTTACTCGTTTTCTTCCATGTAGTAGGCATTGAAGATATAAGATGAAAAAGTTCTTGTCCTGAATTATAAGGAACTCTAACTATAAAAGGAATAAAACATGTAGAGATAATTTTTGTATGGTGAATAAGAGCATGAAGAAATTACTTCCATGCTGGCATAATCAAAGATTTCCGAAACGTGGGAAGGCAGTCTTGCCTTAAAAATAGCTGAATAAATTTCTGTTTCTACTTTTCACTGTCCATACAGTCCATAACTGTGTCTAATCTTGTTTTCACCCTTCCTGTTCCACTTAAATGGTTCTGTCAAAATCAACAATGACCTTCATGTTGCCAAGTCCATTGGTTATGTTTCTCTTTTCATCTTATTCAACCTATCAGCAAAATTTGACAAAATTTATCTTCTTGATTTTTCTACTATAATTCTGATGACACTTTACTCCCCTCATGTCTTCTCCTGCAGATTTTTACATTACACAATAAGAAGTTAGATTCTTCAGGCCACAGTTACATACATTATTTCAGGTCTTATGATGATTGGAGAAATAAAGAGTTCTTTGTTTTTATATGTTTAACTAAATTAAACTAACATAATATGCCAACACCTTTAGCGTTTGAATTTTAAGATTGAGAACAATTCCGGGTGAAAGGAAATGTTTCAGAAACAGCTGTAGAGACATGAAAGTGGGCTAGGACTGACTGAAAGAAGCTAGATTTATTGGAAAGTTTTTAAAAGTCTGGTAACACTTGGAAGAGGTTACCAATATTTTGGTGATGGAAGACAGCCTCCAGTTAATAGGGTAGATACAATTTGAATTCATTCCAAAGGATTGCTGTACTGATTCAGAATCATCAATGGCTTTATTTTGTAGGCATATGTATGGGTGTTATTTATTGCTGTTAATTATAGTATTAATTACTTTAGGACTTTGGTTGTTGTATACACCGTACCTTTGTAGCATTTTTTCTGTCATCTATAATACTCCAGAGAAGAGTAATAATTTTAAGTCAGTACACAGATTTTCCTAGCCATTGTGTCTGTCTAGTATTGAATTGGGATCCTCAGTTCCTATTGAGTAGGTACTGAGCTTCAGCTTGGCCTTTGAGATACATTTGCAAGTGAATGAGGAGGACACATATATAGGAATTTAGGGGAGGCTATCTACTATGAATGGGATATGGTTGGATCCACCATATGATAAAATTGTCCTGATAAATTTAGAAGCAAAAGTGAAAGAAAAATCAGAATTTGTAACCAGATGAAATTTGATACTTTGCAGGGTAAAAGGAGGGCTGCTGCAAAAGTGTGTGTGCATCACGGCCCTGCATATATGAATGTCTCTATCTCTTATTCATGCTCGTGCATGTCTGTGTTCCTGTCTATATATCATGTGTTTCTGGTGTTTTTATGTTTATGTGAAGAATGAGTGCATTCATCCAGTGAATTCTGGGGCCTCTTTCAGTTCTGGAAACCGATAGTCCTGTGATTCTGTGTTTTTATCAGAGTTCATAAACATGTCGGTTTATATCTGATCTGAATATGCTCTAGGTATTTATTTATAGCACTGCACATGCATATTTGCAATGGAAGTTGGTGGAAAGTCTTTCTGTCACACTTATGATCTAACTGGAGTCAGGCAGGTGAATGTTTGACTTGCTTTCTTGCTTTGGGGTACACGTAAAACTTTGGAAATAGTCCTGAATAAATTTGATGGTACCTGTGATGATTAATTTTGTGTCAACCTATCTGGGCCACAGGGGGCCCAGATATTTGATCAAACATTATTCTGGGTGTGTCTGTGAGAGTGATTTTGGATGAGATGAACATTTGACTTGGTAGACTGAGTGAAACGAGATTGCCCTCTCTGATACGGATGGCCATTGTTCAACCAAAGAGCTGAGGAGAATAAAAACGCTCATCCTCCCACGATGAGGAGAGAACTCCTCTTGCTTGTTTGCTTGAGCTGGACATTGGTCTTTTCCTGCCTTCAAACTGAAACTGAAACATCAGGTCTTCTTGGATCTTGAACCTGTCAACTTTTGGACCAGAACTGTACCACTGATTCTCTAGGGTCTCCTAATTGCTGCTTATATTATCTGATCTGAATATGCTCTAGGTATTTATTTATAGCACTGCACATGCATATTTGCAATGGAAGTTGGTGGAAAGTCTTTCTGTCACACTTATGATCTAACTGGAGTCAGGCAGGTGAATGTTTGACTTGCTTTCTTGCTTTGGGGTACACGTAAAACTTTGGAAATAGTCCTGAATAAATTTGATGGTACCTGTGATGATTAATTTTGTGTCAACCTATCTGGGCCACAGGGGGCCCAGATATTTGATCAAACATTATTCTGGGTGTGTCTGTGAGAGTGATTTTGGATGAGATGAACATTTGACTTGGTAGACTGAGTGAAACGAGATTGCCCTCTCTGATACGGATGGCCATTGTTCAACCAAAGAGCTGAGGAGAATAAAAACGCTCATCCTCCCACGATGAGGAGAGAACTCCTCTTGCTTGTTTGCTTGAGCTGGACATTGGTCTTTTCCTGCCTTCAAACTGAAACTGAAACATCAGGTCTTCTTGGATCTTGAACCTGTCAACTTTTGGACCAGAACTGTACCACTGATTCTCCAGGGTCTCCTAATTGCTGCTTATATTTGACTGCCTCCCTAAATACATGAACCAATTCCTTATTTTATTTGTGTACATGTATAACTTCCTGAATTTTTTTTTTTTTTGTTTGGCTTTGAAGAACTCTGATTAATAAACCACCTAAGCAAACTATCAGGATGGATGTGCTTCTGGAAACTTGCTTATAGTGTCCGACTCTTTGTGACCCCATGGACTGTAGCCTACCGGGCTTCTCTGTCCATGGGATTCTCCAGGCAAGAATACTGGAGTGGTTACCATTTCCTTTTCCAGGCTTTATGAATAGCAACAGGGAAACCTAGACAGAAGAGAAGACCTGAAGCGATTCCCAATCCTCTCACACCTGAAGGGAGACAATTCAGATCAGGAAACATGTGCCTGGGAATCTTCAAAACATATGTAAGGAGACTGCCCTTAAATTTCTCACACCTAAAAGTGGTCCATATAGAAGTGAATTGTTATTTCCCTGGGATATTCACTTCTTTTACTGCTTACCCCACTTTCTCCTTGAAACATAACTGTGTACATAGCTTCTTATAATTTTAACATTTCTAACAAAAATGTAAAAATGTAAAATGATTGGGAATGGGAATAGATTAAGGTATTGTTTAAGGTCTTATAGAAAGTCTTTGTTAGTTTCTAATTTGCTTTGACTTGTATAACATGTTTAAAGGTAGATTTTTCAATCTCATGAAGCAGTATTGGAAAAATTAAAATATCCCAGTCCTTCCACTTCTTTCATATATTTGCCTGCATTACAACTGCACAGAAGAATTTCATGCTCAAAGCTATATATACCTCATTCTCCAAGGAAACTTGTTTCTCTACTAGGACTTCATGACATGTTTCTGGGCTCCTCTAGCCAGAGATTCTTTGGGATTGTGAAGAAGCCACATAGCTCTCACAGGAAAGACACTGGAATCTGATTACTAGAAGGTGGTTGAATTTAATTCAACTTTCAGAACTTCTAAGCCTGAGGTGGAATTCCTTGGAAGCTCTTTTTTTGACTTCATGATCCGGATCTAGACCAGCATCAATTCTTTCAATGATTTCTTCTTCACTTAAAAGTGATTCCTTGCCTTCAGGAGGAGATAGCATCTTCTAATGCCTGAATATTTTATAAGCTTATGTTTGTTGGTTTTAACTTTTCATGCCTTATTTTAAAAGGGCAATGGCAAAACTTTGCAAAAGGAGGTGGTCAGGCTTTGAAGCAGAGGTCTTAAACCATCAGCTTGCCAGTCCAATTGCAATGCTCTTAAATGAATTGAGATTAATACTTCTCATCCTCACTGCTATAATATCAGGCTGAGCTTTCCTTTTTTAAATTACATGCTTGGCCTTCAAAGGTATTTGAATTTGCAGACTTTGTGTTAAAAACCATTATGTGAGTCAAGAAAAAAAGGAAGGGAAACAGGGACACCTCTGCAGCGCCGAGTCAAAGAAATAGAAGGAATATATGCCAGCTTCAGTTTTTCATTTGCAGAGACTTTGGGACCTGTTGTTGGGCACCCACCTTTCAGGGCTGTATTCCTGAAATTATGTCCCACCATATGTTACTTTCTTTCCGTCCATAAGCATCTCTCCTTTCTTTTCTAAAATGATGGCCGCTGACTCTTTCTTGGAGTTGCTCTCACTTACTCCAAGACAGGGTGAGGAGACAGTCTTCACTTTAACCTTGTCTTGTTATCTTTTAGAAAGGGGGGTGTTCTCATTTTTCAGACAAGGGTTGTGTGTGTTTGTGTGTGTGTTCATCCCTAATGTCTAGGAGAAAGCACACAGAGGATAATGACGAAATTAGCCAAAATAATATCAAAATACTTAAAGAAATCCAATTTTATTTGAATTCTAGACAGCTTTTTCAGAATCTCCTTCCTATCTAGTACTGAAAAATTTAATAATGTAGCTAGAATTGTATTTTATCTGTTTTTAGCTTAAGCTGTGGGGAGTTCAGCTCAAAGTAGAATCAGATTAGAACTGCTGCTGACCTGGGGGAAGACTCTACCCCTGACAAAGCTGTTCACTAATTTGTTCTTACACTTGAACCCCTCCAGGTGCCCCTCAATCTTCTGAAGAGAGGAAGTCACTTTCTACCCTTGTGTCGAGGGCCCTCCTCTAGGGGATCCTTGATATTCTAAAACCATTTTTGCAGACATTTCCTTCAAACCCTCAGAGATCCCTCAGGACAAGAAAGGCTATTTTCTATCAGGTCTAAAGATTTGTTTCCTGGATCTCAGACTGTTCTGTAGTCACCTTCTTGGAAACCTCAGTAGAGCTCTCCCTTGGCCCAGGTCTTCCAGTGGGTGTCATCTCACTAATGGATTGCTGAAACAGGTTTTGTCTTGAAATATTGTTCAGATTTTCCTCACTTACTTTATTTTCCACATCTTGTCTTGATCCTCTCAGAAGTCATTGGAGTCCCCAGCAGCCTGGCCATGTTGCCTCTCACAAGGACTGGAGGGTCTCATCAGTGCATCAATTATAGTTTACAGCCCTGTTCTCTGATGAACCATGCCTGATGCTTCTATTTCTACTTTGAAGAAGCATGGGTTTCCTATAAGGCCAAAGCAAATGTAGCTGGATATCAATGAGTGACTTAATCCAACATTTTCCAAGTCATGTTTTGTAAAAGCCTGCTAATACCCCTCAATCAAATAAATTTAAGAAATTGCATATTGTAGCCCTTTAGGAAAACTTGCTATTTGCATAGCATATTGACAATCCTATGAAGTCCTTCAGTAAAGATACTTAATTGGTTTCTTATACCAACATATCCCAACTTAATTGATGGTGGAATAGTCATTTTCCTCCAATAAAATCACCTTTTAACATCTTTTAGTGTCCTGTAGACTACTGATGAGGAAATATAGATTTAATTATTTCTAGTTTCAGAACTATTGATACTATTTTCCCAATCAGTGCCCTATCTCTCTGTCCTAGATGACTGTTTCCCTCCATCATCTCTCTCCTCAAGCCTCCAGGTGCCCTTCACTCACCCTCCTTACTGAGTGCTGATGACTTGATTATGACTCCACTCCCTAAGAAAATAGAAGCAATCAGAAGAAAACTTCTGTACCCTCTCATCACCAAATTTAGCACGCTACTTGCACCTGTGCCACATACAGGCTCTCATCTATCCTGGTGCAGAAAAGCGATTGCCCACATCCTGATGCGAGGCCAACACTGCTGCTAGCATGAAGAAGTCCATCCCTTTTTAGCCACTTGAGAATTTTTCCCTGCAATGATGCTATTTCTTTCATGTCACCAATTGTTCACGGTCTACAAGATTATTTCCCTACATGCAAACATTTTCTACTCTCTCTGATATTAAAAACAGAACTGAACAAGCAACCCTAAATCCCTTTCTTGTTTCCCATATTCTTTCCATTTTCTGTACTCTGGTTTATAGAAAAAGTTCTTGAAGGAGTTTTCTGTACTCACTACCTCTCTCTGTCTCCTTTCATTTTCTCTAAAACCCACTCAAGTCACGATTTTTCCCTCAGGAACTTTTCTTTTTGACAATATGATCCCCATGTTGACAAATCCTCAGTTTCTATTTGCTCATTCCCAGCATTTCACCCAGGTTATCCTTCCTTCCTTGTGGAAATATTTCTTTCATTTTCCCACAACCAGCCTAAGAAGACCTAGACATTTTATTATTCCTGGGACAGCAGATGGTATGAACTTCTTGTCTGTACCAGTTCCACTTGTCCCAAGTCCCATGGGAGTGTATACTCAGGGGCCAGCCTGAGTGAATGGTGTATACACAGTGACAATTGATGTTACAGCTTCAGAATTTTGAGTTTGTAAAACCCCAACCTTTTAAAGTGGTTACTAGAAAACCTACTCAACTTCCACTCTGAAGAGAGATGATCTTTGTTACCCTGATCAGGAAACAAATCTGCCCTCTGCTCGAGAGGGAGCCACTACCTCTAGCTTGCAAGGCCACCGTACAAATATCCTTGGAAGTATTTTCAAAGAATATTGTTACAAGTGAAAACATCATGGAGAATTGTTTCCCAGGTGACACTGCTGCTGTCTGGAATCCTCCTCTTTCAGATACTTACATGGCTTTCTGCCTCATTTTATTCAGATCTCTGTTTAAATGTCATCTTTCCTGACCACCCTATCGGTCCCCCATCTCCTTTTCTTTGTGGCCTTGGCTCTGTCTGACATATGAATTTACTGTTGGATTGGCTACCTGCCCTATTTAAATGCAAGCTTCATGCTGTCCAGAAGTTTGTTTTGTTTACTGTCGATTCTACAGCTCCTGGATTAGTAACTGACAGAATAGGTGATCACTAAATAGTTGTTAAGTGAAATGGACATCTGAATAATTCTGTTTAGTAACCCTACCCAGTGTCTCAGTCTTTTAAAATAAATCCCTTTGGTGCCGTCTCCATGCAAGGAAGTAAGATTTTTAAAGTTATATTATTTCAATATAAAAAAATAAGTAGTTTAACCACAAAGAGCACGTGAATGCACTCAGTTTGCACAAAAGAAAATAATTTATTAATCTATCCCTCTGTGAATGAGTGTTCTCTGGACCTTGCGTGACAATAAAGGGAAGTGTATAATACATGTTAGACTGTTTTCCAACAAAAGTGGCTAACGTATTAGAAAGCCTTAAATCTCTAAGAAAAGCTTCATTTATCAGGAAAATTTACTGACATGAAATATAACTCTATGTGATTATCTTGGTTAATTAATGAGCTGTTCTTTATTGAATTATCTGGTTCAGTCCTTGACAGAATATGCTAAAAATAAATAGAATGCCTTTGCTCTAATCTAGCTTTGCAGCTAAGTTAAAAAAAATGCACATAAAATTGATTCACATAATTTCCACTGAGGGCTGATATGCATAGAAGCTATATGTCCTACCCACAGGATCCTTAGCAAGTATCTTTTTTTTTAATTTTTAAAAGTCTATGTCCTTCTGCATGATTTATTTTAAGACCCAAGTTCCATTCCCCCTCAGATGCTTTATCTGATTTTTCACCTGCCACTCAGCAGTCATTGCACCCCAAGACCAGATCTAAGCTGTCTTCTAAATTCCCAAGCTTATTAATTTTTTTTTTTTTTTTTCTCTTTTCCAGTTGAGTTAGCTAGGTGTGAAGCTGATGAGCTTAAACCCACTGTACACTAATTCTTCAATGGATTAGGAGCTCAGGAATGGAGGATACTTTATCAGCAGCAGGCCAGGAAGCAGAGCACCAGGGCCCTTGCCTGCATTGCTGATTGAATTGTCTATGTGCCTGGACAGCAGGCAGGCCGATTTCAGGCCACCATATGGGTGTGAGGCCTGGCTGTGTTCTTCTCCCAGACTTTCCTCTGGGTGCTAATTGCTTTAGTGAGAGAGACTGTGCAAAGCAATTAAACAGCCCCTTTCTCCCACAGTCCTAGTTCTCAGAAGCTAGGGGCTGGAGAGGGCTCCTGCTCTCCCAGTAGGTTGCAAATTGCTCAGAGTGAATAAATACATTTGTTCACTTTTCAAACTGTGACCAGCCACCTGGTCTCTTGTGCTGCTCTCAGAGCAGAGAAGGCAGATGACGGGCTCCTCGTTGCTGAACTCCAGCCTATAAAAATGCTTCACCGAGCTCTGAGCTATTTTTGCAAGGACATCTGTTGCCAAAAAAGAATTTTAATTAAGCAAAAACACATCTCTGTTTTGTCCATGGCAAGGAGGCTTGTGAAAGCTTTCTTGTCTCAGATGAATGCTAAATCTGGAGAAATGGAAGCCTTAAGGTATTTTGTGAGGGATATTTTGCTGCTCAATTTGAGGGACACAACAGATTTTCCATGGGAAGGAAATTATTGGAAGTGCATGTTTGTGCTTTTCAAAATAAGTCTCAGCCTGCATTAATAATTAATTGTACATAATATAATCTGACATGTTACCCCATGGTTTGATAAAGTCGAAAGCTATTTCTACAAGGCAACTTGCCAGTTCTTTTACGCTCGTCCAATCTTCTTCCCAGGTGATATTCATCATTTTAACATCAAGCTTCCAGAATACCACATTAACACATAAATTAGAGGACCTGATGTTGTGCTGGCTGTTATAACTAGCCCAGATAAAATTGTCCAATCAGGAAGAAGAAGAAAAAAAGTAAAATGATCAACAGAATCAGAAATCAGGTTGTAGACATTAATACTGCATAAGTTGGTTAAGATGTGATGGGGGAGGGAAGGCAGCCCTTCTCTAGTTTTCATAAATGAAATTATACTGAGTATTTTTTTCCTCTTCAAATATCGACATAATGGCAGATACAAATCCCTCAAATATGAAACTGATTCTGTAACCATATACCTTCAAATCCCTTAAGTGCCTTTAGGGGCACCCTCTCTGGCAGCACAAGCATATTAGACAGGCTGATTATAAGAGGGGCATTTTCAAGTAGCAGGTACCAAGGAGGATTTCTGGGTGATGTTGGGGGATGAATTTCCTGATAATATTAATCATTTTTGGCCACTTCTATTATTGGTCAGGATTACTCATTTACCCTCTTGGAGGGTGGAGAGAGAAAATCATCTAGGTGAAGGTAGTAAGGAGCTCATATTTCTACACAATAGGATCTTTGCAGACAGGAATCTAACCTTTATATTAAGGACTGAAATACAGAATCTCATGCTGGACATCACACTTAGAATGTTCCCCTCTATTCTGGAAACTTTCTGACAATTCAAAAGTGACTTCTGGGGATTTATCCTTCATTGATAGGAGAGGGAGTGTAAGATTAACCCTCTCCTATCCCTTCTTCTCAACCATGTTATGTAGATCTTTCCCACTGTATTTCAGTGTTCCTGTGTTCCAGCATACTACTTTGTATTGTATTTTGTATTGTTTTCATTCATTTGTTGTTGTTGTTGTTCTTTTGTTTCTAAGTTTTCCTTTTCCAACAATAGTGACTGTTTGTGATTACTAGGGTTGCCCCATCCTGTAGCTCTTAATAAGATTAATTACTCTAATTAATACATGATATTAAAAATCAATAAAAAATGAATCTGTCAGGTCCTGGTCCCTGTACCTAAGTATTTATAGAATTTTTAGAAATACACATGTGTATCTATCTATATATACATAAACTTATCCATGTGTGCATTAAAAAAACTTATCCATGGCTTCCCTGGTGGCTCAGAGGTTAAAGTGCCTGCCTCCAATGCGGGAGACCCAGGTTCGATCCCTGGGTTGGGAAGATCCCCTGGAGAAGGAAATGGTAACCCACTCCAGTATTCTTGCCTGGAAAATCCCATGGACGGAGAAGCCTGGTAGGCTACAGTTCATGGGGTCGCAAAGAGTCAGACACGACTGAGCGACTTCACTTTATCCATGTGTGCATGCTAGGTTGCTTCAGTCGTGTCTGACTCTTTGCGACCCTATGGATCATAGCCCACTAGGCTTCTTTGTCAATGGGATTCTTGAGGCAAGAACACTACAGTGGGTTGCCATGCTCTCTTCCAGGTGATCTTCCCGACCCAGGGATCGAACACATATCTCTTATGTCTCCTGCATTGGCAAGTGGACTATTTACCACTAGCACCACCTGGGAAGTGCCCCCCCTCCCCATCCCCCTACA
>SJYT01045892.1:0-135418 GCA_006410635.1 Cephalophus harveyi | reverse complement strand
TAGATGTGTATAAGAGACAACACCTATGTTGCTCACTAATTCTTTCAACATGCTCATTTTGTAATGATTTGTCTGTGGGTAGTGGTAGTAAGTGATAGCTGCTTTTGTATATGTAATCTAAATTTGGCTTTCAACTTAGTTTTATTTGGGTTCTAGGCTTGCCATTTCCTTGTTTTTATTAGTGAACACATTTTTGGTGTCAGTGAGAGAATCCAGTGAAAAGCAGATTAAGAAGAAAAGGAAATGTATTAGTTGGTAATATTGCCAAGTTCCAGGTTAAAGGTTTCAGAAACTGCCAGAGCCAAGACCTGCATCAATGTCATTGGAACCCAGTCTGTTCTTCTATATGCTTTCCTCTACAGTGCCTTTTTTTCTCAGACAGGTGTTTCTATACAATGCATCTCCGGCCTCAGAAGAACTTTGTTTCCAGTGATTCTAGCAAAGGGCTAGACTCTCAGCATCATAATCAGGGCACAAATTGGTGTGTACTGCCTAGATCTGTATCCTGACTCTACCACCTACAAGCTTTTGACATCTGGAAGGACACTAATATTTTGTCCTTAAATTTCCACATCTGCAAATTGAAGATAATAATAGTGTTCAATTGTAGGTGTGTTGAGAGTATTAAATAAGTTTAATATATATGCCAAGCACATAACAAGTTTTAACAATTGATAGTAATAAATGTTAATTATAATTATGAATAATGCCATCCACGAAGCTTATTACTGTGGCCAGGGCATAAAATACATTCACTGGACTGACCTGAGTCATGTGTCTTCTCTAGAGATTGGGATGAGATCTTCTCCCACTTAAACCATGAGGATTTATAATGAGATAAGTGTAATTTGGGTGTCTCTTATAAGACAAGGTAAGGGATACCAAGAATCTTAGTAATTTATACAACTAGCTTAGGTACTCTGCAATATTGGTTTTGTATGGAATATAATCAAGCAAAATGGTGGAGGAAAAATTGTTTTTGAAATAAGAAAGCACAATGAAACTGTGGTTGTGTCAATGACTTCACAGTTGTGAATCCTAAAAGCACAGCAGAAATGGTCCCTCTTAGGCACTTCACCATATTATTGAGAACACAGATATTTAGGTACTGCAAAGAACCAACATGGGTTCAATAAAAAACAAGGGCAAGAGAGAAATGTATAAATTAATTATGGCCAGGTTGGCAATTATTAAGAAATCAGAGTACCTAGTTGTAATCATGAAAGTTTTATTAAAAGAAATCATTTTCTGATGGAGGTCTGAAGCCACAGAGCTATGAGGGAAGCCCATTAAACTACTAAGTCCCTCCCAAATAATTTTTCTATGTCTCCATAATATTCAACTCAAGAGATCTATTGTTGAACTGAATCCAAATTAAAGAACAATTCAACCACTTACCTAACCATCAAAACACTACCTGGCTTATGCATTGTGGGCACTTCTCTCAGCTAAGTCACAGAATTTAGCCTTGCCACTCTCTTAAGGAATGATCCCAAGACCACACAAATCCTTTATTTGATCTGCTTTAGCACTTAGTTTCTTTTGGGTCATTTGGCAAAGACAGTCAGTAGCAATTATATAAATTTGCAGCTGCCTGAGGTGGCCATAACTGTTGGACAAACAAGAAGCTGACCAAAAGACTTAATAAGCTGGGTAACGAGCTGTCCAGAGGGAGCTTTGAAAAGCTATAACATGCTTCTGATAGTCTAAAAGGACATATGTAAGTCTAGAGCAATATCTGAGAAGTTAGTCTCTCACCTCTGCCTGACCTAGAGGTGCTGCAGAAGCAGGAAATGAAAGTTAAGGCAGAGTTAGACACTGCCTCCTGGAATATTAGATGCATATCTCAACACACTCAACACATGTGCCACCTCTCAGCAAAGGTTGAGAGACTAATTGATCCAAAGCATTTAAAAATACTCTGTCAAATAATTAGCTGACCATTAAGCAAACCACAGAAACTTCAGTGGCCCCACATGTTAAAGATTTCATACTTTAAAGAACTAGTTGAGAAAAGTTAGTATGCAAAACAATAGCAACTACAACAGCAATAAGGAAAAAAACTCTGGTAGGATTGATCTAATATAGAGTTGTCACTTTATATTATTTCCAATGTCCAGTTTTTAATAAGAAATTATCATTCATGTGAAGAACTAAGAAATTATGGCCCATCCATACACAGGGAGGAGAAAAAGCAGCCAATAGAGAATGTCTCTAAGGAAGTCTTGACATTAGATTTATCAGAAAAAAAAGTGATTTAAATCAACTACTATATGCTCAAATAATTAAAAGAAACCGTATATATAAATAACTAAAGGAAAGAAGGGAAGTATGAGAATGACATCTTGCCAGTAGAGAATATCAATAAAGAAAAATTTTTTAAAAATTCTACATTTGAAAGGTAATGCAACAATTGAAAAAAAAAAAAAAATCACTGGAAGCACTCACCAGTGATTTAAACTAACTAAAAACCTTTATCTGCACAACAAAGAAGTTCAACAAACTCCAGTCCAAGGAGGATAAGCTTAAAAAAAAAAAAACCTGACACTTAGACCTAAAGTCATCAAAATTCAAAGACAAAGAGAATTTTGAAAGCAGTAAGAGAGAAGGAACTTACATGTACATAGTATCTCAGTAAAGCTAAAATAGCTAATTTCTTATAGACAACCTTGGAGGCCATGTGGCAGTGAAGTGATATATTCAAAGTGCTAAAAGAGAAAAACTGTCAACCAAGAATTCTATATCCAACAAAACTATCCTTCAAAACCTTGGGAGAAATTAAGTCATCCCCAGATAAGCAAACTTTGAGAGAATTTCTGTTTAGTTGATATGACCTACAAGAAATTCCTTCAGGCTGAAGTGAAAGGACACTCTTAAGTATCTCAAATCTATCTGAAGAATTAAAGAGCACCAGGAAGTGTAACTGTGGGAAATATAAAAGACAACGTAAGTGCATTTTTCTTCTCTAATCTTATTTTATAATATTCACATAAAAATTTACTATAAAACACTATTGATGGGCTTATGATGAATAAAGGTCTTGTTTGTCTAATAATAATAACAGAAGAGACTTAGCAGCAAAGATTTTTGTATACTTAAATTGATACTAATATGAGCTAAACTGTTCTAAATTAAGATGTCATTGGTAATACCCAGGGAAATCACTAAAAAATAGCTTGTATGTATATATATATGGTAAAATAAATTAAACAGAATTAAAATGGTACATTAGAAATATTTATCTGATATAAAATAAGGCAATAATGAAGAAATAGACCAATAAACAAAATGAGCCATAGAAAACAAGATGTCACCTGCAAATTTTTCTTTATCAGCAATGAAAGAAAATGAAAGTGGGTTACACATTACAATTACAAGTCACAGACTGGAAGAATGGATAAAAACACATTATTTAACTGTGTTCTGTCTACGAGAGACAATTTAGATTCAAAGAAAAGCAAGTTGAAAATAAAAGGATTGAGAAAAGTATATGCCATTCAAAAAGAGCTATATTAAGATCAGACAAAATAGAACTTGTGACTGAAATTACTTGAAACAATGAAAGACATAATGAAGAAAGATAATCCATTTGGGAAAAAAGTCACAATTATAAACATACATACACTTAACAGCAGAATGACCAAATACACAAAGCAAAACTGATACAACTGAAAGGAGAAAGGGATCATTCAACAATAATTTCTGAAGACTTCGAACCTCAATTTCAGTAGATTGAAGAGCAAATAAAACAATGCTTGATATCATTAGTCATTAGGCAAATAAAAACCACAAAACCATATTGAGGAAGAATTCTAGGAAGTTTTTTGAGTATAAGCACCAGGAATCCATCTCACAACTTAGACAAGAATTGCATTGACAGAATCTGACTGATGTAGCTATTTTGGAGCTCTGGAGTTTTTTAAAGCCTTGCAGATTCTAAAGGAAGTCTTGGTCAGTAAATAATGGTTAATTTTGGTCAATTTCAATTCTTATCATGGTAGCAATCACCTGTCTCTTGCTCATAGTTCCATGGTTTGCAGCTGTACATGCATTCCTGGAGCAGGTTGCCCACAACTAGTGGAAGCCAGAGTGGACAATAAAGAATGCCCTCCATATTTGAGGATCTGTCCTCTGATAACTGATTAGCACTTCTGATTTGGGAGGTGCAAATATAGAGTTGGGTAGCCATTGTTCAAACCTCTCCCTGCTCAGCCGAGTAATTCCAGGAGATTTAAAGGACTGGTGTACTTTTTTCTCCCTTTGTTTTTCTCTTTTCTCATTTTGTGTGTCAAATATTTAAGGACTAAAACATGCCAAATATATGAGGAAATTTAGAAAGTCATTGTGCTTATCTAGGGAAATGCATAATCTCAGAAAAGACCTGAGAAAACCTTAAGTTCATACTTCAGGTGGGTCCCCAGCACAGAGACCCCCACCCCCCCAACACACAATAAACAAAAAAATAAATAAATAAATAAAAATAAAATGGCAAACTCTAGGGAAGGGGAATAATTGAATCTCTAGTTACTGCATTATAAGAATCACAGGCCTAGTTTTCAACAATAACAAGAAAATCACAAGGCATAAAAGAATAGGAAAGTAAGATTTTCAAAGGAAAAAAAAAAAACACAGAAAATATCCCTAAGAAAGACCAGATGGTTGACTTAGTAAACAGAGCTTTAAACAACTGTTTAAAATGATTTTCAGTTCAGTTCACTTCAGTCGCTCAGTCATGTCTGACTCTTTGCCACCCCATGGACTGCAGCATGTCAGGCCTCCCTGTCCATCACCAACTCTCAGAGCTTACTCAAACCTATGTCCATTGAGTCTATGATGCCATCCAACCATCTCATCCTCTGTTGTCCCCTTTTCCTCCTGCCTTCAATTTTGCCCAGTGTCACAGTCTTTACCAATGAGTCAGTTCTTCAAATCAGGTGGCCAATGCACTGGAGTTTCAGCTTCAGCACTAGTGTTTCAGTGAATAGTCAGGACTGATTTCCTTTAGGATTGACTGGTTTGATCTCCTTGCAGTCCAATGGACTCTTGAGAGTCTTCTCCAACACCACAGTTCAAAAGTGTCAATTTTTCGGTGCTCAGCTTTCTTTATAGTCCAACTCTCACATCCATACGTGACTACTGGAAAAACTGTAGCTTTGATTAGATGGACCTTTGTTAGCAGAATAATGTCTCTGCTTTTTAATATGCTGTCTAGGTTGGTCATAGCTTTTCTTCCAAGGAGCAAGTGTCTTAATTCATGGCTGCAGTCACCATCTGCAGTGATTTTGGAGTCCAAAAAAATAAAGTTTCTCACTGTTTACATTTTTTTACCACCTGTTTGCCATGAAGTGATGGGACCAGATGCCATGATCTTAGTTTTCTGAATGATGAGTTTTAGCTACCTTTTTCACTCTCCTCTTTCACTTTCATCAGGAGGCTTTAGTTCTTTGATTTCTGCCATAAGGGTGGTATCATCTGCGTATCTAAATTTCTCACAGCTATCTTGATTCCAGCTTGTGTTTCATCCATTCTGGCATTTCACATGATGTACTCTGCAAAAGAAGTTAAATAAGCAGGGTGACAATATACAGTCTTGACATACTCCTTCCCCAATTTGGAACCAGTCTGTTGTTCCATGTCCAGTTCTAACTGTTGCTTCTTGACCTGCATACACATTTCTCAGGAAGCAGGTAAGGTGATCTGGTATTCCCATCTCTTGAAGAACTTTCCATATTTTGTTGTGATCCACAGTCAAAGGCTTTGGTGTTGTCAATAAAGTAGAAATAGATGTTTTTCTGGAATGCTCTTGATTTTTTGATGATCCAACAGATATTGGCAATTTGATCTCTGGTTCCTCTGCCTTTTCAAATCTAACTTGAACAACTGTAAGTTCACTTTTGACAAACTCTTGAAGCCTGGCTTGGAGAATTTTGAGCATTACTTTGCTAGCATGTGAGATGAGTGCAACTGTGTGGTAGCTTGAACATTCTTTGGTATTGTCTTTCTTTGGGATTGGAATGAAAACTGACTTTTTCCAGTCCTGTGGCCACTGGTGAGTTTTCCAAGTTTGCTGACATATTGAGTGCAACACTTTCACAACATCATCTTTTAGGACTTGAAATAGCTCAACAGAATTCCATCACCTCCACTAGCTTTGTTCATAGTGAAGCTTCCTAAGGCCCACTTGACTTCACATTCCAGGATGTCTGGCTCTAGGTGAGTGATCACATCATTGGGTTATCTGGGTCATGAAGATCTTTTTTGTACAGTTCTTCTGTATATTCTTACCACCTCTTCCTAATGGCTTCTGCTTCTGTTAGGTCCATACCATTTCTGTCCTTTATTGTGCCCATCTTTGCATGAAATATTCCCTTGGTATCTTGAATTTTCTTGAAGAGATCTGTAGTCTTTCCCATTCTATTGTTTTCTTCTATTTCTTTGCGTTGATCACTGAGGAAGGCTTTCTCATCTCTCCTTGCTATTCTTTGTTACTCTGCATTCAGATGGGTATATCTTTCCTTTTCTTCTTTGCCTTTTGATTCTCTTCTTTTATCAGCTATTTGTAAGGCCTCCTCAGACAACCATTTTGCCTTTTTGCATTTCTTTTTTCTTGAGGATGGTCTTGATCACTGTCTCCTGTAGAATGTCATAAACTTCCATCCATAGTTCTTCAGGCACTCTATCTATCAGATATAATCCCTTGAATCTATTTGTCACTTCCACTGTATAATTATAGGGATTTGATTTAAATCATACCTGAATGGTATAGTAGTTTTCGCTACTTTCTTCAATTTAAGTCTGAATTTTGCAAGAAAGACAATTGTAAAATTGTTATTTCTGCCATAAGGATGGTATCATCTGCATTTTTGAGGTTATTGATATTACTCCCAGCAATCTTGATTCCAGTTTGATTCCAGATGTAAAAAACAATTGTAGAAGACATTTAAAGAGCTAAAACAAGACATGGAACATGGATAAAGTCAAGAAAATATGATGTATGAGCAAAATGGAAATATCAATGAAGAGATTAAAAAACATAAAAAGGAACCAAGAAAGAAATTGTGGATATGATAAGTTACAATAATTGAAATGAAGAAGCCACTACTGAGATTCAAAAACATATTTGAGTAGATAGAAGGAAGAAAAAGAGAACTTGAACATAGGGCAGTTGAAATTACTGAGTCTGAGGAATAGAAAAAAATAGATTGAAGGAAAATTAGAAGAGCCTGAGCCATGGAATTAAAAGACGCTTACTCCTTGGAAGAAAAGTTATGTCCAACCTAGATAGTATATTCAAAAGCAGAGACATTACTTTGCTGGCTAAGATCTGTCTAGTCAAGGCTATGGTTTTTCCTGTGGTCATGTGTGGATGTGAGAGTTGAACTGTGAAGAAGGCAGAGTGCTGAAGAATTGATGCTAACTGTGGTGTTGAAGACTCTTGAGAGTCCTTTGGACTGCAAGGAGATCCAACCAGTCCATTCTGAAGGAGATCAGCCCTGGGATTTCTTTGGAAGGAATGATGCTAAAGCTGAAACTCCAGTACTTTGGCCACCTCATGCGAAGAGTTGACTCATTGGAAAAGACTCTGATGCTGGGAGGGATTGAGGGCAGGAGGAGAAGGGGACGACAGAGGATGAGATGGCTGGATGGCATCACTGACTCGATGGACATGAGTCTGAGTGAACTCCGGGAGATGGTGATGGACAGGGAGGCCTGGCGTGCTGTGATTCATGGGGTCGCAAAGAGTCAGACACGACTGAGTGACTGAACTGAAACTGAACTGAGGGATCTGTGAGATGCCATCAAATCAAGTAACATACCTATTGTGAAAGTTCCAGAAAGAAAAGAGAGAGAGAGAGAAATTATTTGAAGAGATAATTCCTGAGAATTTCCCATGTTTTGTGAAATATATGGATATAGGCATTCAAGAGGCTCAACCAACTTCAGACTTGATAAACTCAAAAATATTTCTTCTGGAGCACAATATAATCAAAACTTTGAGAGGCAGAGAGAGAGAGAATTTTGAAAGCAGCAAGAGACAAGTGAGTTATCACACTCAGATTCCTGGTAACATTATTAGCAGATTTCTCATTAGGAACTTGAAGGGCAGAAGGAAATGGGTTGAGATATTCAAAATGCTGAAGAATTTTATCAACCAAAAATCCTGCATCTGGAAAACTGTCTTCAACATGAGGGTGAAGTTAAGACAGTACCAGATAAACAAGAATTGAGGGTAATTACAAGAATTACTCCTAGATCTAACCTGCAGAAAATGCTAAAGGGAATCCTTCAAATTGAAATAAAAGGACATTAGGCTATAATTTGAAGCCATAAGAAGAAATGAAGATCTTTGCTAAAGGTAGATACACAAACAATCATACTATGATTTGAATGTTTGTGCCCCACCACCCTGAATTCACATGTTGAAATTCTAATACCTAATGCGATATTAATAGCATTAGAAAGTTGGGCTTTGGGCAGTGATTAGGTCATCAGGGCAGAGCCCTCATAATGAAATTAACACCCTTATGAAAGAGGCCCGAGAGATCTCTCAACCCTTCCACACTGTGAGGTCACAGTGAGAAGACACTATGAACCAGGAAAAAGGCCTTCAACAGAATGTGACCATGAAGTCAGCTTGATCATAGACTTCCAATTTCCAGAAATGAGAGAAGTAAATTTCTATTATTTATATGCTGTCTAGTCTGTGGCATTTTGTTATAGCAGTCAGAATGGACTGAGACAAATTATAGAAGTTAGTTTTATTGTAACTTTGGTTTTCAACTCCATTTTTTTTTCTTCATGATTTGAGACCAATTCATATAAAAACAATCCTTAGCCTATGTATCAGACATAGGCATAATTTTGTGACATCAAAAACTCAAAGGAGTAGGGAAGTAACTGAATAGGAGTAGAGGATTTTTTCATATTGTCATTAAGTTGGTACAAATGTAAATTTGACTGTTGTAACTTAAAGATGTTAAATGTAATTTCCATGGTAACCATACACACACACACAAGCTCAGCTAGAGGAGTGAAATGTAGAGAGATAGAATGGGTCGAGTTTTAGTTTTGCAAGATGAAAATTTTTCTGGGGATGGATAGTGGTGATGATTGCACAACAATATGAATGTATTTAATGCCCTTGAACTATACATTTAAAAGTGATAAAAATGATAAGTTATATGTTTATGCATATTTTATCACAATTTAAAAAGCACAGAAATGCACCAAGGTATTCATAATTACTAGGATAGATAAAATGAAAAAGACAGTGTATTAATAAGGATGCAGAGAAGTTGAATCCTTCTTATATTCTTGGTGGATTTATAAGATGGTTTAACCACTTTGGGAAGGGCTTCCCTTGTGGCTCAGCTGATAAAGAATCCACCTGCAATGTGGGAGACCTGGGTTTAATCTCTAAGTTGGGAAGATCTCCTGAAGAAGGGAAAGGCTACCCACTTCAGTATTCTGGCCTGGAGAATTCCATGGACTTACAGTCCATGGGGTCCATGGGGTATATAGTCCATGGGGTCTCAAAGAGTCGGACACAACTGAGCGACTTTCATACTCACTCACTCACTCAACCACTTTAAGAAACAATTTGTTCCTCAAAATGTCAAACATAAAATTACCATATAATATAGAAATTCCAAAATTTTTAATTATATAATCAACAGAATTGAAGACAATGTCCACACAAAAGCCTGTCATAATAGTCAAATAATGGAAATGACCCAAATGTACATCAGCTGACAAAATTGATAAACTATATGTAGTACATCCATAAAACATATTGTTACTCAGCCATAAAAATGAATGGCATACTGATACATGCTATAGTAAGGATGAACCTTGAAAGCATTATGCTAAGGCAAAGACAGACTATATTATATGATTCTATTTATATGAAATGTTCAGAATAATAAATTTTATAAAAATAGGAGGTAAATTATTGGTTGTGGGGGCTTCTGAGGAAAAAAGTGGGGAGTAATTCTAATAAACAGGGGTTTATTCTTGTGGTGATGAAAATTTTCCAAATTTAGATAGTGCTAATCATTGCACTTGTGGCTCAGCTGGTAAATAATCCACTTGCAATGTGGGAGACCTGGGTTTGATCCCTGGGTTGGGAAGATCCCCTGGAGAAGGGAACGGCTACCCATTACAATATTCTGGCCTAGAGAATTCCATGGACTATATCATAAATGGGATCACAAAGAGTCAGACACGAGTGAACGAGTTTCATTTTCAATCATTGCACTACTTTGTGGATATACTAAAAAAGCTTAATTTTACATTGAAACAGTGTAATTTTTATGGTTTGTGAATTATATCTCAATAAAGCTACTATTAAGAAAAGATTCACAGGAGACAGAATTTCACTGTTAGTTCTTATAACAAGGCAACCTTGGCTGATGAAACAACCTGTGATGTCTATAACCTAGTAAACAGTGGTATTTATTTTCCATTATGAAAATGATTATAATTCCAATAGAGTAATTCCATAAATTATTAAAATAGCTTCTCTTTTTTCCCCCTGGATGTGTTTCACTGATGGTTCTTATTGCGTAAGTGAGTACAGATTTTCTTAAGTTACACAATGAATCCTTTCAACCACATCTGAAACAGGGCTTGTCAGGGGCAGAAATGAAAATGTAGGCTTATCATGGTGAATTACCAGACTGAGCCAGGTACACCTCTTTTTTGGTATCTATTCTCTCACACACCCATTTCTCAATAAGCATTTTCAAAGAGTTGAGAGAGTTCTCTGAACCAGGCCAAGTCCTTGCTGCTCAGAGAAAACATCTTAAATTCTCCTTCTATTTTTCCTGGCATCTTAGTATGATTCCTATCTTGGGGAGTATAATGCTGTGTGTGCCAATTCCTAACAACTTTTAAAGTATTGAGGAGAAATAAAGGTCTTGGCAAGAGAATCTGCAAGTGTAGTATTGGACTCTGAAAGATACTAGGGTGGGTTCAGTGAAAAGGTAAGTCAAGAACTATACATAGTTCTCCTTGCCATGAGCCTAGAAGTGGACCACACACTTCTCTGGCTTTTCTCCTTGGTGATGCTGTGCTTCCCAAGCATAGTCAACATGTATTTGAGCAGCATGAAGATACAAGTTTTTTTGAAAGTCGATTTGGACATTATTTTGATGTTGTGGTTTTTTTTACAAGTGTATGTTTGCCTTATAACTTTCTAATTTTTTTCTTAAACCTTTCTTAATCCACTTTAAATAAAGGTCTTGGCAAGAGAATCTGCAAGTGTAGTATTGGACTCTGAAAGATACTAGGGTGGGTTCAGTGAAAAGGTAAGTCAAGAACTATACATAGTTCTCCTTGCCATGAGCCTAGAAGTGGACCACACACTTCTCTGGCTTTTCTCCTTGGTGATGCTGTGCTTCCCAAGCGTAGTCAATATGTATTTGAGCAGCATGAAGATACAAGTTTTTTTGAAAGTCGATTTGGACATTATTTTGATGTTGTGGTTTTTTTACAAGTGTATGTTTGCCTTATAACTTTCTAATTTTTTTCTTAAACCTTTCTTAATCCACTGTTCAGCTAAAAAATGGAAACAATAGTGAAGTTGTTCCAGATTTTTGTTTATAAGAATTTTATGAGCATAAAAATTCTTTCAAACTGATGCCCATCTCCTGATTTTCTAAAAAAGTACTTCTGTGTCTTTTAAAATAAATAATTGGCATTCAAATTCAGAGGGCTGGATAGAGTTGAGCCATTATGGAGTTTGTATGTGCTGGCTCATCACTGTGATAAAAATTCTGCCATTAACTTTCCTGTGAGGTTAGAGCCAATAATGCAAGGTTCCAAATAATTATAATTATAGCCAGAGTTAAAGAGCTTAAGCCCTAGACTTCTACTACTGAGTTTCTACTACTAGGGTTCTTGAAAGGTAACATATAAATATAAGATCTTGAAGGATGTCACTGCCAGGCTAATAGCAGCAGGTAAATATAAGCAGCCATAGTATAAGCATAGGTGAATGAGTATGGATTAGAAAGATATGCAAGAGGCAGGATTGAAGCTTTAAATTATACATGATCTTGTGTATGGTCAGGAATCCATGAGAAGGGAGATCTCAGGACAGAAGCAAGAATTGACTAATAGAAATCCAGGATGAACTCTGCAGTTCTGGGGGAGAATAGTCTAAGGGCAGGAAAATAGAGGTGAATTGCAGAGTAATCAGGAGTTAACTGCAGGTAAAGCTAAATCAAAATACAGGCATGGTTGTTATAGGTCAGCAAAGCCTGGAAGCAGATTCTGAGAAGGCAGATAGAACACGTAACATAAAGGGATAATTGGTTAACTCCATTGAGATCTATCCCTGTTTCAATGGGAATCTATGAGACTGAGGGTGAGAATCAAGGCTGTCATTTCCTTCAGTTTTACCATCATCAGCATCATTGTCACTGCCATCAGCAGAATCTCCGCTATTTATCGGTGGCTTCTTTACATTCCAGGAACTAAGAATTTACATGCATTGTTTAATTCTTTTTTGTTGTTGTTGTTTCATTTAATTCTTTTAACAGTTATATCCTCTTAATTTGGGGCTTCCCAGGTGATGCTAGTGGTAAAGAACCTGCCTGCCAAAGCAGGAGATATTAGAGACGTGGAGTTTGATTCCCAGGTGGGGAAGATCCTCTGGAGACGGACACAGCCACCTGCTCCAATATTCTTATCTGGGGAATCCCATGGACAAAGGAGCCTGGCAGGCTACAGTACATGGGGTCACAAAGGGTTGGATACAACTGAAGCAACTTAGCACACGTGCACACATTCTTAATTTTATTATTTCATTTTCATATTAACAACAACAGCAAAATAACTAATGCTCAGAAAAGGTAGATCCCTTGCTCAAAGGCATATGGGCAGTAAATAAAGAAAGCTAGCATTCAAGATCTACTCTAGAGTCTAAGTTTTTAAAAACCAGACTCTTTGTCTCCAGGACAGAGGAGCCTGGTGGGCTACAGTCCATGGGGTCACAAAGAGTTGGAGACGACGGAGCGACTAACACACTTTCTGTCTCTAATGGCATCTCTTTCCCATTAATATGAGAATGGATGATATGCAGTGGGAGCTGCATAAAATCTTATCTTACCCTTGTCTCAGGTTAGTCATGGAGTGTGATTTATAGATGAAGGGGCAGAATTTCAGGGAAAGAACTGACCCACTCTAATAGGCAAACAGAGCTTGTCCTGTTCATTAGATGTTATAGCCACACACTTGTTTCTATAGTCTGAGTCTGTGTATGTGGAGAGGGGGAAGTATTTTTAACTATGTCTCAAGCTCAGAGGGTGGAACTGGTAGGGTCCTCAGAGATTTCCTAGCTCAACTCTCTTGCTCTATTAGACGACCTTCAAACTTAATTCAATTGGCAAACAGAAGCCTCTGCCAGCTTTTCCTAACTCCAAAGCCCGTAGGCCTAGACAGTTTCTCTTTCTTAGGAGATCCATGACATTTTTCCCTGTGGCTATAAGAGCACTGGCTGGATTTTGTTATGCGTTATTGTTCACAGTTCTCTCTTTTCCCATCATTATTGGGGATGCAAGCAATCCAAGGTCAGAAGTTCTGTTCTAATCCTTTTTTTCTCAATACCTATTACCTAATACAGAGGGAGTATAGTTACCAAAATGTATTGAATTGAATTTCATATATGACTAAACTAAGTGCCAAAATATTAAGCAATTTGCTGAAATCACAGGTAGATAGCAAGACCAGGAAAGATTTCTCCTGCTCATAATTTATACTACAGAACTGTGGCCCTCAGCTGGTGTAAGTGTTAGTCTCTTTCTCTTTGTATGATGTATGTAAGGGGGTGTTACTTTCTAACCATGCTCCTCTGAGCAACCTGTTATCACTCTCAGGTAATTTTCCAGGGTTTTTTTTTTTGTTTGTTTTTTTTTTGCTGTTTGAGTACCTACAGAGTGAGGATGGAATTTAAAAAATTTACTTTGCACAGCATTAGCCTAAAAGCTACTTTATTGCCTTTTTTCTTTGATGAAAAGATCCAAACGCTAATTCATAAGGAGCTAAATTGATTTCCATACAATCTTGTAGGGAACTGGTGACAAAATTAAACAAATTTGAATCTATGTAGGAGTTTTTGTTTCACTTTCATGCATTGGAGAAGGAAATGGCAACCCACTCCAGTGTTCTTGCCTGGAGAATCCCAGGGACGGGGGAGCCTGGTGGGCTGGCGTCTGTGGGGTCGCACAGAGTCGGACACGACTGAGGCAACTTAGCAGCAGCAGGAGTTTTTGTGTGTTTTTGTTTTTTAGCTCTAACAACATTGAACCATCCCCTGCATAGTCTTAGAATTTAACACAAATATATTATAAATATAAATTATATAAATACAAATGCTTAAAGGCAACAACAACAATATCCACAGCCAAACCAAAAAAACCCTTTGTGTGTGTACCTAATTTTATGTATGCTTTGTGAGTCTGGAGAAAAATGTGAAAGATCACTCTCAATTGTCTGCCTTGGAAGCAGAGTGGTGGGACTGAAGGGAATTTTAGTTGGAGATTATTACATTTTTATTCATTTTTTGTGGCTTCCCACAAAAATTAATAACATTTTAAGAATTCTGAGTGACTGAACTTAACATCTGAACACATTATTTTCATTCAGGGCCATCTATTCAGCTTCCTTATTGTAAGGAAGAGATGAGTTAGGCTACCACAAGTAAATGAGATTTGTTGTATTGATTAGTGAGCCATGACTGCATAGGACCCAGGAACAAGAGAACAAGCGAGATTTTCTGGGAACTTTACCCAGAGGGTGAACTCTGAATTCCTGAAGACTTTTGGAACTTCAGAAAAACCACCCGAGATTGACTCTTGTGCTCACTGTTAGCACCTCATAGCCATATTCCCGTGGTGCCTCCCATAACTAGCCCACTACCAACTGACAAATTCTGATTTTCTCAGTTAAAATTCCTGAGAGGGAGAAAGAGTTGGATTGGCCAAGATCATCTCTTGGGGTCATACCTTAGAAAACATTGTTCTCCTTTCTAGTGTATGTGAAGTACAAAGTTGTCTTTCTATCAGATGCCTATACACCTGGTACAACCTGTTGCCTGGGAGGTGGACTCATGTGTTGTAAAAGTCATGTGGATGTGGGAGGGATCAGTACAGTTCAGTCACTCAGTTGTGTCCGACTCTTTGCAACCCCATGGACTGGAGCACGCCAGACTTCCCTGTCTATCACCAACTCCCGGAATTTACTCATGTCCATTGAGTCAGTGATGCCATCCAACCATCTCATCCTCTGTCCCCTTCTCCTCCTGCCTTCAATCTTTCCCAGCATCAGGATCTTTTCAAGTGAGTCAGTTCTTCATATCAGGTAGCCAAAGTATTGCGGTTTCAGCTTCAACATCAGTCCTTCCAATGAATATTCAAGACTGATTTCCTTTAGGATGGACTGGTTGGATCTCCTTGCAGCCCAAGGGCCTCTCAAGAGTCATCTCCAATACTACAATTCAGTTCTTCTCCAACACCACAGTTCTTCAGTGCTCAGCTTTCTTTATGGTCCAACTCTCACATCCATACATGACTACTGGAAAAACCATAGCTTTGACTCGATAGACCTTTGCTGGCAGAGTAATGTCTCTGCTTTTTAATATGATGTCTAGGTTGGTCATAACTTTTCTTCCAAGGAGCAAACATCTTTTTTTTTTTTTAATTTTATTTTTACTTTATTTTACTTTACAATACTGTATTGGTTTTGCCATCCAGCAAACATCTTTTAATTTCATGGCTGCAGTCACCATCTGCAGTGATTTTGGAGTGCCCCCCAAAAAGGTCTGTCACTGTTTCCATTGTTTGCCCATCTATTTGCCATGAAGTGATGGGATTGGATGTCACGATCTTAGTTTTCTGAATGTTGAGTTTCAACTTTTTCACTCTCCACTTTCACTTTCATCAAGAGGCTTTAGTTCTTTGCTTTCTGCCATAAGGGTGGTGTCATCTGCATATCTGAGGTTATTGATATTTCTCCTGGCAATCTTGATTCCAGCTTGTGTTTCATCCAGCCCAACATTTCTCAAGAGGGACAGGGAAGTCCTTGACTGTCACTGGCTTTTGGTAAGCCCATTCAGTATTTATTTTTCTTGTCAATTTTAGCCTCTGCAGAGGAATATTATTTTGTGTGTGCCTCACTTGTTATTTCTAGGACCATCGTTATTTCTTAGCTGCATTCCTTGCTGAACTCTCATTACATCCTACTGAGGTTGCTTCTGTGTAAGTGTGTAACCATCACTAGACTGCACATTATCTAAAGCATGGGCTTGTGACTGCTTAATGTGGTATCCCAGGCATCCATCTAGCCAGCAAAAGGTCTTCAGCAAATATTATTGAAATGAATCCCAGACAACCATGAAATTCTTTGAATTTGTTAAAGCACAGCAGAGTTCCATTTCTAGGAGCCTGAGTCCCTTTGAGTGCTCATCTCTAGCTGATATTTGTATTAGTAATTCTGCAACACATCCTGGGGCTTAGCAGGTCTTCAGGGTGTTGATATGATTTTGGGTATCTTGGAAATGGTTATGAAAAGATGGCAGTGGTTAACAAGGTGGGGCTGGGCAAGGCTGAGTGAGATGGGAGGCTGGGTAACTTGGGATTGATTGTGTAACGTGAAAGATAACCCACCCATCTGAAAGTGTAAAGTAAAAAGGAGGCGATGCAGATCTTATCTGTTTCTATCTCTGATATGGAAAGCTTAGAAACAGCTGTCAAACCCTGCCTAGGTCTCCTCCATACGCTGCCTTTGATGTAAATCCTAAGGGAGTGATACCTACACAATCACAGCCTTGTTCCACATTGCACAATAAGCCTCCCATGACCTTGGACTCTCAGGTCTGTTCTGAGGGTGATGTACAGAGACACTGAAACTGTCAGAGAAGCCCTTTTCTCTCTGAATAATTTTTAGGACACTTTAAAATGTCACCTATCAAAGCATAGCTCCTTCCCATGGTACCTAGTTTGGGAAAGTATTTTTCAGGGTGCAAAGGGTGGGTGGCATGACATCAGTGTAAAATCACAGGCTGCCTAAAGGTCAAGACTCCCCTTTGCCCCCAACCCCCAGTTATGCCAAACAAGCAAACTAACCTGGGAGAAACATGTTAATGGCATGAAAGAGCACAGAGTGTACATCTGTTTTAGCCAGAGAAATATAGAGCCAGTTCATAGTATCTTAAGCCAATGTCATTCCAGAAATCCTCCACAGGGTCCATCTAACCTATATCCCCCTCTTATAGATAGGAGAATAAAGAGGCTGGGGTAGAAGTAAAATGATATGATTATTTTTAAAAACTGTATGAAGTTTACTGCCAAGTAGTGGTGATTGGAGATAGTGACCTAGATATTTTAAAAGAGAATTTACAGCCTCTTTGTCTCAGCACTCTAGACAAATAAGGCAAAAGTATTACACTCAGCATCAATGTTTATTTTTTTCTCAATAGCTTTGTGGTAAGGAATATAAGTGTTGGTGTCATAAAAAATTAGATTTGAATCCAAACTTGAATACTTACTAGCTGTGGGGTCTTGGCTGAGTTAGTCCCTTGAGAGCCTGAGTCTTCTCATATGTAACAGGGATATTCAAATCTCCCTGGCATGTTTCTTGGGAGGATTAAGTACCTTGAAGTGAAGTACTGGGGACAGGCCGTGGCATAGTGATTGCCCGATAGTTGTTTATAGTAAAATTCTGTTTGGAATGTATCTTCTTACCTAGGGCCTGCTTATCTTCCTTTTCAGTCTTATCCAGGCTTTTATGGAGCTTTTGATTGATGGGAACCTACAGAGAAACACTGAGCCAGCACTCACTTCCTAGTGGACACTAGATACCAGCATTGGCAGATGACCTAGGGAAACAGTGAGGTCTTACTGAAACCCTGCTTTTGAACCCCTCATGGCTGGTGTCAGTGCCTCATGGTAAAATATGAAGTTACCCACTCTCTTTGCCTCTGTTTGGTTTGGATGACTTAACAGATACACCCACAGGTATATCAGGCTTGGAACTACATGTTACCACATGCCCTGTGTACCATTATAAAGAACTTTCTTTTTTTGCCATTTGAATTTGTCTTAAGTTACTTTAAGTGTTTATTGATATTGGTGTTATGAATTTATTTATCAGCTTTATGAAGTTCTGGCTTCTGTTTCTTAGTTTTCCAACTGTGAACTTTCAATTGTCCAATTTTAAGCACCAACTCAGATCATTTCCAATCTTGAATTAATTACCTGGCTCCTAGTCTCTAAATTTCCTAGTATATAGATCAAGGTCTTTAAATGTGAGATGATGCATCTTACTAACAACTACCTTATGTTTTTTTAATTTACTTTTTAATGAAGGATAATTGCTTTACAGAATTTTGTTGTTTTCTGTCAAACTTCAACATGAATCAGCCAGGTATACATATATCCCCTCCCTTTTGAATCTCCCTCCCATCTCCCTCCCCATCCCACCCCTCTAGGTTGATACAGAGCCCCTGTTTGAATTTCTTGAGCCATACAGCAAATTCCCATTGGCTATCTATTTTACATATGGTAATGTAAGTTTCCATGTTACCCTTTCCATGCATCTCACCCTCTCCTCCCTTCTCCCCATGTCCATTCTCTATGTCTGTTTCTCCATTGCTACCCTGTAAATAAATTCTTCAGAACCATTTTTCTAGATTCTGTATATGTGTGTTAGAATACAATACGTATCTTTCTCTTTCTGACTCACTTCTGCAGCACTATTTACAATAGCTACAACTTGGAAGCAACCTAGATGCCCATCAACAACTGCCTTATTTTTATGAGGGTTTGCATGGCACGGTATCATGGTTAAGAGCACAAACACTGGAGCAGACTGTTCAGGTTCTATTCTGGAACTATGATTCACTATGTATGTGATCCAAGACAAGTTACTTAACCCTTCTGGACCTCAAGTTCCTCATCTTCATAGAATGCTTATATGGATTAAATGAGTTTGTGTATGTAAAGCACTAATAAACAGTCCCTGCACAGCAAGCACTATAGAAGTGTTAACCGTTGTCATTATTGTTATGCATGTGAAAAGACTGGTCCCTCTTTTCTGGGGAAGAGCACTAATCAAACTGTAATCATCATCCTGCTAATATTCAGGTCTAGAACTTCCAAGAGGATTGTATGATGGATCCCCCTGAAGGCAAGTAAGACTGGAGGTTAAGCAGAGAACAGGGGAATCTTATACCCAGAACTGTGGGTTTGCTGGATACAAGGCCATATCGTATGGTGAAATGTCACTGGAATGCTGGAGAAGAGGATTCACACAAGTCACAAAAACAAGCTTGATGCATGATATGTAAGCCTGTTGTGGGAAAGCTGATGGAGGTGAGAAGAGTAATATGCATTGTACTAGAGAATCATAAGATGACAACAGGGGCTAGGCCTAAGAAAATTTGTGATGTGGCATGGGTGGGTTGGCTATATTGAAATGAGAAGGATCAGAGCAGTCATGATGAACTACCCATTCTTTCCCCTAATAGGTTAAGTTTGACACTTTCCTTAGCTAACCTGTTAGAAAGTTTTGGTACATTCCTGGGCTGGATGAAACACAAGCAGGAATCAAGATTGCTGGGAGAAATATCAATAACCTCAGATATGCCGATGACACCACCCTTATGGCAGAAAGTGAAGAAGAGCTAAAGAATCTCTTGATGAAAGTGAAAGAGGAGAGTGAAAAAGTTGGCGTAAAGCTCATCTTTCAAAAAACTAAGATCATGGCATCCAGTCCCATCACTTCATGGCAAATAGATGGGCAAACAATGGAAATAGTAGCTGACTTTATTTTGGGGGGCTCTAAAATCACTGCAGATGGTGACTGCAGCCATGAAATTAAAAGGCACTTACTCCTTGGAAGGAAAGTTATGAGCAACTGAGACAGCATATTAAAAAGCAGAGACATTACTTTGACAACAAAGGTCCATCTAGTCAAGGCTATGGTTTTTCCAGTAGTCATGTATGGATGTGAGAGCTGGACTATAAAGAAAGCAGAATTGATGCTTTTGAACTGTGGAGTTGGAGAAGACTCTTGCAAGTCCCTTGGACTGCAAGGAGATCCAGCCAGTCCATCCTAAAGGAATTCAGTCCTGAATATTCATTGGAAGGACTGAGGTTGAAGTTGAAACTCCAATAATTTGGCCACCTGATGCAAAGAACTGACTCATTGGTAAAGACCCTGATGCTGGAAAAGATTGAAGGCAGGAGAAAGGGATGACAGAGAAATAGATGGTTGGATGACATCACCGACTCAACGGACATGTGAAGTGAGTACTAAGTGAAGTCGCTCAGTCGTGTCCAACTCTTTGCGACCCCACTCCGTCTATGGGATTTTCCAGGCAAGAATATTGGAGTGGGTTGCCATTTCCTTCTCCAGGAGATCTTCCCAACCCAGGGATTGAACCTGGGTCTCCCGCATTGTAGGCAGATGCTTTACCGTCTGAGCCATGAGTAAACTCCAGGAGTTGGTGTTAGAGAGGCCTGGTGTGCTGCAGTCCATGGTGTCGCAAGACTTGGACACAACTGAGTAACTGAACTGAACTGAACAGGATGTATTCCTGAGACAGGAAACAGTTTCCCTTAGCTATTGTTATTACCAGGTAAATCAGGTTCTAAGTTGGTCATGATGTTCACTGGGGCTGGGGGGCATCTACGACTTCTTCAAACAGTAGCTTAGCAGTTGTAGATATGGAAAATTTTAAATCATATTCTCTAATACTTGGAAAATAATAAATAGCTCTTAATTCATGGAGATAATAGATTTAAGAAATTACACAAAAATTTATTTCTTGCCCTTGCTACTAAAATTTAATGCACACTTTGTGCTGAGTGTTATAGCAGTTTGTGTCTGTCATTTCATTGGTCCTTAGATCAACCCAATAAAAATAAAAGAAAATAAATATGGTAACATATTATTAGGTTTATTTTTTCATATGATTGATGTACTGCTCAGAGAGATTATATTATTTGCTGTATGATACCATAAACTGACTTAAGTTAAAGGTAAGTAGAGTGCAGGAATTAAGTCAATAGGAACAATTAAAAGGCTACAGTCACAGTCTAGATGAGACATAATGGAGGCTTAGACCTAGGTGGAAATGCTGGAGTTGGTGGCATATTGTCAGATCCTGGATACAGTTGAAGGTATATCTGACAGAATGAATGTGGGTAAGGATAGAAGCCAAAGAGTCAAGGAGGAAATGAAATTTCTTGGCCTGAGGAAATAAGACAGCTGAAATTGCCACAAAGTGTGAAAGGCTGAAGGGGAAGCAGGTTTAGAAAGCGAGAACGAGAGTTCAGTTTTGGACCTATTAAGTTTGAGATACTGTAGGAAACATACAATGGAGATGTCAGGTAAACAGTCTGAAATTCAGGACAGACCTCTTTGGAGATAGAAACTTAGTATTCTGGCCCATAGATTTTTTAAACAATAGAAGTATAGTTGATTTACAATCTCATGTTAGTTTCAGATGTGTAGAAAATTGATTCAGTTATATATACATATATGTGTGTGTATATATATGTGTATATATATATTTTCGGCTTCTTTTCTATTATAGGTTATTACACGATACTGAATATAGTTCCCTGCACTATATAGTAGGTCTTTGTTGTTTATCTATTCTTTATGTAGTAGTGTGTTCATCCCAAACTCCTAATTTATCCCTCCCCTTTGGCAACCATAATTTTGTTGTCCATGTCTGTCAGCCTGTTTCTGTTATGTAAATAAATTCATTTGTGCCATTTTTAAGATTATACACACAAGTGATATCATATGATATTTGCCTTTCCCTGTCTGACTTACTTCACTTAGTGTGATAATCTCTAGATCCATCCATGTTTCTGCATATGGCATTACTCATTCTTTTCTTTTTTTTTTTTAATCATCTTTGTCTTTTCTTTTTTTTTTTTATAGTATCATTAATTTTATTTCTACTTTATTTTACTTTACAATACCGTATTGGTTTTGCCATACATTGACATGACTCCACCATGGGTGTATATTATTCTTTTCTATGGCTGAGTAATAGATATTTTTAAAGATACAAGACTTAAGATATTATCTTAAGCATGAATGTAAATACAAGAAAAAAGAAGACCAAAGACAAAGTCTTGGGTGGGCCATACCTCTTATAAATTGGGAAGGAAGAGGCAGTGTTAGCAAAGGACAATGAGAAAACACATCCAGTGGAACAGGGGGGAAGAAAAGAATTGTGGTGGCCTGGAAGCCAAGTGCAAAAGTGCATTAAAAAGAAGAGAGGGGTTCTTCACTGTGGGTTCAGGGGTAGAGAATCCACTTTACAGGATTAAGTGGATTAACATCAACTAAGCTGGCATGCCACAACTGGAGATCCCACATGCTGCAACTGAAACCCAATGCAACCAAACAAATAAATAAATATTTAAAAAATTAAGAGAAGGGAGGGATTCAGTTGTGTCCAAATGCTGCTATCCATCAAGATGAAGGTGATAGCTGACCATTTAGACCTAACAACATAGGTAGGGTTCATTAGTGGTCTTGAAAAGAACTATTTGATAATGTGAGTTTGCATGAATCTTTGGGGAAACAAAGCAGTTTGGAGTAGATTTAAGAGACATGCGTGCATGCTAAATTGCTTCCGTTGTGTCCAACTCTTTGCAATGCCAAGGACTGGTACCCCCCAGGCTCCTCTGTCCATGGGATTCTCCAGGTAAGAATACTGGAGTGGGTTGCCATTTCCTTCTCCAGGGATCTTCCTGACCCAGGGATTGAACCCACATCTCTTATGTCTCCTGCATTGACAGACAGGTTCTTAGTGCTGCCTGAGAAGTCCAAATTTAAGAGACAGTGGGAAGAAAATATTTGGTGGCACCAAGGGTTGGGGGGAGAGATATACTTCTGGAAATATCAAGCTGTATACTTTCACAGACAAGGGAGGGTGCACATGAGACCTGGAGTTTGACCCTGATACTCTGGTCAGTTCATCATGACACACTATCCTAAGGCTTTCACAGACTGGACCTGTATATTCATTTTCCCTGTCTTCTAACCATCCTTGAAGCCATTGTCTTTAGTTGAGCGCTGTTTCACTATTCTATCCTAAATGGAGATGTTGTGTTGTGAGTTGGCCATGTTTTGGTGACTATAGCTCTTGCTCTGACAGAAAGGCGACAACTAGTCTACTGTCAAGTTTTCTCTGGATGACCTGAGAGTAAAAAATCACTTCTCTAGAGAGTAGAGCCTAACTGGCCATTAAAATAAGGTTGAGTGTTGTTCTATGACCTATGAGGTTATTATCAGAATATGGAGTTTGCTGTCAGGGCTTTGAAGGATCAGAAGAATAAAAATTAGTGGGAAAGAATCTGAGAAAAGAAAAGAGGCATCTAAAATTATTACTTTTAACTCTGCTCCCCTAAATAATAAATGAAGAGCTGGATGGTAGGAAGCATATAGATACAGATCTGTATAGTGTTAGTTGCTCAGTCACGTCGGACTCCATGACCTCATGGACTGTAGCCTGCTGGGCTCCTGTGTCCATGGAATTCTTCAGGCAAGAATACTGAATGGGGAGCCATTTCTTTCTCCAGGGGATCTTCCCAATCCAGGGATTGAACCCTGGTCTCCTGCATTGCAGGCAGATTCTTTACCATGCGAGTCACTAGGGAAGTCCATATATCTTTGTGTGTGTGTATGTGTGTGTGTGTGTGTGTGTGTATGTTAAGGAATGAGTAGACACTCTCCAGGAAGGCAGTCATTGGGTTTGAGGATTTGACTATCTTTGTCAATGTAGTTAGTGACCCATAGGCCATTAATGGGCCACTTTAGTAATTTCAGATGAAAAGCACTCTTTTTTTTTTTCATTAAACAAATTTAAATTCAGAGAAGTATTGCCCTATGTGTTTAGAGGGTCTCCAACAGATTACAATCTCTTTGGAAGAAAAACCAGGGTTTTTTCCCCCCCTTTTATTAGTTCTAATTTACCTATTTAGGAGTTCTGAATGTATTATACCTTCAATCAACATTTTTGATCAGTCCTGTCAACATGTGATGAGTGGCAGGAGGTGGGACAGATGGACAAAAACCTGTGGCAACTGAACTGGTAGTCTGATAATGGGGAATAGCTGGACAGAGATCCTTGATTGTTGTCTTGATGGTTATCAGGGAGTGCCACAGGTGATTCTTAAGATTTTATTTTATTTCTTAAAATTTTATCTTGAGGATTAGTCATTGTCAAGTCTCTATATGAGGAGATTTCTCATCAAGACTGAAAGAGAGAACGAAAAGAAAAATAAGAAGACTGAAAGAAAACTCATACATTATGTATCTTACGTTGTGGTCAAGGTCATATTCTTGGGTCCCTTTGTGGCTTGCTTATCAGAACAATTAGCATTTATGAACCAATCCAGCTTTATGATAATTTTTTATTCTAAAGAAATAACTATTATATAATGTGATAAATTAATGAAAAATTAATTTCATTTAGAAGCTGTAATTTTTAACTTCCATCTCCAGGGTTTCACTGGTTTAATCAACAAATATTGAACTACTGAAAGAAAACCCCTAAATCCTTAATGGTTATCTACATTGTATACAATATGAGTGCAATGTTGTTTGTGCTTTTTAAAACCAATTTTTTTCAATTTTTACTACCACAAACAATGATGTACTGAATGACATCATAAACATATTTTTTAATTTATAGGAATTGTTTATATTTTACAGGTATTAATCCTTTGTTATATGCCTTTTAAGTATTGTCTTTGAGGCTTTCCCCCTACTCTTGAGTTTTCTTGTATTTTTATATCTTATGTGTAACATAGACTAATCTCTGGTACAAACAACATCACAGATATCCAAGCTAGGATTACCACTGAAATTTACAGAACAGTCATATAATATACATTCATAAAAGATGATCAATTAGTACATGACTCTCTCTGTCTTAATACCAGTTATTTGCCTAACATTCTTTATTGTGTCAGTGGTATAATTTGAAGTCTTATCTCAAATTATCTAAAACAACTTTAAGAAAAGTCTGTCTATTAATCCTAAGAGGGACATGTCTAGTTCTTGGTGTGAAAAATGATTTGTAACAGAGTTTGAAGCTCTTAGAGAATGTGTTTTTAGAAACCAAAAAAAAGTGGTGTTATCGATTCAAACATTAATGCTATTTTTATTTTACTATGTTAATTTCTTTAATGTTCAACACCATTTCTCACGTCACTATCTTAGTTCATACCAAAGCCATTTTTATTTTCAATCTTACATACTTAAATTTCTGGAATTAAAATCTATAAAAGGTGACCTTCACTGAGTTACACTCTCATTCTCCCATCATTGTACCATTCCTTCACTTCTCTATGAAGAAGTATATGAACTTTAGCATTTTTAAATAGTCATAAAATTCTGTCAGAAGCCAAAGTGTATTTTGGTAATATGATCAGCACACTTTATATAGAAAATCTTTGGGTTGGCAGAATGATGAGTTCACAGAAGCAGAACCCTAGTTGAGATAATACTCAGCATCCTATCTTCCCCTATACTTACTCCAAATGGCGTTAAAACTAGGAGCAGAGTTTTGGTCATTTATTTTAGGAAACAAACTTCCCAGGAAGAAAGAACTAGAGGGTGAGGGAGGAATAAGGGACCAGCAGGATGATGACATTTTCTTTCTCTTCCTCTCTTAGGGGTTTGAGGGCAATGCAGCCCACTCTGGTATTCTTGCCTGGAGTATCCCATGGACAGAGGAGTCTGGTGGGCTACAGCCCGTAGGGTTGTACAGAGTCAGACACAGCTGAAGCAACTTAGCACTCAGACACTATTAGCTTATTTTGGGCTTCCCTGGTACCTCAGATGGTAAAGATGTGCCTCAGTGGAGATCCGAATTCAATCCCTGTGTCAGTAGGATATCCCGGAGAAGGGAATGGCCACACTGACCTGCCGTGTGTGTTCTTGTATTTGTGGTCTCCTCCCTTGCACTAAATTTTATAATGTTTCCTAAACGAAACAAGAGTCTATTGCGTGAGTGGTCTTTTTTCCCCCAAGCTAAAGCTCAGCTGGAATGCGGAATTGATATCTGAGGAAGTTGCATTGCTCCACCTAAGACCAATTTGTACCTAACTTCATTAAGCCTTTGGATCAAGTACTATGGCAATGTTTCCTCTCCCTTTCATCTTAGTAAGAAATCCACAATATAATTTGGGATGACACTGAAGTCTTTTAGGCTACATTTTCCAATCTTTTAGAAAGGGGTAGCCATATAACTAAATCTGACCACTGAGATGGGAGAAAAAAAATATTGAGTGAGGCTTCCAGGAAGTTTCAGAGAAAATTAGGGCAAACTTTTGTACTTTCCTATGGGCTGGTATGTGGATGAGATAGACGGAGCTCCAGCAGTCATTCTGGATTATCAGTGAAACTGGAATTCACATACTGAGAGGCCTGAATAGAACCCAAACCTATATCTCTGAGGACTGCAGAGATACCAATTGACTATGGACTGCCTAGTTCCAGAGTTCTTTTATGTGAGGAGGAAATAACCTATACTTTGTGCAAGCTATTTTTAGGTTTTCTTTTATGTGTAATTTTCTTCTATTACTGCAAACCAGAAACCCAGTGGCCACAAGATAGAAATCTCTAGTTGGTTCAGGAGATGCTGCAGTTTCCCCTTTAACTGTAGATAAATGAAATATAGTCTCCTGAGTATATGTATTATTACCTTGCTAAAAAAACTGATTTCATGTCTTAGCACCAAATATGAAAGACAGCTTTTAGAGTTGAGGTTTTAACTTGTAACCCTACTTTCTGGGTACCTGGACATCCTAGTTATATTCTGATTACCTTTGGAATATCTAGGACAACAAATAGCAATATAATTTCCACATTAATCTTCTCTCATTTCTTATCTAATTTCCATTGGCAGTGCTGTCCAAGAGTACACCTTCAGTCAATAATTTATTTGTTATTCACTTTTGACACTGGCCAGGTCACTAGCCACTGAAGAACTTAGCAATACCTTGCCTCCTAGGTAGTATAAAAACCAAGTGACACAAAAATGGGGTTTGTATATGTGTATTACTGGGGATAGTGGCACGCAACCTATCTAGCAATCAGAGGCACAGCATTCTCTGTATCCTGTGCGTGTTAGAGATAGAATAGTATCCAACCCTGAGGGAAATGCCTATCATCAGTGGAGAGTACACGAGGACCTGGACAGGTCACCGCTGAATGCATGTTGAACACCTAGGAATACTGCTGGGCAATTGTCTCAGCGATGTCTTATCTCTACTAGTGTGTAATCTTGGTACATTTTAACATATTTTGCTTCCTTTTGCATTTTCACATTGGCAACCTGAAGCTTAAAAAAGTCCGGAGTTTAGCATGGAGAATGAAGGTAGAACAAAAGCTAGAGCTGAACTGGAGAAAGAATGAAATTAACGTCTTGCCCTGAAAATGACTGATGGACTGAAATTGCTCCATGTAGATGGTGAGCATGCACATGTGTGTGTGTGTCTGTGTGCATTTTATCATTGTCTTCCCATTTGTATCTGAAGGTGTTTTTTCAGTTTTCTGTATATGCCTAGCTTTTTTTCTACTTTTCTCTCATGTATCTTTCTTCTCATGAAGTTTGGATTTTATTTATATATATGAATTATTGTTTCAAAGTCTTTTCCTCTAAATTCCTCCCTCTTTTTGTGTTAACAATTGCTGATCTTGTTTTTGCCTATCTCCTTCACATCATCTTTCTGTTCATAACACGTATCTTCAATACATCTTTCTGAACATTTCATTGTTCTCTCTTTTGACCACAAAACCAGAGAACTGAAGTGCAATATGTGTAATGGTGTGTTTCCTCTATTTGAAAACAAATAAAAGGTGATTTTTTTCAGTTCAAAATAACTGTCTGAACATATTACCTCTAATCCCTCTCTAAGTTTTAATAAAATAATGTGCAAAAAATATAAAAATAACATTTTTAAGGATCTTGGAAAAGCTTGGTGGGGTGTTGTTTTCAGGCTGAAACAATTGAGAGATTTCTGTGAGAAAATAAGCAGATGGTATCAGCTCCAAAATATACAGGTTTTTTGTTTGTTTTGCTTGTTTTAGTAGAACTGTAAAGTAATCCAGGGTGAGAGAAAGTGTAGACAGGAAAAGGAGGCCATACAGAGTTTGCTGTTTAACAGCTTCATCTATACCACCTGCTTAGATTAGCTGTTTTCACTATTTGTCGGGTATAAACAGAGGTACACATCACTTGCCAAATACATTTGGTATTCCTGATACAAGAAGTTCCAAGATGGAGTACGGAGGTCTATCAAACCAGGACAGTTTTCTGCTGCATTGACAGCTGTTAGGAGGAAAGAGAAATTGATACTCTAAGAGTAATTACCAATACCTGGTAAAGAAAATCTGAATTTATGTACTGTCTTTCATGTCTCCTATAAGCACAAAACCCAGGTTCTTACAATTAGAATCTTGATTTGCTATAGTGGAAGAGACATTTTCACTTGAACTTAGGACATAAATATCATTTCCTAATGCACAAATAAATTAAGGAAAGGTAAGAGCATGAAAGAAGACCTCTACATGCAACAAGAGAATAAAAATATTAAGGGATACTGTTCATGATGGGAACAAATAGATAAATTAATACCTATCAAATTATTACCCCTAAATAAATGTTTGAAGATATGAAGAAATGTATCAGTTCTACTTAAAAATGACAAAGCAGTAGTACCAACTATACCATCAGATTGCTATTTAAGGAAGTTCTCATAATTCATGAAATTTAAAGATGAAATTGTTGATTTAAGACAAGATATAACAGATAAACTGAATGGACACAGTCTATCACCAACTCCCAGAGTTCACTCAAACTCATGTCCATCGAGTCAGTGATGCCATCCAGCCATCTCATCCTCTGTTGTCCACTTCTCCTCCTGCCCCCAATCCCTCCCAGCATCATAATCTTTTCCAATGAGTCAACTCTTCACATGAGGTGGCCAAAGTACTAGAGTTTCAGCTTTAGCATCATTCATTCCAAAGAACACTCAGGACTGATCTCCTTTAGAATGGACTGGTTGGATCTCCTTGCAGTCCAAGGAACTTGCAAGAGTCTTCTCCAACACCACAGTTCAAAAGCATCAATTCTTTGGTGCTCGGCTTTCTTCACAGTCCAACTTTCACATCCATACACGACCACTGGAAAAACCATAGCCTTGACTAGATGGACCTTTGTTGGCAAAGTAATGTCTCTGCTTTTCAATATGCTATCTAGGCTGGTCATAACTTCCCTTCCAAGGAGTAAGCGTCTTTTAATTTCATGGCTGCAATCACCATCTGCAGTGATTTTGGAGCCCAAAAAAATAAAGTTTGACACCGTTTCCACTGTTTCCCCATCGATTTCCCATGAATTGATGGGACCGGATGCCATGATCTTCATTTTCTGAATGTTCAGCTTTAAGCCAACTTTTTCACTGTCTTCTTTTACTTTCATCAAGAGGCTTTTTAGTTCTTCTCCACTTTCTGCCATAATGGTGGTGTCATCTGAGGCTTTTTAGTTCCTCTTCACTTTCTGCCATAAGGGTGGTGTCATCTGTGGTTATTGATATTTCTCCCAGCAGTCTTGACTCCAGACTGTGCTTATTCCAGCCCAGCATTTCTCATAATGTACTTTGCATATAAGTTAAATAAGCAGGGTGACAATATACAGCCTTGACATACTCCTTTTCCTATTTAGAACCAGTCTGTTGTTCCATGTCCAGTTCTAACTGTTGCTTCATGACCTGCATATAGGTTTCTCAAGAGGCAGGTCAGGTGGCCTGATATTCCCATCTCTTTCAGAATTTTCCACAGTTTATTGTGATCCACACATCAGTCCTAACTGTTGCTTCCTGACCTGCATACAGATTTCTCAAGAGGCAGGTTAGGTGGTCTGGTATTCCCATCTCTTTCAGAATTTTCCACAGTTTATTGTGATCCACACAGTCAAAGGCTTTGGCATAGTCGATAAAGCAGAAGTAGATGTTTTTCTGGAACTCTCTTGCTTTTTCCATGATCCAGCGGATGTTGGCAATTTGATCTCTGGTTCCTCTGCCTTTTCTAAAGCCAGCTTGAACATCAGGGAGTTCACGGTTCACGTATTGCTGAAGCCTGGCTTGGAGGATTTTGAGCATTACTTTACTAGCATGTGAGATGAGTGCAATTGTGCGGTAATTGGAGCATTCTTTTGCATTGCCTTTCTTTGGAATTGGAATGAAAACTGACCTTTTCCAGTCCTGTGGCCACTGCTGAGTTTTCCAAATTTGCTGGCATATTGAGTGCAGCACTTTCACAGCATCATCTTTCAGGATTTGAAACAGCTCAACTGGAATTCCATCACCTCCACTAGCTTTGTTCATAGTGATGCTTTCTAAGGTCCACTTGACTTCACATTCCAGGATGTCTGCCTCTAGATGAGTGATCACACCATCGTGATTATCTGGGTCGTGAAGATCTTTTTTGTACAGTTCTTCTGTGTATTCTTGCCACCTCTTCTTAATATCTTCTGCTTCTGTTAGGTCCAGACCATCCAAAGGCTGCACATAAAGGGGTGCCTCGCCTCCTGCAGCGCCAGCTCTGCCTCTCCCGGCTTCCTGCCTCCCTTCTAACATTTCTATCTGCTTTGCTGTTGTTTAGTCGCTAAATGTCCGACTCTTTAGTGGCCCATGGATCACAGCCCTCCAAGCTCCTGTATTTTCCAGGCACGAATGCTGGAGTGGTGCCCGCTTCCTTCTCCAGGGGATCAAACCCGCATCTCTTTCACTGGCAGGTGGGTTCTCGATCACTGAACCACCAGGGAAGCCCTTCCCCCTGGCTGCTTATGGCCAAGCATACACACACTAAGACGCTCTTCCCTTAAAAGCAAGGATTTTGCTTTGTTACTCTGTCCTTGGAGTTAATGTGATCACTAGTTTTTTGAGGAAAAAAATGAATAATATAAAACTGATGATACACAGTGTCAACCACAAACTGGCACTTACCAAGAGCGCTGCCCAAGACTGAAGAACAAGGCCTGTGCCGCCTGCCTCTGCGGAGACGGAGCCCTGTGCTGCCACGGCTGCTGACCTTCAGCAGCCCCCGGGGGGCTCGGGGTGGAGTGAGGCCCTCTGTGCTCCAGGGAATCTGGTGGAACAGTCTTTAGGTAGTCAGATGTTTTTAGGAACAGATTTTATGATCTCAATCCTTGTATCGCCTCACATCTAGAGAGGCACTAAATCCCTTCCTGGTGACACCAGATCCTCATGACTGACGGAAAGCCTTTTGTAAAAGGAGCGGTTCATGGCTCACGTGGTGCTGAACTCGCCCTTCACCAAAACCGTCCACACTGGCCTTCCCCCACCGCCACTTTGGATCAGTCTCTCGAGAGGTATCGGAGATGCTGCCTCCCAGGCCGCAGTCCTCATTCTGCCCCAAATACAACTTAATTCTCAGCTCTCAAGTTGTACATCTTATTTTAGTCAATAGCAGTCATTAAGAAAAAGCCAAATATTAAGCGAAAGGAAAAAAGTCAGTGAGAAGAGACTTCACGCCAGGACTGCAGAACATGTAAAGACACTACCAGTAAACACAGCACGGGCAGGCAGCACAGATCAACGCAGAGAATGGAGTCACAGAGGCCCCTCCAGGCCCAAGGCTTCCCGGCAGAACTGGGGCGACACTACTTTGTAGCTCTTCCCAGGAAGACTAGGTTTTCCACCTGGAAAGCTTCCCATTTCCCAGGTAACAGCCCCATGTCTGGCGCGGCAGCCAGATCCCGCGCCACTCGGGGAGGAGGCAGAGGCCCGGGACTTGCAGGAGCGCGCAGGTCTGGACCCGCTGCGGCACCGCCAGTCCGGCGGCGCGTGGCGGCGCCGCGGGAGCTCCCAGCGCGCGCCCTGCTCGGCTTCAGGCCTGGGCGGTTTCCAAGGCGGGACGGAGTTGCAGGGGGGACACGGGCGACGGCTGTTACCGCGCTGCGCAAGTCAGGAGGCGGGGCCACGGGAGAGCCTGGCCCGCATCCACCCAGAGAACACTGCTGCGGAGCAAACCGCACAGCCATGCTCTTGGGGAATTTTAAACCTTTTACCACTTTCATTAAATTAAAATTATGATATAAAGATCTCTGGGAACACTAACCAGGTAACTCCGAGGCGTGTGTGGAGAACAGTCTCCCCGCACTCACGTCATAGGTTCCTACAAGACACACGGAAGGAGGGGCGGGGGCAGGGAGGCAAACTCAGATGCCGTCGTTTAATCACAATGTAAATTAAAAGTTTTCCCCCCAAAATCAAGGGGAATTGGGAAAAAGGATGACGTTTGTCACTCTTACAATATGAACCCTCTTAGCTCCTAATGGCAGTAATCCCAACCGTGAGTCTCTGTGTTCCAGGAGGTGTGGGCTTGATTATTTTCTAAACTAATTTCTGAGACAAAAGGGAGTAGTCTGAGAAAGACGGTGTCTGTGATTAAAATGTTTTCAAATAGACAGTAAATATTAGTACTCCAATACTTTGGCCACCTGATGCGAAGAACTAACTCATTGGAAGAGACCCTGATGCTGGGAAAGATTGAAGGTGGGAGGAGAAGCGGACGACAGAAGATGAGATGGCTGGATGGCATCACCGACTCGGTGGACATGAGTTTGAGTAAACTCCGAGAGCTGGTGATGGACAGGGAGGCCTGGCGTGCTGTGGTTCATGGGGTCACAATGAGTGACTGAACTGAACTGAACCATGAGTGCTGGGTACAGGACATCTTTCGGAGAAGGCAATGGCACCCCACTCCAGCACTCCTGCCTGGGAAATCCCATGGATGGAGGCGCCTGGTGGGCTGCAGCCCATGGGGTGGCTAAGAGTCGGACACAACTGAACGACTTAGCAGCAGCAGCAGCACAGGACGTCTTTAGCGACATCACTGCGTGCGTATTCTCAGAAGTCTCCTAACGGAGTCTCACAAAACCCACAGAGCGCCTCACCACGAGGCGAGAAGAGGCCGTGGATGCATCCTTATGAGCGGCAGCCAGAGCGAGTCGTGGGCAGACTCAGGCCGGGCCCCCGCTGGGCCGGCTCCATCTGGGGGCCACAGTCCTGCCCTGGGCTACGAGGTGGCCAGGGCCGGGAAAGCAGGTCATCCTGCGAGTCCACTGAGGCAAGGTCAGTACTGTCCCAGGGACGTGAGAAATGACTGTGCGAGGACAGGGTGGGGCCATGTGGGGGTGGGGGTCATTGGAGGTAGCGTCTCCAGGAGTGGACACTGGGAGGCCTGAGTACCTGGGGCTGTTGGGAAAGGGAATGTCAAGAGGATGTAAAGCAGTGTGTGTGCCTGTGTGTGTGTGTGTGCTTGTGCACGCACACGTGTGTGCATGCCCATGTGTGCACAAGTATGTGCCTGTGTATGCATGCGTGTGCATGCGTGCACGTGTGTGCATGTGTATGCATGCACGTGTGCGTGTGTGTGCACGCATGTGTGTGCAAGATGCAGTGGGGTGTGTACGTGACTTGGTGTTCTGGAGCACCATCTAGCTGACAGCACCCAGTGCCCTGTGGCACAGGCGTCCCATGAAGTTCGCCCCTCTCGGCTCCACCCGCTTCTCTGCTCTGCCCTGTGTGCGCCCTCCGGCCACGGGTGCTGTGTCCTGTCTGCGCGATGCCCTGAGCACCAGACCCCGCCAGGGGTGTTGCTCTGTGTCCAGCTGTGGTGCTGGAGAGCGGCCAGCCTGCGGGGGTGGCTTCCTTGAGGGCAGGCCCGGGCCCGTGGCTGGGACACTTCCTGCTCCAGGCTGGCGTCATCATGGAAGCAGATGCTCCTCTTCCGGGTCTCTACATGGCCACGTAGTCGGGGTGGCTGGGCACCCTCTCCTCTGGTTTCAGCTGTACCGGCATGATCCCCGCTCACACGCACTATCCTTCTCCGTCGCCCATAAGACCAATTCCCACAGCACAGTGGGGGCAGTCCTGGGACCCTCAACTCAGCGGATCCCGCGAGGACTCGGCGTGCTCCCCACACCTCAAGCTTCCTCCCTCCTGCTTCCCGTGAAGGGGCACTCTGGCTGCCCTTCAGAGAAGGCGATGGCACCCCACTCCAGCACTCCTGCCTGGAAAATCCCATGGACAGAGGAGCCTGGGGGGCTGCAGTCCATGGGGTCGCGAAGAGCTGGACACGACTGAGTGACTTCACTTTCACTTTTCACTTTCATGCATTGGAGAAGGAAAGACCCTCTGCCTGGGCAGATCCTCCAGCACCTTCTCAGACGAGGCTTCTCCTGTCCCTCCCTGCTGACCTCTCCTCTCCCCCCAACAGCTCACATTGCCCACCGCCATGGGCCCAGTGATCAGCTGCCGTTTGCTGTTTGTGGGCCGTGAGAGCATGGACGCAGCAGTGACCTTCACGCGGGAGGGGCTCCAGGGCCTGCTTCCAGCTTCCTTTTAAGAGAACGAGCTTTTCCATTCCGGGAGGGTTGTCTGTGATTGAAGCCAGGAAGGTGTGCCCATTGAACACACGGAGCCGGGTCCTGAAGCAGGGTGCCCGCCTGCAAAACCGGGGCACCTTCACACGTGGCCCTCGAGCCAGAGCCCAGACCTGCCTGTCCAGCCGTGTGAACATGCAGGCTGGGCAACCAGCCCATCCGGCACCAGTCTACTTAGGGTCTGGGTCAAGCAGGCCTCCTGAGTTTCACAAACGTGTCAGTTCATCTGAAAAATCCCTTGGTAACTGCACACAGAGGTGACTTCACAAATATGAGGGTGAGAGATGGGAGGACAGAAGGGGACTGAGGAGACACCAGCATCTCTGTGCTGTTCGCTGTCATCCACTCCCACTGGTCCTCCGCACAGGGCCCTGCCCTCCGAGCTCCTGATGCTGGAATCCGCTTACGCAGTGAACCTGAGAGCAGGCGGCCCACACGGCGCGCGTGAGAGGCATAGTTCAGTATTTATTTATTTTAGACCAACGGGTCTAAGAGGAACGTCTGCCTCTCTCCACATGCACAGAGAATGCTGTGTGTGTTCCATAGCTTATCTCTTTTCACGCCTGCTTCCTTTCTCGGCACCAGATGCCAACCCCTTGCCCAGGAAGCCCTCCCAGCTCTGCCGTCAGGATGCCCTCACCCTCCCCGGAGCTGCCCTGGCTCTCGCATGTGGCACCGAGCGCTCCCTGCTCCTCACCTGCCAAATCCTGACCTGCTGCCCCCAAAGCTCGGTCTGCTCTCCTCCTTCCCTCCCTCCTCGCCAGGCACAGTGGCTTGTGGAAACCACTTTTGCCATGTCTCACCAGTGAAATGATAACGGGTTTCCCGGGTGGCGGTGTTAGTTCCAAGGTGCAGGAAAGGGAAGAGCAGGCGGCACACGGGGAAAGGGTGTGGGTGACGCAGCGCCTGATCCCACAGCCCGTTCACCTCCCACCCCTGTCAGTGNGTGGAAACCACTGTTGCCATGTCTCACCAGTGAAATGATAACGGGTTTCCCGGGTGGCGGTGTTAGTTCCAAGGTGCAGGAAAGGGAAGAGCAGGCGGCACACGGGGAAAGGGTGTGGGTGACGCAGCGCCTGATCCCACAGCCCGTTCACCTCCCACCCGTGTCAGTGGACGCGGGTCCTGCAGGACAGGCAACTGTGCAAATTCCCAACTCCTTTTGTAGCACAGCTCTGGTCAGGATTTAAATACTGGAAAAGAGCCGTGTACGATTAATCACGCAACTGCAGAGGCTACAGCTCAAGTGTTAGGGAAGGACAGAGCGTAAGTGGCCCTTCAACAATTGTATTTAGAGAAAAAATGCAGTTATTTACGCTTTGCACCAAAAAAAAAAAAAGAAATGAAAAGCAATTAAATTAAATCTAATCTAATCTAAGCTCTCCTGCTCTGAAGAAAAAAAAAATATGTTAATATATTCCCAGCAAGTTTTAAACTCATTTTTATATCATTTCTTGAAATACTTTTCAAAATATATTCAATGTTACAAGTCACAGAAGTCATTAATTACTAAATCAATTCAAGTTTTGATTTTAAAATAGAAAAAATAACTATTGATTCGAAAATGCTTTCATATTCAAAGCTAAGGGCTTTTTCCACACAGCAATCACCAATGTAAGAAGCTCTTGGTGGAAAATGAACACAGAGGTTGTGCCTGTGTGAGCGTCAATGGTAGGGACCACAGGCTGTGGAGGGCTCCGCTGTTTCTGAGGCCCCCGTGGAGGGTTTACACGCAGCACACGGGCAGCGTGTTACACACCACAGCTCGCGCCATCTCCACGGTGACCCTGTGAAGGGCCGCACTATTAACACCCACAGGTTAAAGCCAACCAAACCGAGGCACAGAAAGAATATCTACCCCCAGCTTCCAAAAGTCGGAAGTTGGGCTTATTTCCTACAAGTTGCTGCGTGATACAGGATGCCACTCAACTTTCTGTTCACTGAAACATTCTAATACAGAAAATGTTACACAAATACAACCGTTTAATATGGAAAATGTTACACAAATACAAAACTAGACCGAAGAGGATAATAAACCCACTTCCCCATCAGTCAGTTATGAGAATGTCATTTGGCTGATGACATTTCATCCATAGAGCCATCTGATAATCATTCTATATTATTTGCAAGGTAATTCCAGAAATCATACAGTTTTGCCTAGAAATGTTTCAATATGCATCTCTAAAATATATGAAATTTATTTTAAAGCACAGCCATGATAGTATTCATACTGTTCTTACAAAGAGCTGAGAAAAGAAGTGAAGTGAAAGGCAAAGGAGAAAGGGAAAGATACACCCAACTGAATGCAGGGTTCCAGAGGGCAGCAAAGAAATATAAGAAAGCCTTCCTCAGTGATCAGTGCAAACAAATAGAGGAAAATGATAGAGTGGGAAAGACTAGAGATCTCTTCAAGAAAATTAGAGATACCAAGGGAACATTTCATGCAAAGAGGGGCTCGATAAAGGACAGAAATGGCAAGGACCTAACAGAAGCAGAAGATATTAAGAAGAGGTGGCAAGAATACACAGAAGAACTGTATTAAAAATGTCTTAATGACCTGGATGACCATGATGGTGTGCTCACTCACCTAGAGCTAGATATGCTGGAAGGTGAAGTCAACTGGGCCTTAGGAAGCATTACTGCAAACAAAGCTAGAGGAGGTGATGGAATTCCAGTTGAGCTGTTTCAAACCTTAAAAGATGATGCTGTTGAAGTGCTGAACTCAACACAGCAGCAAATCTGGAAACCTCAGCAGCGGCCACTGGCCTGGAAGAGGTCAGTGTTCTTTCCAATCTCAAGGCAATGCCAAAGAATGTTTAAACTCTCACACAATTGCACTCGTTTCAGATGCTAGTAGGTAACGTTCAAAATCCTTCAAGCCAGGCTTCAACAGTGTATGAACTGAGAAATTCCAGATGTTCAAGCTGGATTTAGAAAAGTCAGAGGAGCCAGAGATCAAATTGCCAACATCCGTTGGAACATAGAATAAATAAGGGAGTTAAAAAAAAAATCTGCTTCTGCTTCACTGACTACACTAAAATCCTTGACTGTGTGGATCACAACAAACTGTAGAAAATTCTTAAAGAGATGGGAATACCAGACCACCTTACCTCTCTCCTGAGAAATCTGTACACACGCCAAGAAGTAACAGTCAGAACCAGACATGGAACAATGGACAGGTTCAAAACTGGGAAAGAAGTACATCAGGACTGCATATTGTCACCCTGCTTATTTAACTCATATGCAGAGTACATCACAGAAAGTGCCAGGCTGGATGAATCACAAGCTGAAATCAAAATTGCTGGGAGAAATATCAATGACCTGAGATATGCAGATAATACCACTCTGATGGCAGAAAGCAAAAAAGAAACAAAGAGCCTCTTGATGAAAGTGAAAGAGCAGAGTGAAAAAGCTGGGTTAAAACTCAACATTCAGGAAACTAAGATCATGGCATCCAGTCCCATCACTTCACAACAAATAGATAAAGTGGAAACAGTGACCGACTTTCTTTTCTTGGTTCCAAAATCACTGTAGATGGTGATGGCAGCTATGAAATTAAAACAGGCTTGCTCCTTGGAAGGAAAAGTATGACAAACCTAGATGGCATATTAAGAAGCAAAGACATCACCTTACTGACAAAGGTCTGCCTAGTCAAAGCTGTGGTTTTTTCAGTAGTCATGAATGAATGTGAGAGTTGGACTATAAAGAAAGCTGAGCCCTGAAGATTTGACCCTTTTGAACTGTGGTGTTGGAGAAGACTCTTGAGAGTCCCTTGGACTGCAAGGAGATCAAACCAGTCAGTCCTAAAGGAAATCAATTCTGGATATTCAATGGAAGAATTGATGCTGAAGCTGAAGCGCCAATGCTTTGACCACCTGATGCGAAGAGCTGACTCATTAGAAAAGACCCTGATGCTGGGAAAGATTGAGGGCAGGAGAAGGGGACAACAGAGGATGAGATGGTTGGATGGCATCACCGACTCAATGGATATGAGTTTGAGCAAGCTCGGGGAGATTTCCAGTAATTCCTTAATACTGTAGAGCTGATATTTTAGCCTAGATAGTTCATATTCTAAATTTTCATGTACGAGGTCACAATCTTTAATAGGATGAAGGATGTTTTCTTCTGGCTGTATCTTAATGCCTGTGTTTCATGTAAAGGGACACATATACGGTGGAGGAAACCTAAGGTTCAGAGTGCCGTCACCTGATGCAGAGGGCAGGCCACGGAGAAGGAAGCACACCCACTCAGAGCCTGCCCGATGCCCCAGGTGTGCCCCCCACCCGCATTCTGGCCTCACTGCCTCTGATCGCTTGCCCACTCTCGTCCTGCGTGGTTCCTCCTCGCCCAGCTTTGGGGGCTCCCAGCAGTGCTGGCCGCTCACCAGGGGGCAGCTCCCTCAGGCTCCTCTGGGTCCCCTCCCCCTCAATCTCAGTCACTGTGACTCGGGTGTCACTCGGGCACATGGCTTGGGGACACCCTGCTCTCCGTCCTCCCCTCCGTCCTCCCCCCTCCTGCTCTCCGTCCTCCCCTCCATCCTCCCCCTCCTGCTCTCTGTCCTCCCCCTCCCTTCCTTCTCTGTTCCCTCCTCTTTCTCCATCTCTCTCTCCTTCTGCCTCATGATGATAAGGTTTCCTTTTTTATATATACCAGGAATTATTTTCCTTCACACTTGAGACTATAGTCCCTCTCAGAAGTAACCCTGAAATACAGGAAAAGTCAAGACCATTAACTCTTGCAACACACCAAACCACAGAACAGAGTGAGTTCTGTCTCCTGTGCCTAAACCAGGGACCCACGGGGGCCCTGCAGGGCCTACACCGCCCAGATTCAAAGAAACGTGAAATGACCAGCTGCTGCTGCTGCTGCTGCTAAGTCACTTCAGTAGTGTCCGACCCCATAGACGGCAGCCCACCAGGCTCCCCCGTCCCTGGGATTCTCCAGGCAAGAACACTGGAGTGGGTTGCCATTTCCTTCTCCAATGCATGAAAGTGAACAGTGAAAGTGAAGTCGCTCAGTCGTGTCCGACTCTTTGCGACTCCATGGACTGCAGCCCACCAGGCTCCTCCGCCCATGGGGTTTTCCAGGAGAGAGTACTGGAGTGGGGTGCCATTGCCGTCTCCAGAGAGGCTCACAATGGGGGATTCACCTGGCAGAGTCACAGAGGACAGAGTCAGAGGGGAGGATGGAGGGGAAGATGGAGAGCAGGAGGGGAGGACAGAGAGCAGGAGGGGAGGACAGAGGGGAGGATGGAGAGCAGGAGGGGAGGGCGGAGAGCAGGAGGGGCTGTCTCTTATACACATCTCCATCACTTCATGGCAAATAGAAGGGGAAAAACAGAGCAGGAGGGGAGGACGCAGAGCAGGAGGGGAGGGCAGAGGGGACGGGCTGCCCTCAACCTCGCCCCTGCACCAGGCCCCGGGCTGGGCTGCCACCCCTGGGTGCAGTCACCCTCCACGCTTGTTGGCTGCTTAGTTTGAGCTGAGAGGAAGCCATCATTGCTTCCCTCTCTCGCTTATCTGTGCTTATGAGAATTTCTAGTTCATATTATCAAACAGGCGGACACTGAGCACAGCTTCCCCTTCGCTTATATTCAGAAGCAGCTGTCACAAGGCTGCGCTTCCACGATTTACTTACTACAGACTCAGAGACCAGCACACAGCAGAAAGTCAGGATGGACGAGATGCAAATGACACGAAAGCTTTAATGTGGGAAAACCATGTGGAATTTGAAAGGGGTAAGATATAAGATGTAGTATAAGTAAGTGTCCAGGTCAGTCGCTCAGTCACGTCTGACTCTCTGCGACCCCATGGACTGCAGCACACCAGGCTTCCCTGTCCATCACCAGCTCTCCCAGAGCTTGCTCAAACTCATGTCCGTTAGAAGAGGGAAAAAGTGAAAAGATAATATGGTTAGTCAGAAAACTTAAAAAGCAATAAAATATTCACAAACAATGATTAATATATACTCATGGACCAAAATACAAAGTATGGATTTTCTAAGTCTCTCTTCATATAAAGAGGGTTTTAAGCATATGATAATGATATTATATGGTATAAAATATGGGAAGGTAAGGGAGACAGCCTTGAAAGCAGCGACTGATGGACCCCAGTGCTCTCTGCAGCACTGTTCACAATGGTTAGGACACGGAAGCAGCCTGGACGCCCATCGACCGATGAAGAGGTTGTGGCACACGTATCAAATGGATTATTAATCTGCTGTAAAAGAATACATCTGAATCAGTTCTAATGAGGTAGATGAACCTAGAGCCTATTATACAGACCGAAGCAAGTCAGAAAGATGAAAACAAGTATTGTATATTAATACATATATATGGAATCTAGAAAGATGGTACCGATGAACCGATTCCCAGAGCGGTAATAGCAACGCAGACAGAGAGCACAGGCTTGTGGACGCCGTGCGGGAACGGGCGGGCGCACACTTGACCGCATGCGGCCTGGACAGCCGGCGGGGCTCGCTGGATGGTGGAGGGAGCCCACACCAGCGCCTGGCGGTGGCCTAGCGGGGTGGGGCGGGGTGGGACGGAGGCTCTGGAGGGAGGGGCATTCGTGCGCCTGCGGCTGACTCATGCTCACGTACAGCAGAAAGCAGCCCGATACTGGAAAGTAATCATGCTCCAGTTAAAAATAAATAAAATTTAAAAATGTTAACACAAGAAAGAAACACTGGTTGGAGACCGTTTACACCACAGCACAGCTCACGGGCTTGTGGCTCGACGGTCTGTGGCTTCTGCATTCATGCTTACGGAAGCCGCCCCGCGTGGGGTGTTCATCTCTAGACACCCGGGCGGTCAGGGAGCTCCCTGGGGGTCAGGGTTTGGGGCGGGGACGTCTCTCCACCCCACCTGCAGCGCCCTCAGCCCGGGCGCCGCCCCGTCCAGCGGATGCTGGGGGGCCTCCAGCACCTGCCTCCGCATCCTCCCCTTTGAAACGGGGACAGCCGCCCTTCCTACCTCAGAGAGCTGTCGGAAGTGCCGCCCCAGCACGGCAGGTGCTCGGCCTGCGGGAGAGGAATCTTCCAGAAAACAGACCCCCGTCTGAGCAGCGGCGGAGTTTCCTGAGCGTGGAAGGCACCCCATGTTTGGGGGCCAGAGCCCCCGCCGAGGTGACAGTGCCCTTCGCCTGCGGGTCAGGTGGCCATGGGGCCTGCTGGAGGAGGCAGGCGCCAGACGGAGCCCCGGCGTTCCGCGCATCCTCCCAAGCTTATCTGGCGGGCTCCACGCGCAGAGCACACCGGGTTCTCATGTCACACTTACCAGCAGCTTAGGGGCAACGACTCGTTTCCTTTTTAACAAAACCTTTGGTAAGCCTTATGAAGGTGCACAGCTGTCCTCAGCTCCCCAGGGAGCCCAGGAGTGTGGCCAGGACACCGGGCCAAGAGCTACTGCTTCACAGACACTTAGCAGGTTCAGTGCAGTTAACACTCAACCACCTTGCAAAGAGATAGCTGTTTCACGTGTCTGTTTAGGAAAGTATGGTCACTATCATCGAATATTCAAAATACTACCCCATGAAACAGGAATTCGTCCTTCGTAGCTGGAGCAGTTCCTGCCCATAGCAGATTCTTAAACAGCATCTTTGGACTGAACTTTATCTCTCCAGAAGGTAAAACTGGAAACAATAGGTCCAAAACATGAAAGGGTGATTTCACCTCAACGTGTTACCAATAATACTGCGACCTCTAAGGCCCTCCGGCAGCGGAGCGGCGCCGTGCGGGGCAGTCAGCTGCCCAGTCCTGGACACGGTCCACTGGGCAGCGAGGAAGCGCCTTCCGAGGGCTGGCGCCAAGGGCTGAGAAGAGTCCACTCCGCACCCTCTGCAGGAGAGCACGGTGAGCACGGCACGGCTCTTTCTTGTGATGTGGACCTGGGAAAGCTCCGGGGGCCTTTAACAATCATCACGGTCACAGTGTCCGCCGGCTAAGAATGAGAGCGTGTGTGTGCACGTTCCGTCGCTCAGTCGTGCCTGACTCTCTGCGACCCCATGGACTGTAGCCCACCAGGCTCCTCTGTCCGTGGGGTTCTTCAGGCAAGGATGCTGGAGTGGGTTGCCATTTCCTCCTCCAGGGGGTCTTCCCGACCCCGGGATCAGACCCACGGCTCCTGCATCTCCTGCACTGGCAGGTGGTCCTTTCCCGCTGCTGCTGCGGAAGCAGGCCCCAGACGGGGCCCTGCCCGGCCATCCACCGGTCAGCAGCGTCCCCCTTACATCCTACAGCGGCGGGCCCTTCGCTCGAGCAGCCAGTCAAAGCAGAGAACGCGCACGCAGGATCTGGATCTGAGCTCTGGGGAATCAGACCATGTACAGAAACAAAACTTTAAATATCAGACTGTGAGATGACTTTTTCTTAAAGTTGATTTCATAAAGTCATCTAGCACCATTCAAGCACTGATTTAGGAGCACAGAGGAACGCAGTCATGTGACAAGACGCGAAAAGGAGGAGGGTTTTAGAGGAACGCATTAATGTGACAAGACATGAAAAGGAGGAGGATTTTAGAGGTGCTGTCCTTCTCAACTGCCTTAAAACGTACACATCTCTTGACCAAGTTTTGTATTATGAATGTCTGTTAAGGAAATAATTAACATCGGGAAAATTTTAGGTAAAATATTGGCTATAAAACTTGTTTGTAAAAGCTTCACAAAATTTTAAAAAGTCAACTGATAAAATTACAATAGAAAATTAGATATATTTCAGCATAGGAATGAAGTGGAATACTATTAATCAAGAAACACGATGTTATGGAAATGTACTTGCTGAGACACAGTGGAAAGATATCTGTGATACATCAAGCAAAAGAGTAAAGAACAGAATCTATGGTTTGAGCCATCTTACTTTAAAATCATATGCAAAGAAAACAATCGCAAAGGTTCTAAACCAAGATATTAATTGCAATTATTTCTGAATTCTGGTATTTTCAGTGATTTTATTTTACATACAAATACATTCTAACATTTTAATTTTTCTACAATGAGTGTACACTAACTAGGTGAAGAAAACTAAAATTGAAAACCTCCTGCTCTGGCAGTCCGGTGTTAGCCGGAACGACAGCATTCGGAAGACAGGGCCGTGGGAACGTCAGGGAGAGTAAAGAGACGGCGCTTTGAAACATGTTTGATGTTTGACAATTAAAAATCATTTGGTGAATAGAGAAGACTGGTTCCTTCCTCACAGTCCTGATGGGGATTGAGTTTGTCTTATTTTAAGAGTCACATTTCCCAACCCAGCCACTCACGGTCAAAAGAAACAGAGAAGCCCCGAGTATGCTTCAAGGTCATGGGTGGGGCAGGGGTCTCCCTTGCCCTCTGGTCAAGGGAATGCGCCCCACTGATAAGACTGAAGGTCTATGAAGTGACGTCGCAAGACAAGTTGTGAAAGGGATACACATGATCTCCTGGGACATGTCACCCCAGGAAAAGGAAATCGAGGCCCGAAGGGCTGGGTGAGGCTGGGTGGATTCTCTGAAATCCATGGGACCCTGGGCTGGGGGTCCACCTCCCTGGGCACAGGAGCCTCACGTTACAAGGGGGTAATGGTCTTTGCTTTTTAAGGGGGCGTCGAGGGTCACAAACAACAGGTCAGGAGTTTACACCGAGGCCCAATACAAAGCATCACAGGATGCGGGCCGAGCGATCTTAGTAACACCCCGCCTCTTTACGTGTAAAAGCGTACACGTATCCAGTCTGCCTTTCCATGTATGTCAGCAGTGATGAGGGCCTCAGCAAAGGAGCAGTTCACAAAACGCCGCCTTTGCCCCCGAGCTCAGCCTGTCCCTCGCTCACCTGCAAGACCAAGGGTGTCTGGACCCTGGGTCCTGGGTCACGGGCCCGCTCAGCACCCTACTGATTAGTCTGTGGAGTTTCTCTGAGGCCTCATTAGAGAATCCGAGTGGAAACAGCCCCAAGTCTATAAAACACCACGCGTGTGAGTATCAGGAATGGAAAATGAAGGCGCGGAAACCACTGTGTGGAAATCTAAGCGTGCTTGTCCGTGAATATCTGCTTGGCTTCACGGGGCTCGTTCCTGGAATGCCCGGGTCACACGCGGTATTCTCGCCAGTGCAAAGATACCAGAACTGGTCAGGGTCGGTGGACCATTAAACACGCACATCCAATCGGCTAAGCAAAGAGGGAACCGAGGCATCTAGACGGCAAGAACACCCAGAAACCCTGGCTCGGTCGGCCTGATCTGACCCCAGGCGTCCCTGCATCCCAAGAGCTGCTGGTTTCCAGCTAAGGCTCCCGACAGCCCCTGCAGAAGCGCCGCCCAGCCGTGCTCACCTACCGCGCTCGCGGGCTCTGCAGACGTCCACGCGGGTCAGACGGACGTCCGGGCAGCTGCATGCACCTCGGCCCCGACGTGAGCTTCTCTGCGGGAGAGAGGACAGGAGGCGGGTTAGTGGCAGCGAGCCTGGATGGCTTCCCCACGCACAGCCTGCTCTCCGGGGATCAGCGCAGGCTGTGCAGTTGTGCCCAGGAACGTCCTGAGCCCTGACACACAGCTTTCCTGTATGGCCTCAAGAGGGTGATGATTTTGAGACAGAAGTCAGTTCTTTAGTAAAAACTAAGGAACAAGGTCAGGTGTGTGGAGTTTGAGTCAGTCCTGAGGTCTCCGGCCTCCATCCTGAGACCTCCTGCAAAGGGAGATGAGTCAGAGGTGAACTCAGACACCGACACTGCCCTCTGGGCAGGTGCAAGCCACTCCCCCCCAGAAGGCTCTGGGCTACAGGCCTTGTGCCCGAGATTTATACACAGCGGTGCTGGGGTCAAGTGAGGATCTCAGAGTGAGGCTGCTCACCCAGGGCCACGTCAGGACAAACTCTAAACAGAAGTCATTTAAAAACGAAAAAAAGTAAAAGGAAAGATGAGAAGGGGAAGGCAGGAAGTTTCTCGTATTTCCTATTTTCTAGGTTATGCGGAAAATGGGCTGATTGAAGAAAAGGAAAAGAATTTCTTTGGAAAATGAATTCAAATTTTTTTCTAACCACCAACCTTATTCATCCTAATTTTAGCAGCTCCGTGGGAGGGAATATGAAACATGCAATTCTACGCACTCAACTCTGCATGCATTTTTTCAGTCTACCTGGAATGCCCTCCCTCTCTGGGTCTTCACACACCTGTCCAGACCACACTTCCCACTCCGTGAGGAAAGTAAGAATCTCCATATTAAGGAAGATGCACAAAACAGCTCCCACTATGGAATACCCAACTCAGAATCTGGCTGCCGTTCCTGCCACCCCCTCCTGGATACACGTCCAGACAGAACTCCAGCTAGAAGGGACTCATGCACCTAGCGTCCACAGCAGTGCTGTTCCAAGCTTATGAGCAATCTAAGCACCGTCGACAGACAAATGGACAAAGAAAATGTGGCACAGACACGCGATGGAATATTATTCAGCCATAAAAAGAATGGAAGAAGGCCGTTTGTGGTGACGTGGATGGGCCTGCTGCTGCTAAGTCGCTTCAGTCGTGTCCGACTCTGTGCGACCCCATAGACGGCAGCCCACCAGGCTCCCCCATCCCTGGGAGTCTCCAGGCAAGAACACTGGAGTGGGTTGCCATTTCCTTCTCCAATGCATGAAAGGGAAAAGTGAAAGTGAAGTCACTCAGTCGTGCCCGACTTCACGACCCCATGGACTGCAGCCTACCAGGCTCCTCCATCCATGGGATTTTCCAGGCAAGAGTACTGGAGTGGGGTGCCATCGCCTTCTCCGTGGATGGGCCTAGAGATGATTATCAAACTAAGTGAAGTAAGACAGAGAAAGACAAATATCATACCATATTGCTTACATACAGAATCTAAAAAAATGATACAAATAAACTTATCTACAAAACAGAAACAGAGGCACAAAGAGAGCAGATCTGTGGCTGGGAGTCTGGGGTCAGCATGTGCAAGCCACGATCCACCGAATGGACAAAGAAGGAGGCCCCACGCAGCACAGGGGCCTGTATTCAATATCCTGGATAGACCATAATGGAAAAGAGTATAAAAGGAACGTACACATGCACACAATGGGCACTTTGCTGTACAGCAGAAATTGACACAACACTGCAAGGCAACTGTGCTTCAATAAGATAACTTGGGGCCCAGTGTCTCATTCATGCCTCAAAGGAAGGAAACGCTGTTCTCATATCCGCTCATGATGCTAAGAAACTCGCTGAGACACACGGCTAGGACTCAAGACCAGCCCTGACATGAGGCTTCTTTCTGCATCTCCAGCCTGCCCTGTGGTCCCTCAGCCCCACCTACACACTGACCCTGAGTTCCTCAGTATTTTAAAAGAAGACTTTCAGCAACTGTGAACATGCTTTGGCTCACAAGCAGAAGCATCCTCTTTTGCAGATAGAACTGACGACCCTTCTGAGACAATATCATTGGTATTAAAATGCGGAGACCATTTTGGATCACTCAAGATCAGAGGAAATATATGTATGCTTTTAGTGGAAGTAATTCAGATCTCAAGTTTCTGATGATTTCTAATAAACGGGAAAAAGAAAACAGAGAACCCATTAGAAGACACTTAAGAGGGTTTCAGGCCTTGGGATCTCGCTTTGGAAATGACAGGAAATCTAGTTTGTGCTCGGGTGAGACCAGCTCGCCTGCTGTGAGTCAGGAGTAAAGGCCTAATGGCTTCAGTGGGCCCTGGGCGGCGCAGGCAGGGCCACCCCGGAAATGGGGCCGGAGCGCAGCGAGCTGGAGAGCACGCGCGCCCGTTCATCTCATCTAAAGCGCTCCTGCCTTGATTTGGCTTTAGTCAATTACGTTTCCCTTTTAAAGACCCAGTAAGTCTAAAGAAGCTTACGTGATGTTAGGTTTATCAAAACAGAGTGTTGAGTTTGAAAACACGGGCAGAAGCTGAATAGACTCTGCGTGCTTCAGCCTGTTACCTTTTACACGTTTCGTTAAGTCCCACGCGAGCAGCACCCCGGCCCTAATGCAGTTGCGTCTAACTCGACTCAAGGTTTATACAAACGCTGAATGCTGCGTGATCCAAAGAACTGTGCACAGCAGAGGCCAGTCCCAACCTTCCGTTAAGTTTCTCTAAAAGCACGCGCTTCCCTGGTGGCCCAGCGGTAAAGAATCTGCCTGCAGTGCAGAAGACCCAGGTTCAAGTTCTGGGTCAGGAAGATCCTTGGAAAAGGGAATAGCAACCCACTCCAGTGTTCTTGCCTGGAGAATTCCATGGACAGAGGAGCCTGGCGGGCTATACAATTTAGTGACTGACCAACAACAGCTATCTAAAAATAGAAGTAATCTAATTACTGTGGATGGAAAAATAACAGATTTCAAAAGCACAGAGTGACCTTCTCATTTGTAAAACGAGGCTGGAAGATTTGATCATGTTTAAGATTCGTTCTCCTCCTCTCTACAACTAAGCTTTAGACATCAGAAAGTCAGGGAAATTGGTCTTTAAATTTATATAAATACTTAAGTTAGTTAATAATTATTTCATAGGCTTCAAATACATAAGATTGAGGTTATTTCCACAACAACCTTACTACTTTTCAACAGAAGAGAAGCAATATACTTTTTATGGAAATAGTAACAACAATGTAACTGAAATTTTAATAACCTGGCTAACTTTGCAAGTTTAACCTTGGAACTCAGTGATGCAAGAACTGAGGGCCTGCCCTCAGGAACTCTGCTAGGCAGACGGTTCATGTAGAGTACACACTGGCTCCTCTCTACAGCCTTCCCCAAACAGACAGCACTTTGATATGGTCTGTCATTAGATAGACCTCATTTTCTGATGTGCTATGATTCATTTCTGGAGAAAGAAAAGGTACGCTCATAATAACCTATAAAGGGAGACTTGCTATGTGCTAAGTGCTTCCCAGGTGGCGCCCTGGTAGAGAACCTGTCTGCCAATGCCGGAGACTCAGGAGACGCAGATTTGAAGGAAACGGCAGCCCATTCCAATATTCGCATCTAGGAAAGCCCATGGACACAGGAGCCTGGCGGGCCGCAGTCTGCGGGGTCACAAAGAGTCGGACGCGACTGAGTGACTGAGCGGGCACACGTGGGGTAAGTAGCGAGCATGCGTTGCTGCCTTTAACCCTCACGGCACGGCGCATGTGCATACTCAGCGGCTCGGTCCTGTCCGGCTCTTTGCAACCCACGGAGTGTAGCTCACAGGCTCCTGTCCATGGACTTCTCCAGGCAAGGATACTGGAGCAGATTGCCATTCATTCTCCAGGGTATCTTTTCGACCCAGGGATGGAACCCACGTCTCGTGCATCAGTAGGCGGGTTCTTTACCTCTGAGCCATCAGGGAAGCCCACAGCAAGGTGGGTGCATCTCAATATTGATTGTACAGAGATAAAATGAGGCACACAGATGGTGGCCTAAGATCACTAATCTGTGAAGAGCAGACCTGGATCTGAACCCCAGCATTCTAAATCCTCAGCATGTGCTCAATACCACACAAAGTCCTCAGTGCAATTAGAGGTCACTTTTAAAAAATAAAACCATCATTATCTAGACACAGCAAAGGCCTAGGAAAAATGCAATGAAAGTTTGCTTGTTATCTGGATCATCTACAACCCTGATGTCCAATGTGGCAGAAACTAGCTATGTGGGCGACTGGGTGCTAAACTCGGTCCCTTTAAGGTGAGATGAACTCAAACCACCAGATTTAACGATGGTACAAAAAAAAAGAAAGTAAAATACCATGTTTATAAATATATAGTGACTACCTACTGATATGACATTATAGGTGAGACAAATACAGTGTTAAAATTAATTCCCTCTGTTTATCTTTACTGCATTTAATATTTGCAGGAAAAGGTGCTGTCACAAAATATGTGATTTTGTGGCTCGCATTATATTCCTATTGGACAGGGCTGATCTAGGGTCTCACTTATAAGGCATTTTATGATGAGCTGCCTCTTGGATTTTTTTATCAGAGTTGAGCCAAATACAAGTGCTCAGAGGGAAGGCATTCTTGCTACAGGTCAACTTAACACGCGCGGGAGGGCCTCAGGAATGGTAGCTGTGTATCTTCTTAAAATTCATAGCTCTTATCTCAAAATTAATTAATCACAAAAAGTTGTTTCTCACAGTCAATGAAGCAGAAGTAGATGTTTTCCTGGAATTCCCTTGCGTTCGCCATGATCCGAAAAGTGTAAGATAATCACACTTGTGTGTAAAGTGATCTGACTCTTACACAGTTGTGTGTAACGTGATCTGACTCTCCCACCAGGGATCGAAGCTGCGCCCCTGCATTGGAAGCCCTGAGCTCCAGCCACTGGACTACCAGGGAGTCCCAATCACTACACTTTAAAACCGTTCTACATCGTGACATAAGCCTGGGCTCACTCTCTTGCTTTCCCGCAGGCTTCCAGGGCTCTGGATGGGAGAGGCAGGTGGAGTTTCCTTGTCTTGCGAGGGCGCCCTTCGGAAGTGGTAGTGGGGACGCTTGTCTGCAGACAGAACTGTCCCCTGGAGGCCGAGTTTCACTGTGAGGGGTGGCTTGTCCCTTCACTGAAGAAACCCCGGCCGGCGCTGCCGCTGGCTCACGAGGACGCGCGCTAGCTCTTGGGGCGGAGAGGTTGGAGCTTTTCTGCATCGTGGCCTAAATGTGCTTCTTATCTACTGGGTATTTATGCACGTCATTTTCAGGCTTATCGTATTTCCCCTCGTAGTTCAAGTCTGGGAGTAGTCTAGTGATCCATAGTCTCAATCTTTTAAAGTACACTATTTACTTAATGTTTTTTTCCAGGCCAGACTAGTTTCATTTAGTGAGCTAATTCCCACATATACCTTATAGAAAAGTTGGACTGTGAGAAGTAAATATAAAATATAACCACCTATAGCAAAAATAATAAACCAGCCCTGACAAGCAGCTAACTGCTGTGCGCACTTCCACAGCCGTCCTTTTGCAAGGCTAGGATGGGAAGACTCCTTGTCTCATCGCCTGATGCTCGGCCGTGGAAATCCAACCCAGTGCTACTGCCAGTGGAGTAAAAGCAGGCTGCCTGGCACAGAACTGAAATCCTCTCTAAACGGTATGGGCACACAACTGGTACTTTAAAGCATGTGATATCTGAGAAATGATGTGACTTTCTTAGCATCTTAGGAAACAAAAGAATGAGATTTAGATGTAGATCCAATTAATCGCCTGCAGAGCCACCATCCCCAAAGCCCAGGCTCACCTGCGTCACCACACAAGCACAGCCTCAGTGCAAGCCCAGCGCCATCAGGGGCCCAGAGGTGGGTCCCGGGAGGGGGAAAGAAGGCAGGGTGTGTGGTGAAAGGAAATCTGCTCCCTGGGGAAGACCTCCCCGGGCCAGGCTTAGGACCCCGGTGGGAGTCAGGACACTTAGGTTCTGACACCAGCTTGGCAGCCCACGCTCACATCGTCGTGCATGAGTGTTACGGAGCCGCCTGCACAATCACGGTGCACAGCGCACATGGGGGGGCAGGATTCTCGGCCTAAGTGCCGCCTCCTGCTCGCTCCCGAATTCCCGTCTAGCGCCATGCTCCTCAGTGGTGAGACGAGAACCTTCGACTTGTCCCCGAGCCCTCTGAGTCACCCAGCTCACAGCCAGCCTCGACGGAACAATATTCCTGAGGGCCCAGAGGCTGGGGGCAGAGGCCAGCTGGGGACGCAGAGCCCCTGCCTGCTGGGCGTGAAGGTACCAGTGGAGGAAGGCAGTCTCCTTACAACAAGCACACACGACCGGGAGGCTCCGGAGCCTGGCCCACCCGCCAGAGTCCCGTTAGCTGTCCCTGTGCCCGTTCCCACAGTGACTGTCTTTCTCCCACGCTCATCCTCTGACAGGCAAGTTGGGAGCCAACACAGTCCTCAGCCCTGCACACGTGTTGGGACCACCCGGGAGCTTTCAGACAGCGACTTCCGCACGCAGAGATCCGCACGCAGGGATCCGCACGCAGGGATCCGCACGCAGGGATCCGCACGCAGGGATCCGCACGCAGGGATCCGCACGCAGGGATCCGCACGCAGGGAAGCCTGGGTGCCATGTTTTTAGGGCTCCCCAGGTAACCCTTCCGAGCAGCCAAGGCTGAGAACACTGGCTCAAAGGAAAGGCTTAAACTCATGGCGCTGAAGCCTCCCACGTGTGAGCTGAATTCTGCAACTTTCTAGCAGTGTGAACGTCACCACTCAACTGGCTTATCTCTTAGGGACACAAGAAAAAGATAGAATATTAATGGTAAAAACACCTGCCTCACTCACTTTATGGGGCTATTATGAAAATCAAGGTGGAAATGTAAGGAAAAGGCCTGGTAAAAATACAATTGCATGCAATTTCTATTTTTGCTTAAGGACGACCTGGATAAGTAAAACTCAAGCCATGGACAAGGCACGGAATCAACAGGGAGGCGAGAATGATCAAAAATCAGGACAAAGGGGGTCATGTCCTTGGGTGTCAGCTGCAATCTGCGGAGCGGCATTTCCACTCTTGACGATGACGCCGGCGACCCGTGGCCTGAGTCTAAGCCCCTTTACGTTCGTTGAGTGCGCTCAGTCCTGTCCGACTCTTCGTGACCCCAGGGGCTGTATCCCGTCATGCTCCTCTGTCCACGGAATTCTCCGGGCAAGAATACTGGAGTGGATTGCCAGGCCCTTCCCTTGGATTAGGACAGTGAGCAACCAACCCATGATTTCCAGGTTGGACTTGGCACAGGAAGTCCCGAGACAGTGATTTAGCAGATTTAATCCAGCTGAGAGTTGAAATGGGGACTCTGGGGCGTGTGAGTCAGGCTCTACGCCAGGAGGAGGCTCGCCTCGCAGTCTGGAAGATGACCACGAGATGATGTGCTCACTAATGGAGCGGCGGAAGCTGCCCTACTCAGACAAGGCGCCCGGGCCAGGGTCTCCGAGGCTCGGCGTCCCGGCCTGTGCCCGAGGACCGCAGGGCGCTCGCTGCTGCCGGTGTGACACGTTCCCAGGAGTCAGATGCGAGGGTGCACAGCCAGCCCCACCGCAGGGTCACCCTCGGAGCAGACAATCCCACGCGCCCCGTTCTGGAAAGGACAGTGATGTCACTGTCACAGATGTGTGAACAGTGTCTGTGCACAGCCCTCTCGCTTTCACTGCAGCACTGCTTGAAATATAGAAAAGCACGATTCTCAGAGAGCCCGAGGAAATCCAAACGCAAACGCAGGGGGAGGGTGGGCGCCTGGGGCCAGGGCTCAGCAGAGCCCTGAGCAGACAGGTGGACACGCACGGCTGGACATGGGCCCAGCCCGGCGCCACACTGAGCCACAGGCACCCTGCGCTCAAGTCGTGGAGTGAAGCCTACGTTTGTAGTCCAAACAATAGAGAGCAGCTCTGCACTGGGGTGTCACAAGAAAACCTGCTCCCCTCGACCTGGATGCATTGACTAGTACCCAACAAAGCATTGTGCCTGACTGATTCTTCTTCTATTAACCTCAAGCCTGTAAGCAAATCAAGAAGAACTTTCGGGGTAGGAGAACCCGTGAGGAACAGAGGTGTGGATCAGCAGGGAGGAGGGCAGAGCGTCTTCTTTGCTCTGAAACATCAGCTACGAAGAGCACTTTCCTCTGTGTTATGTATCACGATGTCACTCACTAGTACTGCTCATGGGAAAGATCCTAAGTCACAAGAGGCAAGATGAAGGAAGTGGAGCTGATGCTTATGGCTCGGCAGGGGTCCCAGAAGTGGCGGGGGCAGTGCAGGACCCCACACAGGAGGAAGTGTGTCCTAGGCGCTGGGTCCCGTCTCCTGACCTAGCCCTGAGGGCTGAGAGGAGCCTGGGTCAGGACCCCAGGGTGGGTGGGAGAGACCTGCTGTCTGCCAGGAGCTCGGCGGAGAGTGGGAGACCTCAGGGTGCTCTCCTGGAGCCCAGGAGTCACAGAAGTGAGGGGGCTTCCTCTCCCCCAGAGCATCGGAGCAACAAGCTCACACAGAGCGGGGTCTCATCCACGATGTGCTGGACCTGGACTTCAGCATGTCTTCCGTTAGACCCACTGAGACGGTGCTTAAGAGGGCAGAGCCTTCCAGGGAGGGGACACGGCATGCCTACAAGGAAGTGAGTCTACAGCGTGTCCGCCAGGACCCTCTCCTGGGGGAGAAAGCCCAGGAGGCAAGCTGGCCTCTGGCAGGAGCTGGACGCCACCCTCCTCCAGGCTTGTCAGGAGACAGACAGGTTTTCAAACACAGAAGCAAAAAGGTGGCAGGGTGCTGTAGGGAGGAGACGCGTGGAAGGCACCAGGCTTCCTGGGCAACTGCTGAGGGTGGGCCCACAGGAGGGCATGAGGAGGAGAAGGCAGTTTGCACGGGGTCCCCTTGGGGGCAGAGGATGGGCTGCTTGAAAATGTGGGCCGTGGGCTGAAGGTGCAGACACGGTCGCATCCTATCAGCTAGATCCAGGTTTCAGCGCGAAGCATCAGGTTAGCAGCAAACCTCCAGCCACAGGTGAAGACAGGGTTGGGAGACCAGTGCGCTGGCTCACAAGGGACCCTGGCAACTGGCCCCTTCAGGCCATCCGACCAAGCCTGGAAAGCCCGTGTCCTCACAAAGGGACCTGCTGCCTCTGAGTCTGGGCAGGCTCCAGGAGAGGAAACCCACTGTTTACTGAGAATGGTTTCATCTCAGCAAGAATTCGGGAAGGGTCAGCGAGGACCCGGATCATATGAACTTGAGCTCGGTGAACCGCCATTCCAAAGTCAGATCTTCCCTCCCACACTTCACACGGTGTTGAGGTCAAGCAGTCAAGACTGGACTGACTGTAAGATCTGAACTAAGGATGGAGGCTGGTTTTCCTTTTAATGTACAAATGGAGGGACTCCTGCTTAGAGAGTAGTCATTTCATGTTACAAATGAGACCGAGATATGCTTGTTTTAATTATGCTTCTCTTTACGTCTTTTCATTAGACAGGGTAGGGGTGTCTAACTCACAGGTAGATAAATATGGATCGATTATTCATCAAGTACAACCTGGTGGTCACCCTGTAGAAGAAATTGATGATCAAGTGTTGGTTGAAAAGAGAACCACACGTACAACACTGCAGGGCACTATGGGATGGGCAGCTCTGTGCTTTTATGTTCTAAGACTACGTCACATCCGTCCCTGCACACCTATATTTACAGTCCCAGCTCTCGAGCGGCTGAGCCCCAAGAACAGAAGCGATCACTGCCTGTGAGCCACGTCAGTCACCTGCCCTGGAAATGAGGCGCTTCCTTAGGCAGTGAGCTCCCCGTTGTGCTAGGAACTCAAGCGGAGACTGGATCCGCAGATGAACACACAGTCAGAGGCGCTGTGATACCAACCGTGCCGAGTCTGGGCAGCAGAGACACCTGAGCTCAGAGGAGGGCAACCGCAGGCTGCGCGGGGCCCAGCAGCACTCCTCCGAAGCCCGAGTGTGAACCAGAGCAGCAGGTTCCAGGACGCACAGTCGGGACGGAGGGGACTGGAGCCACACCTCGTGGGAAGGCAGGCTCACAGCTTCCACCTTGAATGCGAAGTCCCCTGAGCAGTGTGCTCTCTGCTGGGCCCCATCCATTTGAAAAATCAGGTGCAGCAAGACCACAGACATCACGAGCATTCTGCCATCCGACCACTGCACAAGGCTCGCCGGGGCCCCGACACTTCGCGCTAGAGGGAAGGAGGGCACCCAGGAGGGAGTGCCGTCGGAGAGACAGATCCAGACAGACTTCCCCGCTCAGAGCCAGTTTATTTCAAAAGATGGCAACCCTCGGGCACAGCAGCAAGAAATTCAAGAGCGGAGTTACCTGGGAGGGTAAACACAGAAAGCCTCGTCCTGGTTTCCCAGCAGGTGCCTGTAACGGAGCCACGGTAAGTCAAAAGGAACCATGAGTGGCCAAGACACTTCGACATAAAAGTCACCTGAAATGCAAGTAAACTCTGCTGCTGCTCCTGAAACAAGCAATTTAAGAGGCAAGAGGAAACGCCTTTTAAAACAAATGGAAGAAAAAAGGGTTTCTCAGGAGAAGAGACCAGTTCTCCAGTAAAGACTGCTTCTGCTGCTTACTGAACTGCCATTACTGCCATTTCGATGATTCTTTTTTAAATTTTAAGGGTAAGGATATAGTTCATTACAAATGTCTCCATTTGAAGGTTTTATTCTTTATGAAGCTAAAACAGAGCTTTGTGATTAATACTGAAGTGCTTTTTTGCGCATGGACGGTATGTGATTTTTTTCCTTTTTATTGATATTTCTGCAGCAATGCATTTTTTTTTCCCCCTGGAGATGCTATCTCACTAAGGTCATCAACTCCAGAAGAGGGAGGGAAGGTGGGTGGAGAGAGAGGCTGGTGGCTAGTTAGTGATGACGTGAGGGGACCAGCGGAGGTGGGGAGAGTGTGGCTGGACCGCCCAGCTGCCCCCGAGCTCCAGGGCGGGCCTGGCATTCCTTAAGAAACCCGCAACCTGGGGGCACCAGGAGCAAGCCTCAGCTCGTCCTGGGTGGGCCTCACGAGGTCAGCGCGCTGGCCTGCCTGGCCCAGTGCATGTGGGCTCTTAGCCTCGTGAGCTTCCTTGGACTTCAACCGCCAGCCCCAATGCAAAGGAGAAGAGTGACCCTTGCCGTGGAAGGGCGGCACCCACACTGGGGGCCAAGCTGCCCCTTTCAGGCTGCCCCCCCCCCCCCCCCCCCCCCGCGGCAACTTGTCTATTGCAACCCGAAATCGCTGAGTCTGGCTTCAGTTGCCACAGCCCTTCTTCAGTAAATGGATGAAACAGCCTCTTCTGTTCCCGTTTGGTGATGGTTTGCTATCATCCATGCCATCGAGATCCATCTTTGGAATTTCTTCCCTCTCTTCCTTTTGGATGATGGTGTACCACGCGTCTGGCTGGGGCAGTGGAGATACTATTAATAAACTGATACATAGAATGGACGTGACTCTCCCACCCCATGGAATGCGGTAGAATGCCTTTCTCTCCCCCCTCACTCCTCTTGGCTTGAAAGTGATGAGTTTGGAAATGGTCAGTGATAGTCACAAGACAGCCCCGAGATGCATAGCTCTCTGTAGGGTCGCAGGGGTGGGACAGCATCTCTTATCTGGAGAGGCAACCTGTCGGGTCCCTGCAAGCCGTGCTGGGCACATGAGTTCCATGGGTTTTCTCTGCTTCTGTTTCCCACAGGCCTCCCAGAGAAGCCCCCGCATCCTAGAAGCCCCCGCATCCTAGAAACGCCTCTGAGTCATTATCCCTCTGGGCTCAAGGCAGGAGCGTCTCGAACCTTTCATCTGCCTGACCCTATCCACAGGGTGGCACAGCCGGGCATCCCGTGTGGGGCACAAGTGTCCGGGGGGTGGCCGGACGGCGGGTGTAACCCAGGACGGTGTCAGGCCTGCCAGACCACGTGTCCCCCCTGCAACGGGCAGACCCCGTGCTGCTGTCTGTGGAGAAGCTCCACCACGAGGGCAGGCTGTTCTGTGCGTGGGTCAAGGCATTCCCATCAGCGTCCCCCAGAGACAGCGCTTACAGCTCATCGCATTTCCCGTCTCCCCACCCTCCCCTCCCACCTCGCGGCAGAAGCCGTGTTTGCTGCTCAGCGCTCCAGGGAGGGTTTCAGGAATTCTCAAGGAAGAACAAATGGACCCTTTTGCACAGAGTGAAATTCTGTCCTCCTCCTCCTCCCCCTCCTCCCTGGCGCCATCTGAGCACTTTCCTGGGAGGAAGAAGGGCCAGAAGGATGGAGGGAACGCCTTCAGGAGTCATCCAAGGTCAGACGCAGGCCCTGGGCTTTAGCAAAGCAAAGCTGCTCTCGGAAATCACAGCCAAGGCTATGCCACGGAGCCTTAACCCTCTTTTTCTTCTAGAAGCCCTACATTTTCAAGCCTCACAGCTAAGCCTTTCCTCCATGTTGACCTGACTTTGCACGTGGTGTAAGACAGGCGTCGGATTTTATTCTTTTGCCCTGGGGCGTCCAGTTTTCCCCACACCATATCGGAGGGACCATCTTTCCCTATTGCACATTCTTCTAGCCCCTGTCGAAATCCATTGACAGTATATATGTGGGTGAGTTTTCCCCGGACTTGATTCTGTCCCACGGGAATTACATCAGGGCCACACTCTTTAAATGACTAGAACTTTGTAAGACAGTTTTGAATCAGGAAGTGTGGGGTCCTTTCTCAAGATTGTTTTGGTCATCTGGGGGTATCTTTTGGCTGAATGGGAGTTTTAGGATTGGTTTCTGTTTCTGTAGAAAATGCCATTGGGATTTTGAAAGAGGTTGTATTGAACCTGCAGCTCTTTTTGCATGGTGTGGACATTTTAACAACACTCAGCAGCAAAAAAGCAGGCAAATGAGACGGCATCAGCCTACATGTATGCTCAGCAAGGGGAGCCATCGGGAAATAAGGACCACATACCAAGGAAGAGAAAATGTTTGCAAGCCTGATGAAGTGGCCACATCCAAAGTATATACGGAAAGCCTACAACTCACCAGCAAAAAAAACGCTAAAGACTTCAACCTAAAAATGGGCAAACGGGGACTTCCCTGATGGTCCAAGGTTTAGGAATCCTCCTTCCAACGCAGGAGACACAAGTTTGATCCCTGGTCAGGGGACTAAGATCCCACATGCCCTGGGGCAACTGAGCCAACGCTCCCCAACTAAGACCCAGTAAAACAGAAACGAAGCAAAAGGCAAAACGGGCAAATGCGTCAAATAGACGTTTCTCCAGAGAAAACACCCAGATGGCCAGCAGGTATATGCAGAAGCGCCCAGCTTCACTAGTCCTCAGGGAAACGCAAGTTAAAACCACAGCGAGACACCACCGCACACCTGTCAGATTGGCTGTTATTAAAAAAAAGAACCACCTTTGTGCATTTTGGCACTAGCGCACTGTTGGTGCAGCCGTTGTGGAAAACAGGATGGAGGCTCCTCAAACACGAATAGAACCACCATGGAATCCAGCAATCCCACTTCTGAATATTCATCCAAAAGAACTGAAGTCATGATCTCAAAGAGATATCTGTTATGTTTGTTGCAACACTATTTACAGCATCCAGGAACTGGAAATACCATAAATGTCCATAAATGGACGAATGAATAAAAAAATATGGTATATACATACAGTGAAAGATTAATGATAATACAGAAGAGCCTGTAGGCCGTCATGCCACGCGAAATGCCAGACACAGGAAACAGGCACTGAATGGTTCTGCTCACACAAAATGACTAAAACAGTCAGGCTTTTAGGGATCGTGAGCAGAATGGTGGTTGCTGGGACTGGGGAACGAGGTGTTGTGTCCATGAGTTCTATTTATTCAAGATAAACAGGCCTCAGGGATCTGCTGGACAGCCTTGTTCCCGTAGTTGTTAACTCCCGTAGGAGTTAACGACTCTACACCATGCACTAAACATTTAAGAGGGTAATCCAATGTGTTTTTACCAGAATTAAAAGCAAACAAACCAGAAGACCTAGTCCTTTCCCTCCCCCCAAACCCCATATCCACCATTTATTCCCCTTTCTACTTTCTCACATTCACTCCAGGGCCCATGTCCACAAACCTTCGGTTCCTGAGGGGAGGCTCTGAGAAGAGGGCTTGGGAAATCTGGATGAACTCTGCAAGGGACTAAGTGAAACAAACACCCACGAAATAACTTCAGCACATTCAGTCCCCCAAGTATCCTGTCAGCTCATTGGCAGCGATGGGTTCTGAGGACTATTATTACACTGATCTTTAAGTCCAGTTTCTAATTCTGATCTGAAATGTAAGGGGACATTCAACTTCCAAAGCAAATAGCATGCGCGCGCGCACACACACACACACAGTTCCGAGTGACTCTATACTACGTGTGTGCGTGTGTGTAACGTCGATTCAGCTCTGCGACCCCACGGACTGTAGGCTCCTCTGTCCATGGGATTCTCCAGGCAAGAATGCTGGAGTAGGTTGCCATCTCCTCCCCCAGCGGATCTTCCCGACCCAGGGATAGAACCTCCATCTTTGACGTCTCTTGCATTGGCGGGTGGGTTCTTTACCACTAGCACCACCTGGGAAGCCCTTGTGTGTACCGATGACCAAATACAGTGGGAGCAGCCAGGGAAATTCAGATCTTTCTCTCAAAGATCAGAGCTCTTTCTGAGGAGACAAGACAGAATTATATATATATACCTATATATAAAACAGAGAAACCTTATGTGATAAACAATTAGATGTGAAATCATTCCACGCAGCTGAAGTACAAGCACTCCTTCTGGGATGGGGTCTGTCAGGAAAGCCTCATGAAGGAGCTCTGATTTAATTTAAAGAATGCTTCTGCGGTAACAATTTCCCAGCTGGAATTAAGATACAGACCCTGACAGGATAAAGTTCGTAGACTTTCATTTAAAGACTTCTAAAAAAAAAGGAGTCAAAATTCTTAGTAGGATAAGTATTCCTCTGTGATTTAGAAATAAACATTTTGGATTCTCCATCGATAATAAAAATCCTGGTTCTGGCGGGGGTGTCAGTTAAGGCCGTCATCATCAGGGAGCTCTGCAGGTTCTTGCATCTTATCGCTGAGACCCGCGGGGCGGCAGCCCGGCGTTCAGAGCCCCGCGGCTTGTAGGCTGCGGCGCCTCTTCTCCGGCCGTGAGAACCCCGAGCCTACTCAAAGCGGCATGCCGTGGTCCCCAGGCTCGTCTCGAAGGACCCGACACAGTGCATCTGACCCGGGCAGAGTCGCCACGGACGCGCGGGTGTCCCGCCACCCCCGCCCCGCCCCAGGCAGGCCACAGAGGCGACCACAGGCTCCGGGAGCGCCCCGGCCCACTGCGGCCGCGGCCGGGCTCAGGTCAGGGCTGTGGGCCTGGGGCGCAGCGGAGCCGGATCTGCGGGTGATCGGAGGGCTTGCGCCCCGGGGCGGGGAGGGGAGGCGGGGTGGGCTGGCGCAGGGTGCGGTGCGGAGGCCCTTGCATTCAAGAGGGGGCCCCAGGGAAGCCGCGGGGCCGCACCCACCGCAGGGCCGCACCCACCGCAGGGCTTGGGGCTAAGTAGACAGTATACAGCACAATTATCAATGAAACCGAAAGCTTCAACCATCCGAACAGTTAACCATCTGTTTTTCTTCAGCTCCGTTTGACGCTGACTCATCCACTCTTTAAGACGAAGTGTGAGAGTCCCCCATACACACTGACTGGAGGAGAGCTTCATTCAAGATTTTTTTTCTAAAGCATCCAGTCTCATCACAGTCTCCTTCCAGCCATCACGACCTTTCACTGGTCAGATTTCTCAACCAGACTCTGGCTCTGGATGCTTCTCCACCAGCTTGCTGAGGTACTGCATCCTTTTAATTAAGCTTAAAGCAAAGGAAAAAAATCAATATTGTTTGGTATGTCAATGACTTTGGAGAGATTCCCAAGCCGTTTAACCTGGCCTAAAGTCAGTTTATTATTTTGAAACACTAGAATGATCAGCATGGTTTTACATCAAGACACAACATAAAAGGAAATTAAATTCACTCAGAAATTTAGATTATTTTACATAAACACTTCTTCTTTGTGTATAATAATTATTTGCAAGTCATTGAGAGTAAAACTGATATGTGGGTTTCAAACACACGAACAATACATAAAATATTCAAAATACACAGTTTTAAGTTTATGTGAGTAGAGATGTTTAGTTTCTGATTGCCTCTGGACTTTGTATTTTTTATTCTAGAATATTTGACATGACCCTGTAATCTAAACATCCCTAACTTCCTTGTTTCATAAGGAATTACTTATGCAGAGCAATACCAGACCACCTAGCCTACCTCTTGAGAAATCTGTATGCAGGTCAGGAAGCAACAGTTAGAACTGGACATGGAACAACAGACTGGTTCCAAATAGGAAAAGGAGTACGTCAAGGCTGTATATTGTCACCCTGCTTATTTAACTTATATGCAGTTGGACTGCAAGGAGATCCAACCAGTCCATTCTGAAGGAGATCAACCCTGGGATTTCTTTGGAAGGAATGATGCTAAAGCTGAAACTCCAGTACTTTGGCCACCTCATGCGAAGAGTTGACTCATTGGAAAAGACTGATGCTGGGAGGGATTGGGGGCAGGAGGAGAAGGGGACGACCGAGGATGAGATGGCTGGATGGCATCATGGACTCGATGGACGTGAGTCTGAGTGAACTCCGAGAGATGGTGATGGACAGGGAGGCGTGGCGTGCTGCGATTCATGGGGTCGCAAAGAGTCGGACACTGAGCGACTGAACTGAACTGAACTGATAATACTTCTAATAGTCAACTCCCAGTATGATCAGTTTTAGATAACACAGAGTTCTCCATAAGCCAATCCTGTTGGAACCTAAGGATACAGGACCTTACGCAGGCCTCTCTCTCTGCATCCCCAGTGAGGGGGCTCCGTCTCTCCCAGGTACGTACCCGGTGGCGTCTCCCAGGGTGGACAGTGCGCCTTAAACACAGCACATCTTTCCAAAACCAGCGAGGTGGGCAGTCTGTCCTCGGGAAGGTGACGCGTTAAAAGAATTTTATCAACTCTTCCTTCCGGGTTCTAAGCTCAGGTGGTAGGTGGGGCGAGCGCTGGGTGTTCTCCCGTAGGGAGTCCATGTTCTACAAGCTGCCTTTATTCACAAAGAGCCCAGAGCAGTGGATGCTACATCTGCGGATGTCAGCAGAACGCAGGGCAGAGACCATCAGCCCCAGGTCAGGCCTCTGCTCCAGGACGGACGGCAGAGCCCTGTTCCCCTGGAGGAACTGGTCACAGCGGCAGGACCTGGCCGGGCACCGACCCCGTCTTCCCATCCTGATTAAAGCCACAGGGAGACCTGCGGCTACCTGAGCCCACAGCCCCGCCCGCCTTCGGCAGGCCAGCTCCGACGCCTTTCTTCCCTGACTCCACACGTTCCTTTTCTGCCCTTTGCATTTCATCTCACTTGACTTTTCCCTCTTCTCTGTTTCCGAGTCTCTGCCCGCCCATGTCTCTGCCTTTTTTCCTTCCTCTTTGTCTCATTTTCTCTCTATATAAGGAAACTTTATTCGAAACGTCAGACAAGTTGAAGGCTCCTTTTGAACTCTGATCCGTCCCATTTCACATATGTGGGTAGACACGTCTATTTTCTCATCACTTAACTCACACTTCTGAACCCTATTCTGTGCTAAGCTCTGCTCCCAACACCCAGGTGTATCAGAGAATAAAGCAGAGCTGAAGGGTTGGTGAGGGTAGCTATTCTAGAAGGTTTCTTTTAACTGAATGTTTAAATATGGGAATATCATGTAAATCCCCCATACTGCCCAGATTTTCAGGTTTGTGACTAGGATCAAACAAAAGCTTTTACTTATACATTATGGTTCCGGCACTGAACTAGACCACGCTGACACAAAAATAAAGGAAAATGGTGACATCTTGTAAAAGTCAGGCTCACAACAAGTCCTTTGTCTACCCCAGATTTCTATTCATAACGAGTTAAAACTGCTTCCATCAATTATCCTTAAAGAACATTAACAATGGCACATTTCATAACTACCATAGAAAACACACGTGCAAATGCAAGAAAATAAACTGAGACATCAATATTGTCACAAATATAAAACAATGAAACGGAAACTAATTCTGTGAACAGGTACTCAGCCAGACCTGAGGGCGAACTTTTAGGCAGATCGAATAAGTGAGTGAGTCATGAGCTGATTAGTCAGGACGTATTGTCTAAATATTCAGACTGTTTTGCACAAATTGGTAAAGCAAGTGCTCAGACTCGGGCTTGGTTTGTTCCTTCACGTGCGTCTGTTTGTCTGTAGAAGGTGAGCTCTGGCGACGCGGGACCCTCTTCCTTTGAGAGGGGGAGGGGCTGCTAGACTTCAGACTCCAGAGACGTCAGCGCTCGCCGCCCGTCCCGCACTGAGTGCGCTGCTGGGCGGACAGACAGCGCTGTGTGGTCCCACGGCAGGGCCCAACACAAAGGGGAAACCTCCTCACATACCTGTGACTCGTGGAGAATGTAAATGGGCTCTTTTGTCTCATCCAGCACTTTGCAGAAACCCAAAGGATCACTCAGATTACAGACGCTGCGCTATGCATCATCATCGGACGCGTGAACAAGGCCCTTGAGAGGGGGGCCAGTTGACTGCTTTAAGAGCAGGACTCTGAATGCAAAAGCAAGGGCGCCGTGACTGGGCGCTTCTGCATGCCCCTCCACCATAATCGGCCTCAAGTCCCTTTTGGGACAGGACATGTCTTTGTTTTCATTCAATAAATTATTCAACTTGCATTCGCTCAGCATCTACTATATGCCAGGTTTCCACCTGTAATTTTAGTTTAAAAATGATTAAAAAGAAAAAAAAAAAAAAAAGGAAAACTAAGACCATCATCATGGTAGCAGAGTGTGTGGCACTCACATTTCACGAACATTATCTTATTTTATTCTGCCAGGACCCTCGATGGACACGCTGTCTTTATGTAATGCTCCGTTTCGTAGGTGGAGACGTTAAGGTTTGCAGGAGTGTGGACGGAGGGAGCGAGGGTGGCAGGAGCGTGGCTGCTCCGCTCTCACTGGGCGGCGCCGGCGCCCCACGCTCCCCGGCCGGGCGCCTTCTCCCTGCACTCACTCTGGTCCCGGCCAGTTCCTCCTCCTCCTCCTCAAACTACCCAGCACCACCTTCAGCACAGACTAGGGCCTCAGGAAATTCCCATCAACTGACTTCCGTTTACCAAAAGGTGTTAAAAAGCACCCCAGTCACAGTTTGAAAATCAAGCGTCCCTGTTTCTGAAGGAAGACTCCCTTTAGCGAGGCCGGGGCCAGAGGGGGTCCCATCCCCGCAGCGTGGTCAGCAGGCTCACAGATTCGCTTCAGCCGAAGAACACCTGGGTGGTGTCTGGACCGAATCAGCACAGTTCGCAATTCTCACTGGGCCGGCCAAGCATCCTACAGGTACCACCTCACACCAGTCAGAATAGCCATCATCAAAAAAAATCTGCAAACAATAAATGCGGGAGAGGGTGTGGAGAAGAGAGAGCCCTCCCGCACTGTGGGTGGGAATGTAAATTGCCGCAGCCACTTGAGAAGCACCGAGGCGCTGCTCAAAAACTGAAAGCAGAACCACGTGACCCAGCAGTCCCGCTCCTGGGCACATACAGGGAGAAAACAGTGATTTAAAGAGACACATGCACCCCAGTGCTCACGGTGGCACTGTTTACAAGAGCCAGAACATGGAAGCGACCTGCGTGTCCATCAACAGAGGAATCAATAAAAGGAAGACGTGGCCCACGTGTCCAGTGGACTATAACTCAGCCGTGAAAAAGCATAAAACTGTCCAGAGAGCTGGCTGGACCTAGAGACTGTCACGCAGAGTGAAGTCAGGAAGAGAAAACAAATATCATACAATATTGCTTATTATGTAGAATCTAGAAAAAATGGCACCGATAAAACCTACTTGCAAAGCAGAAAGCAGAGACACAGATGGAAACAATAAAGGTATGGACACCAAGAAGGGCGCCCACAGGAAAGAAGGGACGGGGTGGGTGGGGGTGCGGATTGACATGTACACACCACCGATGCTTTGTGTGAAACAGACAATTAACGGGAGCCTACTGTATAACCCAGGGAGCGCTGCTCAATGTCCCGTGGGTTCCTAAACCAGAAGGAAATCTAAGAAAGAAGAAATACATGCATACGTGTAGCCAATGCACTTTGTTACACAGTAGAAACACAATACTGTAAAAAACTATACTCCAATAAAAATTTTGAAAAAGCAACAAAAATTATAAAATCTTGAATGAAGATAAAACAAACCAAAACAAAAGCCAGATGGTCAGGAAAATGACCACAGCTCAAGGCTGTGTGAGTAACAAACACCATCGTCAACTGAGACAATATTCGCCACTTTCCTTCCCAGGAGGACAGAGCGGGAGACCAGATCTCCCTCTCAAGAGTCGCCCCCAAACCCTGCCGCCCACGGAGGAGCCGCTGCACAGTGAACCACACCAGGGACCCCGCTCACACACGCTTGCTACACGCAGTTAGAGCAGGCTTTCTTCTTTATACTTCTGGTTTGCAGGGTCTCTCGAAGACTCTTTTGTTCAAGAACAGAACTTTGAGTTAGAATTACATGGAAGCAGAAAGCAAAAAAGCCACCAAGAGGTAAACCAAGAGGTTGCAGCCATACCGGATTTAAAGTCTACTAACAACACGCGCTGTCTGCGCTCCACGCAGTCTCGTCCCCAAACGAGGATCTGCGGAGCACCTCTCACGTGTGTGGGGCGCCTGAAAACCCATACGGTGGGACTGACACACTTAAGGCATAACGCACTTTCTCGAGGAGACACACTCCAGCTTTGGGTGGGAAAAGAACACGTTCACTAACACGTCCCCTGAGAAGTTAGGTGTCCCGGGTATCAGCCGGCGAGCGGTACAGACAGCCCCAGGAAGGGAAGGACGGGTCCCAGGCATGAAGCAGATCAGCGCAGGAGGGCCCTTGCCTGAACTTGGGAAAGAGGGTGGTGCCTTGAACCTCAGCCTCCTGGTCCGCACCCGGCGCCGTATCTATGCTTTTGCACTAATGATCTTCCCCATCCTCGTCACTTGTGCTTCACAGAAAGCACTCGCTGCTGTTCTTCTTTTCCTTCTTCATCTTTTAACCCATTCACCCCACTCCTGCTGAAGTGCCGCGGAGCCCGTTCCCTCTTTTCAGCTACACCGCGGGTCATCTGTCAGTCTGTGTCACGGGAACTCAGACCTGCTCGGGAGACGAGGCGGGCTCAGTCAGGAAGGCGGTGCAGCCGCGCGGCACGCCCCGGCCCCGTCTGTAAGACCACCACCGTTCCAGCGGGGCCCAGCAGTGACGGGAAAGGGCGCTGCAAGTTCTGGGGAAACACCGCAGGCAGGGGGTGTCACCCTGGGCACACTTCACCCGCGTGGGCCGCACGGGTTTGGCTTCCCCCACGTCAGACGGTGAAAGTGGACTCCTCAAACCAGCTTCTGATGAAAATACACAGAAACAAAGTTCAATGCCGAAGCGGCTGTTTTCCCTGAGTAAGTTTAATTCAGCACAGCCACACTGTTCAGTGGACTCCCCTGGTGCAGAACCTGCCTGAAACGTGAGAGACTTGGGTTTGATCCCTGGGTGGGGAAGATCCCCTGGAGAAGGGGATGGTTACCTACTTCAGTATGAGACAGTAAAGAGTCCACCTGCAATACGGGAGACCCAGGTTCAATCCCTGGGTCAGGAAAATCCCCAAAGAAACGGCAACCCACCCCTGCATTCTTGCCTACACGGACAAGGATGTAGGGACATCTCTCCTCCACGGACAGAGGAGCTTAGTGGGATACAGTCCCTGGCGTCACAAAGCAGTCGGGCCTGACTGAATGACTAATACCTTCACACATATTTAAATTACTAAACCAGACTCTGGGTCTTAGAATTACACAGCACAGAGGATTCCTACGGTCTTAGGAGCAGATGCGTCACTGAGACGGCTCCATCCTAAGGTCACTTCTGCAGACAGAGCTGGTCCAGGCATCCAGCGGGTTTCTCCATGATGACCCAGCATGAGAAACGCCAGCGTTCACGGGCCTGGCACGAGTGTGCCCCGCTTAACTTCCAGGCTCCTCCTCCTCAGGGTCAGAATGATGACACTTCTGAGCCTAGACGGAAAGGTCAGAGGCCCCCCTGCGGGGGAGCACTCTCAGCACACACGGCTCCCGGGATTCCGAGCCCCTGACTCCCCCTCTGTCCATCCCAGACCCTGCACTGGTGGAGGAGAAATTCAGGAGAAGGAAGGGCTCTCCCCTTCCAGGAGCTCAGTTCCACTTCCCTCCCAGCACGAGCATCGATCGCTATGAATAAGCGTTAGGAGTTTGGGTTTTTGAGGGTCCTTCTCAACAGCTTGAACTCAAGTGGCAGATACACAACTATTTATTTTTTAAGAGGTATCAAATGGTCCGAACGGGAACACACTTATATTGAATAAGTAAATGAAGGGATATAAAGTGTGTGGATGGCTAAGGTTTTCAATAGGAGTCTGTACACCTGGCTCATGAAATTTTTCTTCAGGGAGTTCAGAGGCATGCTTTTCATAGGAAGCCTCCTGGTGATTCAGGGAGGGTCGGGGCACACCGGCTCAGCCACATGACCTAAGCACCTCATGCACTTCCCTCCATGCAGTGGCAACACACTCGTCCCGAAGTTCAAGGCACACGACGTAGTAACGCAGAGCAGAGTGAGGGGCTGCCACTCCTGGCAGAAATAGCTCTACACCGGGTCAGGGCGGGAACCTGGGACTTGCGAGGCCCCCACAAAAGATGGGATAGTGACCACTCTGAGAGCAATAAGTTGGCTTAAAGCTCAACATTCAGAACACTAAGATCATGGCATCCGGTCCCATCACTTCATGGCAAACAGATGGGGAAACAATGGAAACAATGGCTGAGTTTATTTTGGGGGGCTCCAAAATCACTGCAGATGGTGACTGCAGCCATGAAATTAAAAGACGCTTACTCCTTGGAAGGAAAGTTATGATCAACCTAGAAAGAAAGAGAGAAAGTGAAGTCGCTCAGTCATGTCTGACTCTTTGCGACCCCATGGACTGTAGCCTACCAGGCTCCTCAGTCCATGGGATTTTCCAGGCAAGAGTACTGGAGTGGGTTGCCATTTCCTTCTCCAGGGGCTCTTCTCTGACCCAGGGATTGACCCCAGGTCTCCTGCATTGTAGGCAGACGCTTTACCGTCTGAGCCACCAGGGAAGCCCCAACCTAGATAGCATATTCAAAAGCAGAGACATTACTTTGCCAACAAAGGTCCATCTAGTCAAGGCTATGGTCTTTCCTGTGGTCATGTATGGATGTGAGAGTTGGACTATAAAGAAACCTGAGTGCCGAAGAATTGATGCTTTTGAACTGTGGTGTTGGAGAAGACTCGAGAGTCCCTTGGACTGCAAGGAGATCCAACCAGTCCATCCTAGAGGAGATCAGTCCTGGGTGTTCATTGGAAGGACTGATGTTGAAGCTGAAACTCCAATACTTTGGCCACCTGATGGGAAGAGCTGACTCCTTTGAAAAGACCCTGATGCTGGGAAAGATTGAGGGCAGGAGGAGAAGGGGAAGTCAGAGGATGAGATGGTTCAATGGCATCACCGACTCAATGGGCATGGGTTTGGGTGGACTCTGGGAGTTGGTGATGGACAGGGAGGCCTGGCGCGCTGGGGTTCACGGGGTCGCAAAGAGTCGGACACGCCTGAGCTGAACTGAGAGCAATAAAGACGGTGCTGTGCTCCGGGTCTCCCCACCAGCCTCTCGTCCGCCAGCAGGCTTGCTGAGCACCAGCCGCGTTCAATGTTCCGGTAGGAAGATGGGCTCGAAGGGCAGCGTTCAGAGCCTCACAGGGGAGGCTGACCTGTGACTTAAATGCTGTCCATGCAGGAGAGGAAGGGGAAAGCCTACCAAGATAAGGCTGTAAAGTTTTGTGGGAGAGGCTGGATTTCCTCCGGGAGAAACAGGAAGGACGTGAGGAAGGGGGCCTGAGAATCAGCCTTTGATGGGTGGACAGAGTGCACCTGCGTGGACGCCAGGGGCAAGCAGAACAGCTGAACGGGGGCGGGGGAAGAGCCAAGCTCCTCACCGCCCTGGAGACACGCAACTGACGAGGACAGGACCCGGGCGGGAAGGCAGGCTTGAGAATGGGCGGGGAACGATGGCCTCAGAGGGTAGCTGAGTGTTTGGGTTTAATCCTGGAGGAAATAGGAAGCCCCTGGTGCTTTGTGAGCCTGAAAATGCCAAAGCTGAACTTTGGGATAATTTGTCTAAAAATGGAACATAGCTGCATTTCCAGGCGTGCGTGAGAGCACACGTGGGGGTGGGTGAGCGGCCTTGGAGGGTACTGCGAATCCAGGAGGAAGATAATGACAGTCTACTCCGCAAGAGCAGTGCAAGGAATGGAAGGGAAGAAACAGTTGGGAGAGCTATTTCCGAGACAGAATTGGCAGGAAGTAGCCACTGATTGGCTGCCAGATTAATTATCCCGGAGAATAGCGCTGGCCTTGTCACTCAACCACACAAAACCCTCCAGTAATTCCCCCATTATCTGCATAACAAAGTCATAATCTCAGCACACGAAGACTCTCGGGAGGCACGGCCCTCTGGGACCACCCCACCTGGTGTCGGGTCTGTCCTCTGCGTCCCTCCACACCGTTCTCCCAGCAAGCAGCAGCCTCCAAGTCGCCAGCAAAGCCACGTGTGTCTTTCCCAGGCGATCTCCTCACCTTATTTGCCTGCCTGAATTTCCCCCTCTCCTACAATTATCTGCTGAGATTTCCTTTCCTTTCGAGGGCTGTCTCCGATACGACCTTCTTCACATTATCCCACTCTACCCCTGTTGACACAGTCCCCCTCTTCTTTGAGAAAATCATAACACGTAATTTGTGGTTCCTTACCATTTGTATCAAATTTTACATCACACTGGAGTCATCTATAAATTTGTATTTTCTTCCCTATTGGTCTATAAAATTCCTGAGAACAGACAGGAGTGGAGTTTTTTTTTTTTTTTCTTACAACCGCAACATCTAATCGAATACAGAGGTGGTTAAAGAAAGGGGTGAGAGAATAATTATGTGAACAGCTTTCAGATGGAAGGGAGCTTCCAGGAGAAGTCCTCTACCAATAGCCGAGAGTGAGCAAATAAAAAATAGGAAACAGAAGGAACCTCTTACAAAGGTCCGCGGTCTACGGACCACTATCCCCCTGGGTTAAACACAGAAACCCTGCCGCTCGTCCCGGCACGGCTCACCTCTGCTTCGCCGCCACACCCCGGTCTGATCTGAACAGGACCAGAGGGATCCGGTTTCTAGCCTGCAGATGACGGGTGAGGACCTTATGACTTTGATCAAAAGGAGGCTGCTGGTAAATCCTGGCCGACGGAGCGTGAGCCCACAGACGTGCAGCACACGTCTCACACACGCTGGTGTCCACCCTGTGCGTCGGCGCTGATGCGTCCAGACAGGGACGGGGCCCGCAGCCCCGATCAGGTAGCTGCCCTGCCTCTTCTAATAAAGCTTCTCCAACTCCGCTGATGTAACAGAAAGCGGGCAGAGGACGCGTGCCTCAGGGGGGTCCGGGGAGGCGGCGGGACCGCGCAGGGCGAGGTGATGTGAACGTGCGCCCTGGAGCCGCGCGTGCTCAGACAAGGCCGGCCTCCAGCCGCTCCGTCCCCGGCGGGTCTGACCCTGGTCAGGGGAGCAGGGGCCCACAGGGAGGCCTGCGAGCCCCGTGTCCGCCCCGACGAGAAGCTCAGTCCAAGGAAACACGCTGCATGCCTACTGGGCTGCGAACCTGCGATCTCCCTTAAGACACTTGCTGTTCAGGATTTGAGAACAGGCATACTCCACTCAAGGAGCTGACTGTCTGCCCTGGGATCGCTGGGCCAGTCAGCCCAGCAGAAACCCTGAACACCAGTGACCGCGTGTGCAGCGGCTTCAAGCCATCACTGGGGCGTGCCCCCTGCACTTCCTCAGCATCCTGAGGTCCTGCGGTGAGTCCATGCCTTAGCCCGGGACACGCGTGAGCCGCGGGGCTGGGACACGAGTACTGAGGTTCCACCCATGTGTGTGAGACAACGCTGCTCGGGTGAAGCTCAGGCTTGTGGCTGGCAGTGATGGGAGTGCAATTCCAGACTGCTGGGTGAGAAGGAGAGAGTTTGCGGAAGGGGCGGAGCTAACGGGCCTCCGAGCGAAGCCCGTCCATCGGGTCACCGGGGGGGCCGTGCGCCTCCTCCCCTCTCTCTGCCCCCAGTTAGCTTTGGTCCACACTGCCTGCATTTCCACCGCTTCTTGCTTGGGTTTCTGACCTGGCTGGGTCCTCTCTTTGACCAACAAAGGACAGACCACAATTCATTCTCCCTGCACAAGAATACAGCTCTTCGGAGGTTTTCTAAGGCAGCTTTTCCCTGGAGCGGGCATGGCAACCCCCTCCAGGATTCCTGCCTGGAGAACCCCATGGACAGAGGAGCCTGGTGGGTTACAGTCCACGGGGTCACAAAGAGCTGGACGCGACTGAGCGACAGACCACGGGCAGCTTTTTGGATAGTTTCATCCCATGTCGTTCTTCCTATTTTTAGGTCCTGGAGAGAAGAGACAGAGTCTGTATCCAGTACAGAAGGACAGCGGGACCATGTTCGTTGCACCTTGGTGTGCAAGGAACACCACTGCACATGGCTGTCTCACCTGCACCCGGGGCCGGGGGGAGCCCATCAGGAGAGGCAGGACCCTGAGAAATGGAGTCACGAGAGGTTCTGGTCAGAAAGGGGGTGAGGGGAAGAGGACCAAGGCGGGGAAGGGCAGGAGAGAGGAGCCCATCTCCTCACCACAAGCCGGTGAGCTGCTGGTTGCCGCCTTGCTGGAAAAGAACAGACGAAGCAGAGAAGACACACGTTGTGGGTGACCCAGGCATGGAGCGAAGCGAAATCGAAAGCTGGAATCACATAAAGTCTGCTGCTGCTTCTAAGTTACTTCGTCGTGTCCGACTCTGTGCGACCCCATAGATGGCAGCCCACTGTCCCTGGGATTCTCCAGGCAAGAACACTGGAGTGGGTGCCATTTCCTTCTCCAGTGAATGAAAGTGGAAAGTGAAAGGGAAGTCGCTCAGTCGTGTCTGATTCTTCACGACCCCGTGGACTGCAGCCCACCAGGCTCCTCCATCCATGGGGTTTCCCAGGCAAGAGTACTGGAGTGGGGTGCCATCGCCTTCTCCGCACATGAACTCAACGCCTGAGAAATCATCACACTTCCCTTTTCAGAACATACACATGTAAGTGGTAAGACACGGGTTCTACACCCACAGCCCCTAAGGCATCAGTGAGGAATGGGGAGGAAGGAGCTGCTCATTTAGTTCTATTATTTCAGTGTCCCTGGCTCAGTAGCGGCATGTTTATAATAATAATAATAATAAACTAGTAAAATCTAGCACATCTTACGAAAATTTCAGTTGGTCTAAAAATGAAACTTTGGAAGCAGAGAACGATCCGAGGTCCACAGGCCCTGGGAAGGCGCTCCCTGAACACTCCTGCCTACACCCCTCGGGGGGGCGGGGACTCCGGGATGGGCCCCCTGGAGGGCCTGCAGCCCACTGGGCAGCTGTCTGCCCATCTCAGCAGGGCCCGAGAGCAGATGGCAAACTGGACATTGCGAAGGCTTCGGAGAAGCACGCTATTGGCTCATAAAGTAGTTTGAAATGACTATTTTTTGAAAAATTTCGCAAGAGTATAAGAGGAAGGCTGAACGTCTTTCCTCCGAGAGCCTACGTAGGGAGAGGCTCTGTTTGACATCCTGCTGGAGCGCAGAGAACCTCTGGAGCAAGGAGGATGGGCTCCCAGGAGAGATTCAAAGGGCGGGCTCACGGTTCCTCACCGTCCTCTGCTGCCGGAATGGGAGGGAGAACGCTGAGTGTTTCTCCACTCTAAGAGTGAGTCATGCTCAAATTTGATCTCAACGTAGAGGAGCAGGTCTTACTAATTTGAAAGGCATAATGAATCCTGAATTGCATGGCTTCATAATTTTTATGAACATGTTTGGGACAACCCTGACTCTGTTAAAGGACTCATTATAATTTATCTGTAACATACCTCTCTCTGTGGAAAAAAGAAAAATCCTCACTCAAACACAGAGATTTCCAGAGCAAAGAAGAAATAACTATTCCTGTTATTTTGTTAGATGTCTTTAAACTATTTTATAAGACACCTCGTGGAATTATTTTTGAATGTCATAAGACTTTAGTTAATCATTTAGTAGAAATGATAAACCTCTAGATAGTCATATATTTAGATCATATTCTGTAAATAAGTGCTGAGTCTACTTAAAATTAGGATTGTTGGCCCAAACAAGTTCTGAATTATAGATATGGAGAATCTTCAGTTACATTCATGTTTAATAAAAAGCTTTCATTTGGGGGGTTATTTTCTTAAACAATATGGTATATATGCTTAATATATAATAACCTGAGCCCTTTAATAAGCATATTATTTTCCCTTTTCCAATCATAGAGATAATAACAGTACCTGTAATCCTATAGATTCTTGTGGACTTCACATAAAATCCTCAAGTAAAGCATTCAGTGCTGTGCATGTTAGTATGAGCTAAGATTACTGTCATTAGAATGCTTTCCTGATATTTTTGTCGGTTTCTCATATAATAGGGAACTTTTTTAAAGGTGTTTTTGCTGTGGGCTTCTAAAGTGTTGGGTTTGTTACAATATTGCTCCTGTTTTATGTTTTGGATCTTAGTTTCCCGACCAGGGATCGAACCGGCAACTCCTGCATTGGAAGGCAAGGTCTTAACCCCTGGATTGCCAGGGAAGTCCCAGCACTGAGCGTCTTATCTTCTAAAAGCCTGGTCTCACTAGTCGGCCCTGTTTGCAGCGCCCGCTGTGGCTTAGAGCTGGGGGCAGCCGAAGCGGGATCCTGAGCATTTCTGTACTATGTGTGGGTGCCCACCCCCGCTTTGGCTCCGTCCCCCTCTCCTCTGCCTCTGGAGTGAGAAGCACGTCTCAGCGCTCAGAGAGCAGTTCTGCATATGGCGTTCTGCGCTCTGGATAGAGCAGGTTTTGTATTAAATGAAACATCTTCATTTAAAATTTCCCAAAGGAGCCTCCTTGGTAACAGCGACCTGGAAAGCCTTCTGTGACTCCGGGGGAAGCCCACGGTTCAGCAGGCGCAGGGAGAGCTGTCTAGCATCACCCGGGGGTGAGTCCCCGTCGCGTTTCCTCCCCCACCATGGACTTAGGGCTCTTCTCGACCCCACCGGGGTATTTTGAGGACAACATTTAGCCCACTTTCTTAAAGTGCTGGACGTGCCACTGGCTACTGTGGTGAGAACCTGGTGTTTATCTGCGCCCACAGGATCTTGCCAGTCTGGGTGCTTCAGGCTCCTAGAAGCAGGACATGCACTGGATGATGGAAGTCAGCTGCTAAAAACATGCTATTAACCTGTGTGCACCCGGGCTATTACTACTATCTAAACAGTGCTTCTTGAGGAGAAGGCGGGGCATAGAGCCAGTGGGGCTATTTCCTGCAGCAGGGAGCCCGCGATGCTGACCCAGGCGCTTTGTTTGCCTGCACCACGGCGGTGGAGCGGGCCCGCCACACCAGGGCCACGTGCAGAGCGGCAGGGCGGGAGTGACGGAGCCCGCACACCCCGCGGACGCGTGAGCTCCGCCAGGACGACTCGCCACGTGCCGCCACCGTGATGGGATCCTCGCCGAAGTCGCAGAGAAGAGGGAAAAGAACTGAAGAGGAAGCTGGTTGTCAGCCACACGTCTGAGTTCTGCACACAGCCCGGTGACTTCGTGTGACCGAGAAACCTCTGACTGGAGGGATTCCACGTCAGTTCCGCCGACCGGAGGCATGCTGGGTGAGATGATCAGTCTAACGGCACCTCCACTAAACCATCCAGCTGTTGGCCTTGGCCTTGCTTCCTGCTCTTCCCTACACATGACTCCAGGTGAGGAGGAGGCGGCACTGCCCTCGGGCAGGGTCACGGTCCACAGCCTGAAGCCCCACACTGCACTGTGACGGCCCTGCCCCAGAGGCCCTGCCCGGGAGGGGCAAAGACAGAGACGTATAGTATTGGTACCAAAGGGAGCTGAGACTTGATAAAGTTCAGCCTTCCATTTTAAGAAAGGGTCCCAAGATATAGGCGGCTTCTCTGGTGGCTCAGCGGTAGAAAATCCACCTGCCAATGCAGGAGATGCGAGTTCAGTCCCTGGGTCAGGGAGATCCCCTGGAGGAGGAAATGGTGACCCACTGCAGTATTCTTGCCTGGGAAATCCCAGACAGAGGAGCCTGGCTTGCTATAGTTCGTGGGGTCACAAGAAGTCAGACACGACTTAGCAACAAGACTGAGCACGCACACAAGACAGGGAGAGTGGAAAGGGCTCGCTGAGAGTCACGCCTGAATTATAGGGGGAGCTGGACTAGGATGAGGTGGCCTCTGTGTGAGCACCATCCCAGCCAAGTCAGCTAGGGGTGGAGAATCTCGCTGAGAATGCAAAAAGGAACACTCTTTAAAAAAGGAAAAGACGACCAGGATGGCCAAAGTGGACACGCTGGGCGGGGAGTCCCTCTGAGGAGTGAGTGGGAAAGAGACTTTGCTGAGTGCACTGGCCATCTTTAATACGCTGGAGAATTAGAAACTAACAAGACGAGTGCAGTCTAGCTGACGTCACCCGGCTCGAGCAGCGCTTCCAGCCCCGGGAGAGCCCTGAGCATCAGTTAAGGGCCTGTCAGTGGTCCTCCCCTGGTTGCCTGGACACCCAGGGGCAGGAGCGAGTCGGATGCTGCTGTGCAGCCAGTGGGCACGTCCCCATCCGGGAGAACGGGGTGAGGACCTGGGGGGAGCAGGTGAGGAACTGGGTTGTGCGGGGAGAGGACTGTGGACATGTGGTGTGGAAGCTTGTGTTTTTTGTAATATATACACAGAGGCCTATTTTTCTAATGCTGATCGCCCAGTCAGCACCCCTCACATTCAGGAGTGCCTCTGAAGCTAAGGCAAATGGCTCCATCTGCATATGAATTCGGAAGCTGTAAAGCACCAAGGATAGGATATCACTGGTCAAACAACGCCTTGGACACATTCTGCCTCCGACCCCTGGATGCTGACAGCCATGAATATTTATCGCAGGCCGAGTGTATTTTCTAACTCCTTCAAAATTTAACATACACGAAAGGCTACGTATTAAAAATGAGAAGTCACATCTAATCTCACAAACCTCATCATCCTTCCCATCCAGCTGACCCCACTGATCAGACACTGTTTTGATCATTAACTAGATGAACAGGTGGCTCAGCCCAGTTGTAAACAGGTGTGCTAACTCGGCCCTGGGGAACACACACAACACTTCTCAGCTTGCACTGTGGGTGTGGGTCTCTTAGGGAAAAGGGTTGTTTTTGAGCTAACAAAATCACAGTAATGGCAAATTAACTGAAGAATATTTGGGCGGTGAAACTGCCTCCATTCTTGTTCTCAGGACTATGGAAAGAATTGCAAAAAACAGTGAAAGATCCATAACACAAAGTTCGTGGAAAATTCCAGGTGTTAATTCAGTACCAAGTGTGCCGTGCTCAGCAGAGCACAAGTCACAAACGGGCCTGAAATTTATCTGAGCGGACCTACTAAGGCCTCCACAAGCACCTGGCAGCCTCCAGCACTTCTCACCTCTGCGCAGTCTCAGAGTTCCCTTTGGAAGTAGACATGCAGCTTTGAGGTCCGAGCTACTTAAATTTCCAGACCTGAGAGGGCACACAACTCTAATTCTAATCTAACTTTCTTTTTACACGAGTTTTAAAATTCTGAACAGACAGGCATGTTGGTCAGACCTGCCTCCCTGGAAACGTGGCAAGGCATCCGAGGGTCTGAAGGCATGGGCAGGTTCTGATCTGAATTCTCTCCTCTCCTCTCTCCAGGTCTCTCCAGCCGAGCGGCGCGCCTGTGGGTGCCCACGCGGCCGCCCTGCCCAGCTCCCCATGTCCGGGCCGACTGCTGAGGTCACAGACCCGAGTCAGAAGGCGCTGCCGTGGGAGGCTGCCCCGCTGTGACCTGCGCTCACCAGGCCTGCCTCAAGGGTTCTGTCCCCGGTCTCTGGGATCAACAGCTCTAAAATGTCCAGAAACGGCAAGACAGACACCTGACATTTACCAACACTCTTTCCTCAAAACACAAATCTGTTTCCTGTTGTGTACATTCTCACGCAAGCAAAGAGTCACTCAACTGTAACTATGAATCACCAGGGGGCAGCGGACGAGGAGCCTGGCAGGCTACAGTCACGGGGTCGCAAAGAGTCGAACACGACTGGGTGACTGACGCACACACACAACCATAAAAATATCAATACAAACCACGAGTTAGGGCCAGCCACCTACAGCCCCCCACACTCAGCGTTCAGATCCAGAAGAAGGGGATAAACTCAAACCTCATATTCAGTTACTCAGAGAAATATGGTAATACAGTCCCATGCAGTTGCGAGCTAATTTTCAGAATGATCACCTGGATCCCTGAAGAATTAATCATCTAAGAAATGGACATCAGTGATTATCTTCCTCTTCTTATTAAGAAAAATGGCTCAATCTAATTTAAAACGTATTCAAGAAAAAGTAGACACAGAAGAATTGTGATTACTAAGTATATATTTATATACAGTATATAAATATAAAATATTATGTATGCTATATGTAATATAACATTTTACATGTATAGTATAACATACATAATTGCTATATATGTTTATATTTATATATTCAAATATAAAAATAAATTTATATAAATTTGCAGTTTTATATAAATTGTATTTATAAATATATACTAGATATATATTATATATTAATATGTCCTTATTTTATATGTACATACATACGTATATGGTTTTATATCTACAATCCTGACTCACTGTGGGTTGGAAATTTGTCTTAGTGCCACCTCTTTTGGGTCTGTACACAGTAGGTACTCAATGCATGCAGGATGTATAAATTGCTCAATAATGTGCTAAAAGTGAAGGGGGAGCAGGGTTTTAGGAGCTCTCTGTTTAGGTTTCACCACTGACTTTGATGTTTTTTCTTCCAGGGAAGACTGTGACGGAGCCCCTGGCCTGCCCGTCCTTGCTACTGACTCTAACTAGACTAAGAAACTTTATAAACACGGAATCCGAACATAGTTCATAAGTGTGCGAGTAGGGCTTGAGAGGAGAGAACAAAAAAAGAATCTCTGTCCTAGCAGCTGGAATTCCCATGGAGGGAGACACACTCCCCTGACCTTGAACCCTGAGCCAGTGTCTGTCCCGGACACAGCAGCCTGGGTGCCAGCCCATGGCCCACGCTCACTTGGAAGCCTCTCCCTGGCCCTCTCTTGGTCATCCCTGGTCATCTCTCCCTGCCTCTCTGGGCTCCGGGCAGAGAAGAAGCTCTGCAAAAAGCTCACGGGAGGGGCAGGGCTTCACTCATCACGTGGCGCCTGTCCACCTCACACTGGCCACAGGGACACTAACGCGAGGGCCACGTCTATTCTTCCGATAAGATGCTCACTGCCCTAAAAACAGCCAGTTAAGAAAGATGCTTCCCTTTCAAAAGAGAAAGAAAGAGAAAAGAAAGACATGAAAACCAGTTACTCTTAAAGATAAACAGCACGGCGCTATTCCGGGAACTGGGACCATGTTTTTGCCAAAGTCCACAACATGAGGTCAGATTTTTGAATCCAGAAAATGCAAATAAATTGCGACCCATCACAGTGGCCACTGAGGAATCAGTGTGCAAGGCAGGCCGGACTCGTGTGCTCCAAGTGCAGGGATCGCTGCTTTCACACAGGCCAGCAAGCGTGTCTGCAGAGAAGGCCTGCAAGGGGGAAGCCACAGCCAGCTGCCTCAAGCACTCACCCCAGGACAGCTCTGCCTCCCGCCCTCAGCCGCATCACCAGTCCCCCCTCTTGCCTGCAACTGGTGATGAGTACGACCCAGACAACAAACAGCTGGAAGCATGCCAGAGGACCATACATCCATGGTCTACCATGCCCTCTTTAATCAACTTCCTAATTAAAAAATGCCATGCTGGCATGAGGTACAAAGGGAGCAGGCTTGGGATCTCTCACGAAATAGCATCCCGTAATCCTGAGGTTGTGGAAAATCTGTGTTCTTACAGATGTTTATGAGTTTTCCTGGTGCAGAGATAGAATCAATTTGCTTGCGCCTGGCCCTCAAGACGTATTAAATTTATCCTGAAGGAAACTGGCTTCTGAAAAGCTCTTGCCCGGATGCATTAGGCAGGTGGGAGTTTCAGTGGACCGGAGGGTCCACTGGCAGATGCAGCATTGATTTCTGAACGCTCACCAGCTAGCAGACAGCTCCAGAGCAGACCTGATTTGATGGCTCTCTATGGGGTGCCCTGCAGACTCGGTTATTTCCACAGCCAGTCTGGCTAGCATTGTTTCATGGCGACCACGCTCTGTGTTCTCAGCTTCTGTTCAGATGGCATGAGTGGGTCCAGGTACCAGGGAGGGGAGGGGGCCAGATTTAAAGCCAGTCTCTAAGGAGCTACCGTCTCTTTCAGGGTCCAGTGATCGGGAGGCCCTGTGATTGAGGGAGTAATTCCGACTTGTAAGAAACCATTCTGTTGACTGCCACTAAAATACACTGAGTCCAGGCATGAGGATACTACTCAAAAGAGTGTCTGAGCTAGAAATCCCCCGATAGAAATCTCTGTACACACAGCTATATCTAAAATAGAAAACCAACAAAGACCTAATGCACAGCACAGGAACTCTGCTCAATATTCTGTAATAACTTAAATGGGAAATAATTTGAAAAATAACAGATATATGCACACATGTAATGAATCACTTTGCTGCACACCTGAAACTAACCCAGCATTGTTAATCAACTAAACTGATAGAAAATGAAAAATTAAAAAAATCTGTGTCAGTGTGCTAAAAAGACCCCTCACCCCGTAAATGCTTAATCCATGAGTTGCTTGATTTAGCAACCCAAGTCCAATATCCCACACCTGAAAGCATCTCAAGCAAATGTGCATCAATCTTGGGATAATTTTCTTTAAAGCCATTTTATTGCACTGTCTTAGCAGCCAGACTTCAGTAAACAAGCAGCCAGTATGTAACATTGTCATAAAGTTCCTTTCAACTGTATTGACGAGCACCGAAATACACCCAAAAGAGGTCCACATGGCATACACATTAATCCAATGGCTCAAATACGGTCAGCCTGCACACATTTCCACACTGGCATTTTAAAAACACATATATCCATGCACTTAACAGAACCTTTGAAGAGATTAATTGCTGTACCCCTGGGACATCATAGCACAGAATTGTAAACAAACAGGTCAATAACTTTTCGAAAGGGAAGATACTGGTGCCCCACTTTATTCCCCATCACCAGGAGCCCACTGGGGAATGCCCCCCACCCCGGACACAGAGACCGCTCTTCCTCTTGGAATCAAAGGTGCCTGATTTCAGATTAATATTTTGGCTCACTGAACTTGAGAAATTTGCTATAAAAGGCTGCTTTTCTTTCAAAGTTGATCTGCAACCTTAGAGCTAAACTGAAAAGAGAGAAATGCTCTTGGAAACCACGTTTTTCGGTTAGGCACACAGCACCACGTTTCCAGCCCTGGGACCTCCCATTGTCTTTGAAGGCTAGCCCTTTCCAAGCCCGTAGAGACAGCATGCCCGAGAACCAGCGTGACAGAGAGTGGCAGAAAGTAACTCTGTCAAGTGGAAACTAATATGACATAATTTTGGCCCTTAAAAAAGAGCTCGACTCTCCCCTGAAAGGCAGCCAGGCACAAAGAGACCAACGTGGTAGGTAACACTCCAGTGTTCCCGTCAGGATGAAAACAGATATGTTGAGGTTAAAAATTAAAAGCTGATATTTTGCCCCAAGAAAGTTACAACCCATCACAAATCTAAAAGGAATTATTTTAATCTTAGAAGGTTCAGCTCAACTCTAAAATAAAATATAGCAATGGAAAAATAAAAGAAATATCATTTTTGTCTAGATAAAGAGTTCATTAATTTATTCTGAAATAATTTGGTATCTAATATTGTTTGGGTTAAGTTAAAAAAAAAGCCTCAATTCAAAACACCAGCAAATTCAAAATAAGATAGAAAAGTATTATAGGTATACATACATATTCATTGACATAACAAAGGAAAATTCACCTGTTTTACAAAAACAAGCTCAGTGTGAATAAGCAGAAACTTCAAGTGTGAGTGGAAAAATGGTAGAAGCCAACGGTTAGAAGTGGCATATAAAGGGTTAACATGTTTTCCAACATCTTATGTTTGAGGTTTAGATTCATTGAAGGTAGTTTTATTTTATTTTCTTTTTACCTTTTCTGGAAAGGCATTGTTTTGTTTTAAACAGAAGAAATGATCCTCCAAAAAGTTGCATTTTTTTTTTGTCAAATATTTGCTGTCATTGTCTAAAGCAAACAGCTGAAGTAAAGCAACTGTAAAAAAAAAAAAAGCCTCAAAATAAAATTCTTAAGTGATTTGTAATATTCAAGAAACTATAAAAAGACAGTTAAATGATGATAATTTCTACTTAAGTTCTACCTTAAAAGCAGATGAAATAATTAGGTCAGTTAAAATGAAAACCTTACCTTTTAAGGAGAGTTTGAGGTTTAGATTCATTGAAGGTAGTTTTATTTTATTTTCTTTTTACCTTTTCTGGAAAGGCATTGTTTTGTTTTAAACAGAAGAAATGATCCTCCAAAAAGTTGCATTTTTTTTTTGTCAAATATTTGCTGTCATTGTCTAAAGCAAACAGCTGAAGTAAAGCAACTGTAAAAAAAAAAAAAGCCTCAAAATAAAATTCTTAAGTGATTTGTAATATTCAAGAAACTATAAAAAGACAGTTAAATGATGATAATTTCTACTTAAGTTCTACCTTAAAAGCAGATGAAATAATTAGGTCAGTTAAAATGAAAACCTTACCTTTTAAGGAGAGTGGGGATTGTGAAAACAGGATAGAACTATTTACCAGTGAATTTCCTGAGATGAAAGTATATTTAACTAAATAGTAAAACACCCATATTGCAGCACTACAATCACAGAATTATATAAGAAGTGTGTGTCAGTGATGACAATAGAAAATCGGAATTCCTGCAGGCTTTCTACTTATTTCTCAACTCAGAAGACTGGTTGTAAAAACAGTCTCCATTTTTCTGAAAAGCCCTGAAAGTATCAGCTTGTGCTAATTTTTCTATCTCCTATCTGTAGATTCTACAGATCAACAGAAACTTCAGTTCGATTTGCAAAACCTCCAGTAAGTTGCTGGTTAAATTAGATGAAATCTTCCAGCTAGGAAAAATATATACCAGTCAAAACTAATTATGTCTGGGCTTTCATTGAAACAACATTTGCTAATTCTACTGGTCTGGATACACTGCTTCAGAAAATATTAATTAAACACATTGAATAATGGCTGCTGTAAATTTCGGAAAACAATAATCTCTAAACAGTTCATGTTCGCTCCAGACGCATGCACAGGAAAATGGACGAAGCAGTCGCCCCCGGCCAGCAGCAGCCCCGACCCTTTTGTTGGCCAGCTCGGCAGTTGAACTTTGCTGCACTTTGGGGAGCGGGCCGAGGCTCCGGACGCCGCCGGGAGGGCTGGACGCGTCTACCTGGAGGGAGCGGCCAGGAGGGGCCCGGAGAGCCAGCGGCCAGCCCGGCGGCCAGGCGCGCGCCCCGCGCCCGCACCCCCGGGCATTGCCGGGCTCCCGGGCCTCGCCGCCGGCCGCGGGCGCGGCCACCCCGCCTCCGTCTCGGGGACTCACCCAGCAGATCGCCGCCGCCGCCGCACTCCCGGCTCCCCCGCTTCTGCGCGCCCCCCGACCGCCGCCGCGCGCCCCTGCTCTAGCGGCGCGCGCACGCGGGGCCGCGGCTGCCCGGCGCGCGGATCATCCTGCCTCCTGGACACGAGCGGCGGCGCTCTCGGCCGAGCCTCCGCTCAGCTCGCCGCGGGCCCCGCCCGCCCCCGGCCCCGGTCCGGGGCACCCGTCACCGGCCAGGCGCGCGGCACGCTGGGGCCGGGGCGCAACCCGGGGCTCTAGCCTGACTGTTGCCTGAGCCTGCGGCACAGCCCGACGGGCTTGGGGTGCGCGCCGTGCGCTCCCTGCTCGGCGCCCACAGGCCCCTGGGTCTCCGGGGCGCAGTGCGCAGCATGTGCGGTGCCGTATTTCATGTAATAGACGAACGAGAGCGGAATACCCGAGTCAGGCTGCGAACAGCCCCCCCGGGGGGAGGGGGCGGGGGGCGTGTGTCTAAATATACCGCCCCCCCACACACAGAGCACACACACACACTGATGGTAAAGATCCCACACACACAGCACACACACACACACAGCACACACACACACACAACACAGCACGCACACACAACACAGCACGCACACACACTGATGATAAAGATCCCACACACACACAACACACACAGCACACACACACACACAGAGCACACACTGATGTTATGGTAAAGACCCCCGCCACACACACACACACACTGATGGTAAAGGCCCCCCACTCCCCCCCCACACACAGCACAACACACACACACACAGCACACACACACACACACTGATGTTATGGTCAAGACGCGCTATGTCCAAAGAGACCTCAGAAAGTCGACTGAACCGACAGCATCTTCACGGCCCTGCTCCTGAGACCAAAACAACACAGCAAGAGGCACCAAGCCTGCTCACCCCGCCCCCCCCCACACACACGCTTCTTCAAGTGAGAGGACAGTGACCCAAGAGTTAATGCCAATGGACTCTGAAAATCCCTTTCGGGTTGCCAACCGCACTATGCTCTGTTTCAGGGTGAGGGTCTTCTCGTGCTCTTTTCAAACAAAAGACACAGAACTATTCTAAGAAAGTTAAAATACTGTCAAGCTTTTAGCATGGCCGGAAGAAAACAAATGCCAGGAAAAGTTTTATCTGAGAAGGCAAGAGCAAATAAGATTTCACAGCACAAAAGGGAGCATAGATACATGACTTCATTAGCATCTTTCCGGTTTAAAAAAAAAAGTGCTGGTTTTATAAATGGCTTCTTGGGTCTAGCAACAACTCTTCTACTCCTCAGGTAAGCACACCACTGCCCCTCCACAAGCGTCTCTCTTAGACACTCCCCACTCTGAAAGGCCATATGAAATCATAGCGGCTACTTAGCCCCTCCCACCCTCCCTGGACACTGGCCTCGAATACACAGACTCCTGTTTGACAACAACTCCAGGCAGCCTGCACACATGCCCAGCACCCACAACCACGTTATGCTGGAGAAGAAGCTCCACTGGAGAAAGGGTCCACTGTGGGCTCATCTGGACACCAAACCAGGCGATTTTAAAACCTGTTATCGTTGGTCATCAAATAAGAGCTGCAGATGACCAGGTAAGCAAGTAAGCAACTATGTGTCAGAGTACCTAAGAAGCCAAGTGAAATAATTCTGAAGAGCTGCAAGTGGCCCCAAACAGACGCATCCTAGGCAACCTTTAAGGAAGAAGAAAGAGGTACCTTTGGGTCGGAGAGTTGGGGCCCTTCGGCACAGCCCTGCTCCGCAGCCTACTTCTCCGCACTTGCAGGGCTGAGTCTGCCTTGGAGAGCCCAGGGCCCATGTTGACCCCACTCCCCTGCACGAGGCCGCTCCATGGGGCCCGGCCCCGGCGGAGGGGAGGGCGCAGCCCCCGCCGATAGCCGCTGCAGGAGCTCCCGGAACAGGCGCTGGCTGCGGTTTCTGCGGGAGGAGGCTCAGCGGTCCCAAGTCGCCGAGAACACCTCCCTCCGGCTTTCAGAGGGGACTCCTCCCAGTCCTGAGCCCCCTGCCTGCCCTCTCTAGACCAGACATCCTGGTTAGCACGGGGGTTCCGACTGCCCTCCCGCCCAGCCCTGCGGGCAGTCAGCGCGGTCTGGGAGGCAGGTACCTTGCGAGAGGCCGCCGGGTGCCATCCGGCTCCCCAGCACAACGCCCCTCACGCTTCAGCTGAAGCCCTTCCTCCCCCTCCCAGCGTTTCCAATAATCACCACGTGGGGAGCAGGGGTTGTTTTTAAAGAGATATATTTTAGGGTAAATTTCCTAACCCAGCAGCCCAACCCAGCAATGCTGACCAGTGGCTCCTCACATAGTCAGTAAGCATCTACGCGCTCTTCCTGGTTGGTTTGATAACACCTGGCTTACATTTTCTCTGCCATCTCTGATTACTTATACAGATGCCCCAAGGACTCATTATGATGTCAAAGCTTAACACAGTTTCATTGTGAAAACAGGCATAGAAAAATCATTGTGTGTGCCTGAACAATGCAGGTGTGAGAGAGACAGAGCGAGAAGGGAGGGAAGCCGGAGAGACAGCTAGGGCCAGAGTTAGACAGAGGACAGGAGGGGTGGCGAGAGGGGGCTGGAGAGACAGACGCAGAGGACACAAAGCCCCTTCCCGCTGAAGCCACCCTGCGACGAAACACAGCCTAATGCGAGAGAAGTGCCTGTCTGCCACCTTAAGCTAACCTGACATTGAAAAATCATACAATAAATTACTATAAAAGTATTTGCCATTATTCCTTGTACAAGTTATGACTATTATAGGCAATGTTTTTCATTTGTGGGGTATGCCAATTTAAAAATATATATATATATTATATCTGTCACACATAATATATGCATGTGATTTACCCTTTACAACTTCAAAATAAAATTTTTTAAATATGTTCTTCTTTAAGTTTGTGCTATCTTTTCTCTTTAGTTTGAACTAAGTGTAAATCAATGTCAGGTAAGGGTTATGAGAAAGATTACACTGTGATGAAACTTATTTGGTGAAAAATATGTTAATAATTTTCAAGTTTTTGTTCAAGTTTATCCTCTATTACCCTTTTCTAAGGCATGCTACATGTTTGGGTTTTTTTCAAAGAAAATTTTTAAAAGGCATTTATGAGAAAATTTTTTTAAATCTTGAAAATAAGAACATGCATAATACTATTGTAATCCAATTATGATGCAAACAATTTGATCATTAGAATTTAGGAAAACTGGAAATCTCTTTCTGAATCTGCCCTCCGTTTGCTTCTTAGGCAGAGCTGTGGTGAGACCTTGCACCAAGGCAGACTCTATGGTAAAGTACTAGCTGCTTTTGAAAGACTGGTCACTGGCTGGAAATCATAGTCCTGGGCTTCAGGGACCATCTAGCCACGCCACATTTCAGCATCAAGGCGGAGGGGTCATTATAGGAAGGTGTCTTTCTAGCCCTCTTACCCCACTGAATGGGTTTCTTAATGTAAAATTTCTAAGAGGAAATACAATTTTAAGTTGTCTGAAGTTAAAAATATAGCCACCAAATTGTTTAATGAGTAAAAGTATTGTAGATGATATATTTCTACAAACAATATCTTTCACTGAAATTAGATTGCCCCACAGGTAGAGTTGAAAATATAATTTATACATGTGACTTTGAAAGCATTTTTTAGACAACAAAATGAATTTTCCTCAGAGAAATGGCTGGATTATCTATCAGACATGTAAAATATTTCTAAAAGCAAATCACCAAATAATCAGATTATTAACTCTAAGTTTTGCATTTTAAATATAGTTTTAACAAATAGAAAAACTTTAAAATGGTTTGAGGCCACAAAAGAGCTCATTTCATTCTGGTGTATAAAAGAGTTGCAAAGCATCAGACAGTGAAATAATTGGGTGTATTCAGTAATGAATTATGAAATATAAACATTTCTGAGAGTGAAAAGAACAAACGTTAAGTGAAAAGTAAATTAGGTTGAAAATATGACAGGAACAATGAAAGGAATATATTGAAGAAGTCCATTCTCTGAAAAATATTCATATTTTCCTAAAATCATGCTCATAAAATCCAAAGGAAATTATATACTCACACTCTTGTAGGAATTTTTGTAAACCACACATACATGGTTACAGATTATTGGGCCTTCCACCTTGATTCCAGTATCTAACACAAATTTATGAAATTGGCCTAAGTTCTGCTGGAGAATGCAAGCTTAACTCAAGAGAAGTTGAAATCTGTGTTTTGTGTGTACTTCCTTGGTAATTCTGGCTCATCTTTTCAAAAATGAAATGTTATCAATAATTATATAACAGTTTTCCATTCGAAAAACATGTCCACATTGTTCACAGTTTTCCAGCTCACAACTGCAAATATGCAAGCAATTCTGATGAAACCCTGTCTGGTAATTTGAAAAGTAGGGTAAAAATTTTATGTGCCAAATAAGGGTCTGGAGATCGCCAGTCTCTTCTGCCCCACTCCTCAGAACATCCTATTGTGACCGTAGAGCCGTCTCCCGCCTCCACCTCCATGAACAGTGTCATTAAGGGGATGGCACTGAGCCCTTTCCCCACTGCCAGTAAACTGGGAGGAAGTCAGTCCCAGCTGAACCTAATTGCTATCAGCAGCGGACAGCTCCTGGTGCTGAAAGGGAAAGGGCCAGAGCTTTGCTCACAATAGCTCACTCAACAGCCTTTAAAAATCACAGCAAAACTGAATGAGGTGGCAAGTGCTCTGGCTGAATAGCACTGTCTGCAGAACAATGGCAGCCAACCCCAAATCCTACTATAATCACATTAATGAGATTAATCAGTGAATTAGCAGCAGTCAAATGTCAGGGAGGCAAGGAAGAATCCAACCAAGATTGGTAATTAACTTTTTTTTGGTGGGGGGAGTCAGAGAAAAAAAATCAACTTTGCTACCTCATAGGTTTCTCAGAAGTTGACAATTTTGCTTCACAAATCTGAAGACTGTATGTACTGATCAAGAGGCAACAGCATAATCCTGCATGTTATAACATAAATCCAGGTATCATATTACTGATGCTTAAAACACAGCCTTCTGAGAAAAGTGATGTCACTTTAAACAATCTTCATAAACTATCAGGCTTTTACTGTTTTGAATTCTCTAAATGTAAAATTGATTGTTAAAAAGAATTTCTCTAATACTCAAGCTAAAATATAAAAAAATATGGCTGATTAAAAAAGGGAGGATTATATAACAGCTACTATTGCTTCTGAGAAGTCTGTGATACTGTAGGGAGAGTTTTAAAAGTGCCACCAAGTAAAGAGCTATTATACAAACATATCAGTTCTGGTCTATCGTATTTGATAAAGAAAATGTATTGCTATACACAACTTTATGGAGAATTTTGACCAATTGGCCTATTGCTCTTGAGGTGATAAAATCATACACTTCCCTTTAGGTCAGTTAGAAAAAACAAACTTCCTTTTTTTTTTTTCTTAGAAGGTATCACTAGCATGTATTATATACAATCCACACTTTGGATTCAAAGTTCTTAAGAGGTGAAAACTTACAGGTATTAACATATGAGTGGTGCTGTTTTTTAAAAGGGACTGTTGTGCAAAAACCCTTTTTCTAATTTGTAAAATAATCCCATTTCTATCTGTTTATGTTTCATCTAGGGAAAACATGCCTTTATTTATCATTTTAAAAGCCACATGACTTTCATGAAGTTGAACAATTAGAAAGAAAGCCTTCTTTATGCCTGTAAGGGTGGTACTAGGGTGCTTTTGTCTATGAAGTTAGTTTTGTTCAGTAAAAAACACAAACACTTACACCTAAAGTCTCCTATTATCACAAACAGTTTTACTCTAACTAAATAAGTAACTTAAAATTCTATAGATTTTTATCATTTTAGAGGTACAAGAAATTATCATGGTTAAATAAATACTAAATTCAAAATCAGAGCTCTATATTTTGAATAGCAAGCCATTATATGAATATTTTTATGTGTCTATATTTATGGCTTTATTCTTATCTAGTTTGAAGATAAAATTTACAGCTTGAACTTTTAGTGTATTAATTTAAGTGGTGTTAAAGGCATATTTCTGTTAGAAATGAAACATTGTTTCATTACCATGAACTTGAAACATTTCACTTATAGTTCAAATTTTTTTATTTGAGTTTCTCAATTTGAATCATCTAAGTCAACTTTCTTACCATTAGGACAATATAACATGACATCCAGAATATCTAATGCTTTAACAGCCTTTGTTTAAAAAAAAAAAAAAAAAAAGACTTGCTTTATTTGCAACGTAAAGTAATCCAGTAAAGTCTCTGGGAAGTTTTTGTTTCAATATCTGCATATCATCCAAGTACAGTTCATGCAGCAAGGTCTTTTTTATAAACAACATCACGGTCAGAGCATGCAACATAATACCCATTTTGCTTTAAAGAGAGACTTCTGTGGATTACAGACTCCTAGCCAGGGAACATGTCAGCTACCAGCCATGCTATAAAAATAACTTTAAAAAGGAGCAAACAATAGGCATTATAGCCCCAGCCCTTGAACTCCAATAAAAACAGATCCTGTCCACTAAGTCCCCAGAATTAACCTAACGAAGAGCACGTACCTCACGACATGACCACAGCCGCTCACAAGTGAGACAAGCTCAGGGCTGGTGGCTGAGCTGGCTTGAAAGAGAAAGCGAGCAAGCCCTAGTCCACCCCAGGTTTGAAAGGATGATGCGGAGCATGCCTACCACCCAGACGCAGAACAGGCTGCTGTTTGTCTTCAGTGAATATTGATATCATAACCCATGGTCCAGGGAATCAAAAAAAAAAAAAAAATTAAAAGACACCCACCAACAACGAGTACAAAAAGCAGGGGGCTTGGAGAAGGCTGCGAGGGGAGCTCTTTCTGTTTAGCGTGCAGCAGCTTAGGGAACAAAAATGTCGCCCGGGCAGGAGCGGCAGACGCAGCACGCCAGGCTCGCGGGCCGGAGGGACCCGCTTCCCTGCCACACACACCCCGGCGCTCACTCCCACTCAGCCTCTCGACATGCTTTTTTTTTCCACATTTTTTTCACGAGCTCCAAATCCCCGGCATATGACCTTCTGTTAACTAGATAAAAAAAAATTGCTTATCAGTCATGCAAATGAGCCTGAATTCATTTTCCACAACAGATGGCCTCATAGATAATGATGATGGAAGAGAGAAAATTGAATGTCTCTCACAAGGTGGCCATGGCAACCGAGAGCAGAATAATATCAATAATAAGCTCACTGCATAATAAGGTTGTCAGTCCCACAAATCAAAGTCTCCAGCTAAATCAGGTACACCTCCCCAGCCAGTCACCAGGTACAGCGATAGAGATGCGTGTGCTGCGTTCACAGTGACACAAAGGAGCTGGGATCGCAGGCTTTTCTGGGCAGGAGTCTGTGAGCGTGCGGGGCGTGTGTGTGTGTGTGTGTGTGTGTGTGCGTGCACGCGTGTGTGCTGGGGTGCACTTGGATATCAAGTGGCGATGTGACAGATCTTTTCTCTCCTTTCCCTTCTGTGCCGTGGCCCACCGTGGACCCGCTCTCACCAAGGACCTCTCCGTGGCCGCGTGGACTCGGGGGGCACGGGTTGCAGCCACCCCACCCCCGCCCCGTGGGGTGTGTGGCTGCGGGAGGCTGTAGCAGCCTGCCTCAGGCTTCCACCTTGGCTCCCAGGGGGACATCCTGCAAAATGAATCAGCAGCCGTCCTGAGCAGGCTGATTAAAATGAAAATGGCAAGGCACATGTCTGGGCGGAACTGGAGCTCAGCTCTGCTGCCTGTCTGGCAAGCATGCTCAATATAGCTCCTGCTAATAATGGCTTTCTGCCTCTCGGGTTTTTTTTTAAAAAAGGTATCGCCCTCTCCCCGCCTCAACCGACTGGTGTTGGAGTGTGTGTGTGTGTGTGTGCATGTGTGTGTGTGCTTGTGTGTGTGTGAGCTTGTGTGTGTGCACACGCACTTGTGTGTGTGTGAGCTTGTGTGTGTGCGCACGCACTTGTGTGTGTGTGCTTGTGTGTGTGTGCGTGTGTGGGGGTGCACACGCTTGTGTGTGTGTGCGCTTGTGTGTGTGTGTGCTTGTGTGTGTGTGTGTGGTCGGGGGAGGGGCCAGTGAATTGTTCAATTCTTTATATCCCTGCTGCTCGCTGACAGACTGTCTGCCTGGCGACCCCAGGACCGTGAGGCTGCACTTACCTCTGTCTTTCTTCTGGGTAGAGGGGCAGCTGATAAGTCTCAGGGTAAAATAGCCAGTTAGAAACTCAAGCTGCCTAAGAGACCAAGACAACATTTTTTCACACCTAGATACGATCATTTCTAACCAAATCCTGGGCAACAGACCTTGAGAGATCTCTGATGCTGCCTCCCAGGCTCACAGTTGGATGCTCTGAAATGCAGCCTCCAAAGAAACCTATTTCTGTTTCAAGCATTTGCAACCAGCCTGTTACTGTATCCTAGATATTATGCAACAGAAAGCACCAAAAATAGGAAAATGAAAGGTGATGAACGATGCAATCATCTAACAAAATTTAGTAAATCTCTGACTTCTGAAAAATTTTCTTGGGTATAGCTTTAAGATTGCCCTCAGATAAACCATACTTTTCAATATCTCTGTCAAATTTTTCAGGTTTTTTTAAAAAAGGCATTCTGGAAATTAGATCATTATCATCTCTCAGCAAAAATGCCTTAAAAATTAGAAGGAAGGACTTTTCTGAGTCCATTCTGCTCTGCTTTTCCCGTGCATTTCAGTCCACCTGACTGACAGTCTTTCAGTTTGCTGTCTGAATGCCCTGTTAGATTCTGGTTTCTTTTGGCAACAGATGCGTGACTGCCCTGTGCGATGATCTGCATGCACACACATGCTTATGTTCACATTCACACGCGCCTCTCGCCTCCAGTGGCTCCTGTCTCGGGGAGGTGCTCCATGCCCCCACCCCGCTCTGCTGCTGCGGCTGTGATTCAGAAATCAATAGAGCTGCCCTAATGGAGACTCCACTCGGCGAGCAGCTGCAGCCGCCCTCCCTCTCCCTCCTCCTTCTCCCTCCTCCCTCTCCCTCCTCCCTCTCACACCCAGAGAACTGATGACGTCTCTGCAGCTTTTTCAGCTGATTGGGCACCACATCGGATGTTCCATGGAGCAAAGAAAAGGCATCATTTATAGTCGGTGGAAAAAAATGGGAGCATGGATTCTCCTGTGTCTAAGACCCTGATCCCGAGCCCCCCAGACACCCAGCCGTGCTGATAAAGGACGATGCTGCAGGCTGTGCGGTCACGATGGAGTCCAGGCGGACTCCACACCCATCACAGACCTGTAACCACACACAATGGGAATGGTTTCCATTTTTCAAAGCACAAAGGCTTCCTCGGAATAAGAAGCAGAATAAAATTTACAGAAAAAAATGGATGTTTAGGTTAAATAGTGAGTTCCAGGAAGGGTTTGAATATATGTGACTATTTAAAAATACTTCCAAATACACATTTAAAAATAAAGAGCAAGTGAAAAGTGTATACGTGTGCACAAACACATACACACATATGTGGTTATTCCCTGTGAATTTCTCTGCCTTGTCTTAGCCGTGTTACCAGTAAGTTCAGTTTTTATCCTCAAATATCTCATCTTACAGTAAGTAGAAATCTCTAAGGACACTAAGCCATGGTATTTCAAACCACAAATTTACATATGTGAATGTACTTCTTACATGTGTGCATGTCTATAAAGATATACTATCTATTAAATACTGGGCTCCTGCCCACATGCAGAAGCATGCACACACACACGCGCACACACACAGACACAACCCTGCTTCACAAGCTGTGGGACCTAACCTGCAGGTGCGTTTCACTGAAATGACAGGAGTGCAGCACCTGGGTCCCCACTCACGGGGGGATTGCTGGGCCCTGCAGCAGGCGCGCGCCTGGTCCTCGCCACGCGGCCAGCACATGGACCCACCCCACACAGGATCTGGCTCCAGCCACACATTCGTCCTCTTTCCAGCCACCCTCTGAGACTGAGCCTGCAGCACTCAGAGGGCCAGGAGGAGGGGAAAATGAAAGAATCGTGAAGCCTCGGAACACACAGCAGCACAGCGTTGCAGGCGGCATCTTGCAGTTACCTTGCAGATGCACCTAATAAATTATGATTTGTTGAAAAATGGAGTCCGGGCCTCTGCAGAATGGTACAGTAAGTAAAACCCTCAGGACATGCAGGAGATTGGGGGCACTTCAAAGGCTGTTGCGAAAAGTCTCTCGGTAGTTTGCAATTAAACCTTAAAACGAAACATTTTTTGATTCCAAATATCTATCAAACTCTTAAACTATATACTTTATGCTGATACTAATATGCTTTATGCGGCCCTTAGAATTTCATTGTACAGACTGCATAGATTAAAGCTTTCATTAGAAAATTCACAGCTTACCTCCATAATTAATTAGTAAGAGAATAGAAATTGAGTGTGCAGCCCCTTCTAATGAGTATGTCCTTCAGTTTAACACACAAAAACTCCCAGGTACTCTTGTGTCCTGAATTATGAAACACACAGAATAGACCCTTGGCTGATTTTCAGCCGTCAGAGGCATGTTCCGATCTCTCCAACAACAGATGGGTCTCTCGTGGTATAAGGAGGGCTGTCTCTTCCCTTCAGTTCTGGGCTTCTGGGCAGACACGGGTCTCTGGTCTCCACAGGGGCCCTTCCATCCCTCACACACTGTGCTTCACACGAAGGTCAAGGTGTGTCCAGCCCTCCACGTGGACCAGGAAGATGACCCGTCGGAGTGTTGGCTCAGGAAGCTCCTAATGTGTCCTAAAATGCCTTCTTCGCTTTGCTTCAGGATTGTGTCTGCATCAGTGACAGAGTGGCATGATGCACAGAGGATTGTTAGCCATGGAAAACAGCAGCAAGTAAAATAAAGTCATCACAGTGGGAAGAAAATGGTTAGAGTCCAGAATCCAGACGCTTCTGTGTCCCAGTGTACACCAAGCACAATGTGGCACTTAACGTGACCTGCTCCATCCAAAGCTAAACTTGCAGAGTTAGACGTATGTGTGATAAGGGCTATCTTACTCATGTATTCGACAATGATGAAAATGAGAAACCCATTTTCACTGCAAATAATTGACTTCAACTAGTCAAAACATCTGTAGACGTCTTCATGAGTAAATGATTAAAAGGAATAAGGTTTAGGTGATTAACTGAAAACAGAAGAATGAATAAATTCTAGGGGTCATTTAGCAAGGAGGAGCTGGCATGTCAAGTACATTATGGGCAGAAGGAAGTTGGTTGTGTGATCTCATGTCTGCGCTGGATTCAAAAAGACTGGCCTTGAACTCAGAGGGGCTCACGGAAATGCTTTTGCGTCTGTCTTGGACTGACTATCCCATTGCATGTTAATCGAAATTGGGGGAGTCTGGAGAAATAAAGCATTCATATTCAGGTTTTTACAGAACCTATGATTTTATCGATCTGGCCTGATTTTATAGAACTGGTCATTTTTTGGCAGAACGTATAGATATAAATTGTATCAAATGTAATTCTGAGCTCTAAAAGACCGTTGAGAATTTACGGTTTGGATGATTAAAGCCAGCAAACTAGGATAATCTATAAAATATATTTATCTCATCCCTAGGTTCATAATTTTAAGAACGTGACCTACATTTTTAACAAAACAAGAAATATTCAATTCATCTTTGGTAGTCCAGTGAATCCAGACACCCAAGTCTTCCGACAAGTCTTTCCAGACCACCCTCTGGATGCCTGCTCTCTTGTCTCTGAACAGTCTGGCGTCTGGAGTCTTTCCATCACATACTCCTGTCCTAGAATCATCTGTTTAGTGTCTCTGTAACCATTCGAATTATATGAGGGGACGGGACGGACGCATCTTAGCTTATGAGTGCAGGTGACAGCACTGGGCCAAATCAGGTGCTGTTGAAAGAGCCTCGACTCCTTTTCCAGCTTGCTTATGGGTCTCTTCACTAAACTTAACAATATGTATTTGTAGACACATTTTAGACCTTCCTGTATTAAGAGTTGAAGTTTTCTTCATTGTCCTGGGCACAGTATTAAGTGTCATGCATATCTAGAATAGCTTCAGTACTGAAACTCTAGAATATCTAGAATAGCTTCAGTACTGAAAGTCACTTGGAAAAAGGAACCTAGAAAACACACAGCTGCAGAGAAGATAGCAGAGGCTGACCAGCGGAGAAGGGCGGCGTGTCTGCGAGTCTGTTACTCACAGTGCGGGGAGCGTGCTCACTCTGTCTGAGTCTCCAGCATCTGAACCTTCTTCCTGTACCCAGGACCACCCCAAGGCTTCAGTTTCCTTAGTTCAAAAGGTAGGGACTCTCTCTCACTAGGATATTAGAATTATTAGGCGCTTATTTTCCTGACTTTCCTTATAGCTAAGATGTGGTCACATGAGCTACGTGGTAACATGCTTCACCATTATGACAGGACCGCCCTAGATGGCAAATTGCAGGGTGGTTACAAAGAAGCACGACCCTCAAAGGTCATCCCAGGGTGACAACGGCAGTTGTCTCACCGCTAATCCCTGGAGGAAGAGCAGACTGTCTTGTGCTCCTGGTGGGAACAGCCCTGTGCTGTCGCAGACTTGGGGGCTGTTCTCACTGAGCTCGCCTGGAAGTCTGATATTGCGATGTCTTAGTAGATCCGTCTTTTCAACTTTGGCGGCCAGCATATTTACTTGTGACTATGTACACGGAGTGATACACGTGGTGATACCTAGGATGTAGCACACACGTCAAAATAAGAGGAACAGCAGAAATTAAAGTTCCTTATTTCACTTGGGAGAGAGAATCTGGCGAGTGAGGAATCTGCCTGCCGTGGCACCTGAGGGTAAAGCAGTTAAGCCAACAGCCGTGGTCACAAGCGATGATCTGCTGAGCTGAAAAAGAAGGTTCTCTTGGATTTGCAGCACTGAGGACTTCGATATCTGTGACGAGATGTCTGATATGAGGCCCTCCATGAAGATTCCACGTCCTCATCCAGTCCTAGAAAAGAGTGGACACCTCAAATGAAGGATATCTTTGAAGGAAGACCTTGCAGTAACATCATGAAAATAAGCGATCTCTCTTAGATGACCCTGTGGCTGTTTGTCAGGGTATGGCATACAGGGAGCGGGGGTGCTGTCGCCGGACCCAGGACAAATTCCTGGGAACATAGAATATCATGCGGTTCACTGGGTAAGTGAGGACTCATGACACATTAGCTCAGGGGACCCTACACCCTGCCTTGCCCTCTAGATTTCTAAGGGAAGACGTGAAGAAGACATTCGATGATTTGGGAATCTCCACGTTCCACCCCTAACAAACGGGCTCAACATAGTACATCAAAAGCATCACAGGCTTGCTGGAGAAGTCACACCTGCAGCCCTGAAAGACACAGGCTGGGGAGGCTCCTCCTGCCCTTTTGTTCACTGACAGCCGGTGCAAGAGGAGCCCCCGGAGGCTGGCGGTGACGAACAGGAACCCTTTCAGTCAAGGGGCGTCACTCCAGATGGACTTCACTCAAGGAGTCAGCATCCATGGAAAAAGGTTTTATCCCCACAAAGAGGGCCCAGGCAGTTTTTCCCTTTGTGTAGTGGGAGCAGTAATATGTTGCACGGTCCTGTCTCGGGTTAAGTTAATTCCACAGCCTTGCAGAAAACAGGCTCACCTTCCCGCACAGGACAGGGGCAACGGCAGCATGCTGGAAGGGCTCGAGGGGAGGGCTGGTTGCCTCTAAATTCTAGGCAAGAAATAGTCTCACCAGGGGCCTGGAGGCTAATTCAGTAAAAACGCGGGACCTGCTCTGTAGGAAGCGGTGGGGGCTGACTGTCTGGGCGTGTCTGGGTTTTGTCTACAGGCCGGGACAAGACGCTGTGCTCTGGGCTCTGGGCTTCCTGTTTTGCGTCTCTGTATCACTGGGAGGACAGGACAAGGTGGGGAATGCCACTGGCTGAGGAGCTTGATCCTGATTATCAGGGAGCCCAGGACGCTGCTGTGCAGAAGTGGGGATGTAAAAGCAGTGGTGGGGGGCATTCCTGGGCACCTTTGAATGATGCCAGGCTCAGCGACAGCAGCTCCAGGAAGACCAGGACCACCCCTCGCAGACTGACGCTCAGGCTCCGGTCTCGCAGCGGAGACTCCTGGGACTCCCGGGAGCGGGGCCCGGCCCGCAGGGGTGTGCCTGGAGACAAAGCCAAAGAGCGGGCGGGCGGGGGATGAGTGTCCGCTGGGGCCTGGGAAGGAAGGAGCGCCACATCTACCCGTGCGTCCGTCCATCTCCCCGAACCCTGGGCTAGCGCCCTCTCGTATCCCGCATCAGGACACCACTCAGCCTTCCATGTGGGTGGCTCTTCTCCATCCGAGGCTCCGTGACATTCACGCTCTAACCATAGTTTCTCTCCCAATTGCATGAGAAAATCCCTCAGGAAAGGGCAGCCTTCGGTCCAGAGTCCACGTCATGACAGGAATGAAGCTGGAAGCTAAGCTCGCCAACCCCCTCCCCCCGGCTCTTCTCCCCGCCTATGACACCTTCAAGAAGGGGGGGATTTCGAAAGGAGAGACATGTTAACAACCTATCTCTGATGTATGATCTCCTTAATTTGTAGGAAGGGGACAATTCCCACTTAATCTTTTAATACACTCCACAGCAGGGGTTCTGCTTCCCAATTAGAGTGAAGATGCCTTTGTTTCTCTCTCCTGCTTTTCTCGAAGCGTACACAGAAGCCAGGCAAGCAGCATCAGGACCGGCCACACGGCATCTCCTGGGAGCCCCACCTTGACCTCCGGAATCAGAATCTGCACTGGAACATGATTCCCAGATGGTTTGTGTGTAAAGTTTGAGGAAGACGGGCTTAGATCACATTTTCCTGTAGAAGTGCTAGTGAACTTCAAATGCAACCGAAAGCTTTCTAGTTGCTATGAATAAAAAGAAAACAGAAACGGGGAAAATGAACTTTTATAACAGTTTATTAAATCTGATATACCTGGAATGCTATTATTTCAAAATACAATATATATATTTAAAAGATATTTTGCATATTTTTGTGTTTCTATTTTTATTGAGATACAATTGACATAAAGCTCTGTACCAGTTTCAAGTACAATGTAATGATTCAATATTTGCACGTACAGTGAAGTGGTCACCGCAGTGAGCCCGTCACTGCAGTTGAGAGCTCCTCCGTCCCCAGGAATCACACGTGGAGTTGGCCCTTTCTCCAGGGCTCAGGGGCCATGGTTGTCTTGTGACTGCTGATCAGACTCCCGGAGAGGATGCACCACTTGCCTCTCCCGTCTCTGGGGTGTCACAGGTCCAGTGGGAACCCCCGGTCCAGAGAATTCAGAGGAAGTCCTCGCAGAGAAGCGTGAGGTGACGACGGTAAAAACCAAAGGCCCAGCGCGTTTCCACACACAGCTGTCGACTGTGGCAGTGGGGGTTTAGTCGCTGAGTCCTGTCCGACTCTTTCCACCACATGGACTGTAGCCCACCAGCCTCCTCTGTCCATGAGATTCCCCAGGCAGGAACACTGGAGCGGTTGGCCATTTCCTTCTCCAGGGTGTCAATGGTAATAAACAGCGGCTAACCAGGGGTTAATGTCTGCTCAGCCCTGTCCAGGCCCTGCGAGGCCTCTGGTCACTCCTCTGGTTTAACGTGGGCCTCGATGTCACCCTACAGGCCTCTGACTCTCACTCTACTGCAGGGCTTTGTTACGCGTCACGCAAGCCGGGCAGGGAGACTCGGCACAGCACGCGGGGGTTTGGGGAACTCAGCCCACCCTCCCGTTCCCGGTGGGCTCTGGGCTCCCTTGCCTTCTCCCTGCAGTGCCCTGGCCATGCCCACGTTTCCGGGCTTGAACTTCGTTGGACTCCGCCCGCCGTCTGCTCACTCACCTTCCCAGAACAGCCGCGTGTGATACGCTTCCTTACCTGCCTTTCCAGCCTCGGTTTCCAAGCCTCTCCTGCACTGACTGCTGTTACTCTGGGTGACGTGAGGTTCACAGGAGGCGGGTCAGCGGGCTTTCCAGGGTCCCCTCTGAGCGCAGCGTCAGGAGCAGGGCGGTTTTTCCTCGAGCCTGCTCTCACCCTCCCCAGGAAAGAATTCAAGGGCCGGAGCTGAATACCACCCTGTTTCCTGGAGGTCACGAGAAAGGGAAATTGCTGGATGCCCACTGTCTAGATTGATTTAAAGGAGTTGCTCATGTTAAAGCTGATATTAACATATATGATGAACTGATACTAAAATTCTAGAAAAAGTGAAAGTGAAGTTGCTTAGCTGTGTCTGACTCTCCGCAACACCATGGACTGTAGCCTACACCAGGCTTCTCTATCCACGGGATTTTCCAGGCAAGAGTACTGGAGTGGGTTGCCATTTCCTTCACCAAATTAGAAGTAAAAAGGCCACATTAAAAAAGGGTTACTGTCATTGTTTAGGAAACTGAAGCCTAGCGTGGTGGGGAGTGGCTCACTCTCCATGATGGGGTGGGAGATGGGGGAGTGAAGCTGAGAGCGTGGAGGTTTCACAATCTGACACCAGTGTGAGTTTCTGATAAGACAGAGCAGCTCACTGGAAACGACATGCTAGCTCAAAGACATCTGAGAATATTCGGTTAACAAGAAATTAAACATTTGTTTATTTGTGAGCCTATGTGGTGCAAACTAGGCCACCGAGAGGGTCCTTGGAGGTCTTGAGAAGAAGACACAGGTCCTGCAGCCTGGCGAGAAGATGACGGTGGCCTACCCCGAGGCTGGCCGCGCGGTGGTGGGCTGGGTCCTGGAGCACGCAGACGCCCTGCTCAAGGTGTCCCTCGTCCCCGGGCAAGGGGCTCGGCTGTGCCCGGCCCCTGCAGGGACCCGGGAGCAGCGCTGACCGCACGTGCGCCCTGCTGGTGGCCGTGTGCTGAGCGGCTGCTCTTCGGGCGTGTCCCCACGGGGGCCCAGGACGACCTGAGGAAGGCCACCCGGAGCGCCTATGCCCAGATCGTGCAGTTCGGGATGAGCGAGAAGCTGGGCCAGGCGTCCTTCGATCTCCCACAGCCAGGCGAGGCGCTGGTGGAGGAGCCGTTCAGCGAGGCCACGGCCCGGCTCATAGACGGGGAGGAGCGGCGGCGCATCGGCTCCGCGCGTGCACGCGCCCTGGACCTGCTCACACGCTGCCGCGAGCAGGTGGACAAGGTGGGCAGGCGGCTGCTGGAGAAGGAGGTGCTGGAGCGGGTCGACATGGTGGAGCTGCTCGGGCCGCGGCCGTTCGCCGAGAAGATCACCTACGAGGAGCTCGTGGAAGGCACGGGCGGCCTGGAGGAGGACACGGCCCTTCCCGAGGGTCTGCAGGGCTGGCGTGGGGTGCCCGCTGCGGGAGAGCCCAGCCTAGCGCCTCCACCTGGAGAGCAGCCTCCGGGACCCCCAGGAAGCAAATTAAAGCCCATGTAACCAGAAGCAATGGCACCCCACTCCAGTCCTCTTGCCTGGAAAATCCCACGGACGGAGGAGCCTGGTAGGCTGCAGTCCATGGGGTCGCTAAGAGTCGGACACGACTGAGCGACTTCACTTTCACTTTCATGCATTGGACAAGGAAACGGCAACCCACTCCAGTGTTCTTGCCTGGAGAAGCCCAGGGACGGGGGAGCCCGGTGGGCTGCCATCTATGGGGTCGCACAGAGTCGGACTGAAGCGACTGAGTGGCAGCATGGCTCAAACTAGGATGTGAACTCAGACGAAACATCGCCTGCCAAGGATCTCCAAAAAACGAGATCTTCAAAGATCTGCAAACTGGCTCCAAAAGATGGATCTCGAAGAGGAGGTCACACGTGTCAATCAAGGCCATCAGACAAGTGCTCGCCAGCACAGACCTGAGCACAGAGGGTCATCGGGTCACTTGCCGAGGAGGGGGCTCCCCGGCCCCTGGGTCGTGGAGGAAACCGGAGCAGCTGAAGCAAATGCAATAAAGAACCAGCAGAGCCAAGCCGGTGTGCGGACAGGCTGGCCAACAGCTGCGGCTGGGGACACGCACGGGCCTCGGGGTCCAGAGGGGGTCGGCCAGCATGCCTTCAGCGGGAACCAGCATCTGTGCCAGAAACCTGCACTCAGAGGGGCCGCTCAGGGGCTGCTCCTCCATGGGGCTCGCCCTCCACCACCCTCCTCTGCTCCACAGGGAGGGTTGCCAGCGGGCTGGGGCAGGGGGAGACAGCAGGGGGCCCAAAGGCGCAGGTGGGGTGCAGAGCCTGGATGGCGCGGAGGCTCCAGGGAAGGAGAGCAGACAGCGGGCCTGGCCTCACGGCTCAGGGGATTCAGAGAGAGAGGTGTGCACAGGGACGGACAGTGCAGTGTGTGCACTTAAGGCTCATGGATTTATTTTCTGTTTTACTTTTCAAGTTATTCGCTTATTGTCATTAATTAGAAAATGCAGGTAAACAATAGAAGTAAAGGAACATGAGGTAAAATTCTACCAAGCAACTTTAATGCCGTCAGCATTATGCTATCCATGCCCACAGATTTTTAAACATTGCCTTCTAATCATACAATGATAAAATGCATTCATCTGACTCTTTATATTTTGAGAATCCTTATTTTATCCTTTAATTTTTAGTCTTTAGTTACCAAAAATTAAGAGAACTGAACCATCATGTATTTATTCAACAGTATTTGAAAAAAAATGGAGATTGAAGAATCAAAGAACATTTAAACTAAAAGAATCTTATAATATTAATGTTTTACTTACCTTTACAGTTGAGGAGATGGAGGCCCCAAAATTAAGAGTGTTACCTCTTCTAGGCACTTTTCAATAATTGAGATGCTAACCAGTACATTAAACAACTTTGCTGTATACAAGCAACCTAGATATCACAAGGGAGGCAAAACAGTGTGAAAAATGTGTCCCCTTTTGGCCAGGATTTTATATTTTTGTGTTTGAATTTATGGTAGAGGTTCCAGCTAATTTATGTGCTGGGACAAAAGGAGAAAAGAAGAAATTATACATTGATATACTATTTCATGTGAGTTACACATGTATCTATAAACATAGTTATACCTTAAGAATATATATAGCTATATTATTATATATAAACTACATACATTGTTTAATAGTTCAGTCGCTCAGTCGTGTCCAACTCTTTGTGACCCCATGGACTGCAGCATGCCAAGCTTCCCTGTCCATCACCAGCTCCCAGAGTTTACTGAAACTCATGTCCATCGAGTCGGTGATTCCATCCAACTATCTCATCCTCTGTTGTCCCCTTCTCCTCCCGCCTTCAATCTTTCCCAGCATCAGGGTCTTTTCAAATGAGTCAGCTCTTCGCATCAGGTGGCCAAAGGATTGGAGTTTCAGCTTCAGCGTGAGTCCTTCCAATGAACATTCAGGACTGATTTCCTTTAGGATGGACTGGTTGGATCTCCTTGCAGTCCAAGGGACTCTCAAGAGTCTTCTCCAACACCACAGTCTACTATAGACTATATAATGGTGTATGTCGAAAGCCCAAGAGAAGCTGTAACTATTAGACCCGTGAGAGAGTGAAGCCTGGATTCTGAGGACAAGCTCTTCCCCGCGGGAGTCTCCGCCTGGCCCCTTGCCGTCCCGGCCGCCTGCCCCTTAGCTCTGGGCCCCTGGACGTCCACGCTCCAGGCCTCGCCGCACAGCAAGGGCAGCAGCAGCGCCTGCATCACAGGGCTGTTCCGAGGCTTCGACTCCATTCGTGCAAAGTGTAGAAGCATTTGGACAGGAGTTACTGGCTCGTAGTGCGTGTTTCCTTGATGCTGCCGAATATTATCATTATTGTTGTTAATATGAATAAAGGCAGTGATTTCCTTTGGGAAGGAATTGGGGGGAATGAGAAAGAAAGGGAATGAGACTCTGGGGGAAGCAAAGAGACCTTAACTTGTGGCCAATGTTCTATGTTTTTTAAAACTTGGAACCGAAGGGTGGCGTGATTGCATCAGGCAGTCTTGGCTGACGTACGCTTGGTGTCAGAATATTCCTTCATTTTTCCACACGTCTGAAATTGATCATGATTTAAAATATGGATAACTCTCTCCAGCATTGCCTAATACCAATTTCTTTCCATCGTTATCTCCTCCAAACGTAACAATATTAATAAACAAGGGGTTTTTTGTTGTTGTTATTTTGTCTTTTAACCTTTCAAAAATCTAAGCTACAGATACAGTAAAATGATACAAAAGAGATAGAACCTCCTGAATTATTACAAGGAAAACACTGTTGACCCCCACCCACGTCACAGCCCAGGACTTGGCTGGTGCCCCAAAGCCACGGAGGCCTCTCGGCGCCCTGCTTGATGCTGGTCACCTCTGAGCTCCCCATGTCCCAGCCTGTGCTGTGGACTCCCCACAACTTGCCTGACCTCACACGTGGTGGAGTCCAGCGTATCCCTCTGTCCCCTGCTGCAAGAGATGCAGGCTGGATCCCTGGGTCGAGAAGATCCCCTGGAGGAGGGCATGACAACCCACTCCAGGATCTTGCCTGGGGCATCCCACGGACAGAGGAGCCTGGTGGGCTGCAGCCCACGGGCTGCAGAGAGCTGGCCGTGAGAGCATCCTGCCAACCGCCTCTGCCCGGCAGGTCTTGAGCAGATCGGGCCCGGGCCCGTGGTGGCCCTAATGGGAAGTCCCTCAAGTCTGGCTGAGTTTTTGTGATGTTACCGGGCGATGCTGCTCTGCGCCTAGATCCAGGGATTCAGTGAAGTCTGCAGAATGCCAGTGTTCTAATTCTACAATGCTTGTTTGCTTTACTAGAATATTTTCATAAGGAGAAGCTCACATTCACCCACTGTCTCGTCTCGCAATAGGCTTCGTGGAGGAGAGGCACAGTAAGGGTTTGATGTTATCTTTTTATTTACTGTTGTCAAAATAATTAATTTGTTCCCTATCATCCTCCAAAGGGGACCAATTAGGTTTCCTAAAATTTCTTGCTAATAAGCAGATTTAAACATATCTTAACAGGCTTCTACAGACTATAATCACCATCTTTCCTGAAGTTCAGCCAGTTCACCTTCAGCCAGCGGGAGCCTCTTCAAGCTAAATCTCGTGTCTTCTGGATGCGGCTCACGTCGCCTTTGGGAGCCCGCTGTTCTGGTCAAGATGCTCCAGATTCATCCTGTACCTTTGCTGCCTCATTTTTCTTAGCAACTCTGGTTTCTTCTACGGGGAGATATTTCTAGAACAGCACGTAGATGCTAAGGATGATCTTTGCCATCAGACTGGTAATGTTTTTAGGCTTTTTCAGTGCCTGGATACTAAAACAGTTCTGAAAAAGAAAAGGAGAAGGGAGAAAAAATACTTTTCAGAGTAAGAACGGCCCCTGACCTTGACAGCTGTAACGGCATACAGGGGACCGGCCCACACCGCGTGATGTCCTGAGGCGATTCACACTCAGAGAGAGAGGGACTTGAAGTACCTGTTTTTAAATGAACAGATTTTAGAATCCTAATTTTAATTCTAATTCATCTTAATTGATTCACTTTTTTTTTTTCTTCACCTCTGGGGTTCTCAATGAAGAGGAAAGTGAACTTCCTGTAAGCAAAGAATGTAAGCATTCTCAAGGCCCTCGACAAGTTTCACAAAGGTCCCTCCTGTCAACTTTTAGGTCATTTCTCTGGTTTAACCCTTTCCATAGGCCACTCTGGGGCCTCCCTGTGGCTCAGCCGGTGAAGAACCCGCCTGCAATGTAGGAGACCCTGGTTCAATTCCTGGGCCGGGAAGTTCCCCTGGAGAAGGGATAGGTTGCCCACCCAGTATTCTTGGGGTTCCCTGGTGGCTCAGATGGTGAAGAGTCCTCCTGCAGTGTAGGAGAGTTCGGCTCAATCCCTGGGTCGGGAAGATCCCCTGAAGGAGGGCATGGCAACCCCCTCCAGTGTTCTTGCCTGGGGAATCCCCAGGGACGGAGGCGCCTGGCGGGCCACAGTCCACGGGGTCGCACAGAGTCGGCCATGACTGAGCAACCAAGCCCAGTACATAGGCCCCTGGACTAGAACCATCTCACAGCCACCGACTTTCTCCGCCGGGTAGGGGTGCTTCGTCTCCGACCCTTAACAAACCCGGGAGTCATCTATTACACAAGTAAGTGTTCAAAGATCCACTGCATTGGAGAAATTCTCACCCTACGCGTTGTCACACTACCATTAGGAGATCAAATGTGTTTGAGGAAGTGCAGTAAGCTGACTGGAAGATCTGGTGGTGTGGCTTCAGACGGACACACACAGAAAGTGGTGCGTTAAAGCACCGAGGATACACAGAGACCTCTCCAGCCACTCGACAGCCCTGAAACAGGAAGGGGTGTTTTCTCGGGATTATGAGGCCTGAATGGAGAGTAAGGGAAGTGCTTTACTCTTCTGAACACAGCAGTAGCACGGGCTGCTCTACTGTCCACTGGTCCCATTTGAATAGCTCTCTCCAGTGGGCCCGCTTCGAAAACTCAGCTCAGTCGCTCAGTCGTGTCCGACTCTTTGTGACCCCGTGGACTGCAGCACGCCAGGCCTCCCTGTCCACCACCAACTCCCGGAAATTACTCACACTCGTGTCCATCAAGTTGGTGATGCCACCCAACCATCGCATCCTCTGTCGTCCCCGTCTCCTCCTTCAAGGAAGAGAGACATAAACATCTTATAAAATAAATTAGGACACCAAAGAAATGATTTAAAGAAAACAAGGATTAAAAAACCCTTTCTATCAGTCTTGAAAATATGGCTATTTTGCTGGCGTTGATCTATGGTAAATTATTATTTGAGGGCATATTTGACCAACTATGGGGAAGGTAAATAAATACTTATGTCAAAAGTAGATTGGCAGAAAGACTGAGAAATAAAGTTTTGAGCTTCCATGCCCAAGCTTAACTACTGAACACGTTCTGTCCCACTCCAAAATAGTAACACATGATTAAACACAAAGATCCTCTTGTACTTTCATGATTTTTGTATTATTTGTGTCACACACACCGAATCTTGTTTTCATTATTCTTTTTGGTCATTTTGATCAATTTAACAGAAAGTGCGTCCAGGCATGGAATTCACCTACAACCACAGGATATCCTATATTTTAGTAGATTTGTTCTCTTTGTATAAAATACGGTTGAGATTTAGGCCTTATATTTTTGTAGTCGAAGTATAATTTGATTCTGTTCCAGATATACTAAGTACTTATTTTTCCCTAACTCTTAAACTTTAGGACATACAGCAATGAAGAGAAATTTGTTTCTCCAAATTTTTTTTTTTTTTCACTTTCTCAGTAACTTCCACCATGTTCTGTATCTTGCGTAACTTCTAAACTAAATTTTGGAGTTACGAAGCATGAATATTAAAACTTTTCTTGTGTGTTACGTTCACAGTTACTGCACCGAAGTCTTGAAAATCACGGAGGCACGTCCCCGCTGACGGGGCCTCCTGCCTGGCGAGGGGCCTCCTGCAGCGACGCCCCTGCCCTGTGGGCACTCCCTGTTTCTCAGACTTGGAGCTCCCGCCGCCCGGGACCAGCAGCCTCTCTTGGCTGCTAACGGCGGCACCTCTGGGGTCCAGACGTCTTCTCCCTCTTCACCTGTTCTTTGACCAGAGTGAAAAGACCGTGACAATGTTCTGTCGGTAAGCCGTCTCTGGGGCCTGGGGAGCGGCCACTGCCCCTCTGCCGCGAGGCCTCCCCACGCTGCCTGCCACAGGGCCTGGCCACCTCCGCCCTCCTCTCCCAAGCTCTTCTTTCGGGCTCACCGTCGGCCTTGCTTGGCAGCGATGATACTTCTTCAGGTCCCTTCCTTGGTTTTCCCTGGGCCCCCCATCTGATTTTTGTATATATTCCATTTCAACTACACGGTGTCCTTTCCACCAGCCAGTTCCTTCAAAGAAAACCTGCCTTCCAGGCGTCCACGGCTTTCCGTACAGAGCGAGGGACGAGAACGCAGCGGGCATGCCGCCTCGCCTTCTGGCCTGCGGTTTGCCTCCTGGTCTTCAGTGGAGGCCCACTCCCCCGCCTGTGTCCTTGTCTGTGCTGTGGAAGGTGGCCCGGGGGTGACCCGACAGAGTGCCCTTCCCCAAGGTCTCGGGACACTCGGGGACCCGACGACGCTTCTGTCTGCTGTTGGCAAGTAGAGCAGAGAGCTCACCCTCGCAGCTGGGCACTTGTGGACGGGCGTTGTCGGGGGCAAAGCTGTCAGGCACCACTTCTTTCAATAACAGTTGCAGTCACGAGCATCGGGGTCGACATCCTGGACAGAAGTGTCCCCTCTCTCTGCATCTCTCTGCATCTCAGCAACTTAGAAGGACACTTCTGAAACCATCTCTCTACACTGGATGAGTGTATACTCAGTGAAATACTCAAAAATATTGTGACTGTGTAAACATTATTCAGTCAATCTTGTCCTCAGTTCAGTTCAGTTCAGTCGCGTCCAACTCTTTGCGACCCCATGAATCGCAGCACGCCAGGCCTCCCTGTTCATCACCAACTCCCAGAGTTCACTCAGACTCACTTCCATCGAGTCAGTGATGCCATCCAGCCATCTCATCCTCGGTCGTCCCCTTCTCCTCCTGCCCCCAATCCCTCCCAGCATCAGAGTCTTTTCCAATGAGTCAACTCTTCTCATGAGGTGGCCAAAGTACTGGAGTTTCAGCCTCAGCATCATTCCTTCCAAAGAAATCCCAGGGCTGATCTCCTTCAGAATGGACTGGTTGGATCTCCTTGCAGTCCAAGGGACTCTCAAGAGTCTTCTCCAACACCACAGTTCAAAAGCATCAATTCTTCGGCGCTCAGCCTTCTTCACAGTCCAACTCTCACATCCATACATGACCACAGGAAAAACCATAGCCTTGACTAGACGGACCTTAGTCGGCAAAGTAATGTCTCTGCTTTTGAAAATGCTTTTGAAAATGCTATCTAGGGTGGGCATGACTTTTCTTCTCTTGTCCTGGAGAAATGGTTATGAAAGCAACAAAATCTGTGTAGCTTGTTTTAGAGGAAGTGACCAGTCAGTGAGCAACTTCTGCCCCATTTCATTTTCCAGGCTGTTGCTCATTAATAGCTTGTATTTGTCTATTTCGATAATAGTAATAATGCTAAAGATGATCACCTATCAAGACAGTTTCCCCTTCCGCTTGTATTCCCGTGACGTTCCTATGTCTGCAAGGGTTATTGCTTGATTTCAACCAGAGTCCTGAAAAGGGAGCAGCTCCAGTGTTGCAACAAGAACGCTGCCCTGTGACAGCTGTCATAACAGGGGCCAGAAGATGGAATCTAGGCCCTGCCGGGGAGAAGAGAGTGCCTCCCGACCCGGAGACACTGTGGGGGGTGAAAGCGATTTGGTAGCGTGCTCACCCAGTCAGTGCTTCTACCAAACCTGACTGACAATACCAACTTGTGAGCCCCTCTAATGGACCAGATACTTAGATAAGACCTAGAAAAAAACAATATTAGCAACTGTTTACAGAACAGCCTTGCACGGCACGGTGGGATGGGAGCTTTATGCATATTCGCTGTCTCACTGCAAATGCCTCCTGTTGTGTGAGGTCAGTTGCACGACCACCCACAGACTCAGCAGGAAGCTGTGAAGGTAGCTGCTCACTGACTGGTCACTTCCTCTAAAACAAGCCCCACACAGATTCTGTTGCTTTCATAAACATTTCTCTAGGATGAGACTGACTGACGGAATAATGTTTACACAGTCACAATATTTTTGAGATATTCACTGAGTATACACTCATCCAGTGAAAAATCAGAACTCCACAAAGTTTTCCTTTTGGAAAATGACCCAGGCTTATTTATAAAGCAGTTCTCCAACAAATTAAATCTATTTTTGTGGGTGGTCACGTTTTCTTTTTGTCTTCACCATCATCGTTGTCACGACAGTTCTGTAGTTCACTTACTCCGCGCGTGTGTGTGAACTTGGAAGTGCTTTCTCTCTCTCCTGTGGCGTATCACAGCGTGCTTGGACACAATTACCAATCACACGTGCATCTAACGCGAGCAATTCCAAGTGAACTTCTGTCCTATAGGCTTCTTAACTTAGGGCAAACACTGTGTCCACGATGCCAGGCTCCCTCAAAATGTGTCTTCTTAATTTCATTGCAAAGATAAACAGTTTTACCTTGAGTGTCAGACTTCTTCACCACACTGACCAGGGCCTCCGTGATCGTGCCAGGGCTTTCATCTCTGGCACTAAAGAATTAGTTGATTCTGTGATTTAAATGGGTTCCTTCTTAGAAGCGTCTGATGGCAGTGAAACAGAAACTGGCCTCCTCCAACCGTGTGTGAAGTCTTCCTTCAGCCATCAGAGCCTACACAATAGCAGTGATTGCTGTATGTTCCCTACAGGCACAAGGAAACTTGGATTCAGGAGAGAAAAGCTGATTTTAAGAATATGTTCATGACCTCAGAGAAATGTTCCATTTCACTGAGCAATCAGTAATCTTACGTCTTTGGGCACAACCTTCATTTTCATCAAGATCGTGCAGGACGAGGAAAGAAGGAGAATTGCCACCAATCAGAGGGAACCTGGGAGACACGGAACCTGGACAACGGTTGGATATTAGGACATTAAGCCCTGAGAAAAGTGGACAAAGCCTGAATAAGGTCTGCGACTGAGTCAGTGTTTGGACGGTCCTGGAGTGTGGTCATCTTGACAGTATTGATTCTTCCAGCCCGAGAGCACGGTGTTTCTTCTCACTTGCTGGTGTGGCCTTCCGTGTCTTTCATCAGTGTCTTAACAGTTTTGGGAATACGGGCCCTTCGCCTGCTCGGGCAGGCTTACTCCCAGGCATGCTGTTCTCCTCGGTGCAGCGGGGAATGGGATCGTCCCCCTGGTTCACGGTTAGTGTTTAGAAACGCGACGGATTCTGCATATTCGTTTCGTACCCTGCAATTTCAGCAAATTCACTGATACGCAATCCCTATCAAAACACCAGTGGCATTTCCACAGAACTAGAACAAATAATTTTAGTTTGTCCAGAAACGTAAAAGACCCCGGAGAGCCAGAGCGGTCATCCGGGCTCTTAGGCGTCCCTGTCTGTGCTGACCTCAATGGTTTTGAGAAGTGGTCAGACATTCTGCAGAATGCCGCTCGGCTGGACTTAGTCTGATGCTTCCTCCATGGCTGGCCTACAGTAACGTTTCTGGGAGGAGACCCCAGAGATAAGGCTCCATCCTCATTACCCGAAACAAGGGTCTTCGTGCTCGGTGGGGGTGAACTTGACCGTCTGGCTGACGCTGTGCTCGTCCAGTTCTCTACTATAAGGTACACCCAGGCCCCCGCCCCACCCCCCCGTCCTGTTTGAAAGGAAAGCACCGTGCTCAGCCCACTTCCACAGCAGAGGCTGTGCACCCCCTCCTGAGGCTGGATTCTCTATGTCGTGTATTTGGAGTTCTCTTGTATGGGAGGTTTGTTTGTTCCTCATTCGTTTATTTCTTGAATCCTTTATTCATATAAGTGTAACTCTTCACTATTCTATATTTGGGGTTTTAACCCAATACTATGTCATCTATTTCATTGCTTAATCTTTTCACCCTTGGCCGCTGGGAGCCCTCAGCTTAATCCAGCTGTTCCCCTGTCCTGTCCCCATCGTCGTGTTCTCTGAGTACGTTCTTTCTTTCTGGAACCATGAGATCTTCCAAGCTCATCTTGTGTATTCCCTGCCCTACTCCTGGAACCAGTCATTTTCCTAGGGAACCTTCCCGGAGAATAGTGTCAGAAGCCAAGGCCTGCCTCCGAGGTGAGTTCCTTGCTACTGGGCAACGCTTCCTCTAGACTCTCTCAGCTGACAACGCAGGAGACAAGCGCTGCGTTTACCAGCTGAAAAGCGCTGGGTCAGCCAACGAAGTTTGCTTGGGTTTTTCTGTGAAGTCTCACGGCATATACACCGACAGCTACCTCTCTATGCACCTGTCTGCTTCTGTGCTCAACCAAACATGAGCCCGTGCTGGCGTCTGCAAGTCCACCTCAGCACCACCTGGTCCACTCCGGTCTTCTTCTGTTTCACTTAGGATGCGTCTTCTGTCTTGTCAGCCACTCAGTTTTCTCTTATTAAAACAGTTACCTGTAGCAACTCACTTTTCCTCTTTCCGTGTATACAGTTTTAGAATAAGATAAACGTTTTTGTTTGAATTGTATGCAAATAAAGGAGACTTGACCCCAAGTGAGCGTTTGAAAGAGCCTCTTATGATTAAAAGCTTTAGATAAACATGTTTACCGTTTCAGGAGGCTATCTGGAGAGCTTTGCTGTCTGCCCAGCTGTCCTCAGCCAGGTTCTCAATTCGTGAAGCAGGTAGACAGCCCGGCTGCGATTCGGCCCTCTACCACATCATCTGAGCTTTAGGTAAATAATAAGCAGTCCTTTACTATCATAAACGCTATTAGATTTTCTATTTAAATGAGTTTATCTTTCCTCAGGACTCCTTTAGATCATTTCTTCAGAACTTTCATGAATGAATATTTGATCAGTCTGTTGAGATTGATCTGTCGCTCGTGTTTCAGCAAACGTTATGACAAACACCTCAGGCTGTCTTTTGTGCGAGTCTCCAGGTGGCCTTCATGACTCAGGTAGAATCTGCTAAACCACCTGAAAAGTGTCTCAAGAGCTTTCAGATCCCTGGTAGGTTCCCGCCTGGAAACGTAGTAAGAGCTGACACGTGGAGCCAGGAACATCTAGAACCACAGATCTGGAAGGCAGAGTCGCGGGTCCCAGGGCTGAAGGTGGGCCAAAGCCCACCGGCTTAGACTGCCGAGGAGACGCTCAGTTCTCGAGGATCAGTGATGGTAGTCAGGCTCTCGTAGGCAATGACATTTTCAGGGCAATTCAGTTCAGTCGCTCAGTCGTGTCCAACTCTTTGCAACCCCCTGGACTGCAACACGCCAGGCTTCCCTGTCTTTCACCAACTCCCGGAGCTTGCTCAGGCTCATGTCCATCAGGTCACTGACGCGATCCAGAGGATGATGACAGAGACCATCCTCTGTCGTCATACGCTTTTGTTCAGGCCAGTCGTCTGTTAAACGTTCAGTGCCGTTTCTCAGTATACTTGGCCAGCGACGCTTCCTGATCGGGGGACCGCCGTCTGAGTGCTGGTCTCCGGTCTCCTGGGCTTGCTGGCTGTCTGCTGGAGCTGGGAGAAATGGCTCTAACGCCAGTAAATGCTGCGCGGGCTTCTTCCCCGTGCCAAGGGTGAGGGGGAAGCAGGGAACGAGGACTGCGTATTTCAACATTATCACAGCACTGGACCCTGTTAGACCAGGCTGACTGTGGGCTCCTCTGAAAGCCCACAGCAGTGAGAGTAAAGGGATCATGTGAAGGCCTAACCCCATGGAAACGAGACCAGTGAAGCGGAGGAGAAGGCGGTGAGGTTTCAGAGGCAGGAAGGTGTGTGGATGAAGGGCAGCTGCTCCTATACTCACGGTCCACGGGCCTCCGCAGGTGGCGCAGGGGCGGACAGAGCTGGGACCTGGAGACTGGAGGGACCGGGGCCGTGCACCTTGCAAGCCCGGGCGGGGGTGGGCCGAGGGCCGAGGCGTCTCCCGCAAGTCTGCCTGAGTCGAGAAGCGGCCACGTTCGTGCAGCTGTCTCCTCCCCATGGCCACTCTCCAGCAAGTCAGAGACCTGGAAGCTTGTTTGGGGAGAGACTGAGCCCCAGGTCTCAGGGGCCAGCATAGACCCGAGGCAGCCTGGGGGCCCGGAGGAGAACACCCATGGGAGGTGAGCCCCCCAGCTGCCTTCTCAGAAGCGAGGCAGACGGACTGGAACGCTACAGGTAGAATTCCGCAGGCTCTTTCCTAAGGAAACCGAGAGTCTCCAGAGAAAGACACGCTGACGGCACCTCTGAATCTTCCCTGGAAGCCGCTCAGCCAGACCAGCCCATGCGTGGCCGGGCGACCACAAGCCTGTGCATCCGTACAGACCTTCAGATCAGCTTTCAAGGGCAAGGATTTCCAGACATCTGCAAATAACCTCCAATATGAAAAGCAGGTACAAAACCAAACACAAGGAAAGAGAAACTCAGAAACTTGTAGGGCAAAAGTTACAGAAGAAAAGTTCAAGAAATAATATTTTCAGGACAATAAGAGAAGATGATGCTTACCTAAAATAAGAATTAGAATTGGTATGAAAAGGAAGAGGATTCAAAGAGCCATAAAGATCCCTTGCATATTAAAATTTGACAGCATGTGCAAAAAATCCAATAGGAGAGTTGGAAGAAAATGAAAGTAGAATTAAAACAAAAATAGATGTAAAATAAAAGAAAAAAGGATAAGACGATTACAAGATTCATACATGGAGTTCAATGCCTGCCTAATAGATTCAGAAAAAGAACAATAAAAGAGAAGGCTGTTATTCAAGAACTAGAATTACATATGCCCACACTTGAAGGGGCTTCCCTGGTGGCTTAGATGATGAATCTGCCTGCAATGCAGCAGACCTGGGTTCAACCCCTGAGTCAGGAAGCTCCCCTGGAGAAGGGAATGGCTACCCACGCCAGAATTCTTGCCTAGAGAATCCCATGGACAGAGGAGCCTGGCCGGCTACAGTCCATGGGTCACAAAGAACTGGGCATGGCTGAACAACCAACACGTTCACGCACACTTAAAGGGCGCAGAATCACAGAGGAAGAAGCTGCAGTGAGGACCTAAACCGACAGCCAAAAGCAGAGACGCGAAGACACCCGACCCTGAACTCCAGACACACGGGAGAGGCGTGGGGGCGATCACAGGAGCCCCGGAGCCTGACGCCCAGCAAGCTTTCCTGTGGCAGCATAAGAGAAAACGCTTCCAGAATTCTGAAGAAAGGCGCCTTCCAGCCTGGAATTCCACCCAGCTAACCTAACACGCGCAAGAACAGGAAACAATCGTAAATACGCCAAGTGCAGTCGGCCTCATTGATCATAAGCCTCCGCCCACCCCCTGTCTTCCTTGTTAACAGGGAAGTGCCCCCAAGTCAGCCCCAGCACCTAGGAAGGTTTATGTCACGTGAACGTGCCAGTGACACGCATGCCGATGTCTGCTGCAGAGAGGCTTCTCCTTCCCCTTTCAGATGAGAGGACACAGCTGGCGAGGAGCAGGTGGGTCCCTTCATTCCAGAGCACGGCCTTGAGGCTGGAAGCAGAGCGGAGCAGGCGTGATGGAGACACAGACTGGACCGGACTCCTCGACGACACAGCAGACGGCGCGCCAGGCCTGAGCGGCAAGCCTGTGTGCTTCGCGCCATGTGACACCGGAAACAACACCTCAACTCTTGGAGTATATTTTCTGCTACAAGCAGTCAAATTCAACCCTGATCAAGTGCCAATGATGAGCCTCTTTCTACCCACCCTTTCTGTGAAGCTAGGATGGGCTCCATCCAAACTGAAGTGGTGACCAGAAAAGGAGAAGGGCAAGGGATTTGGCTCAGGAAGAGGACGAAGGATTTCACAACACAAAAACAAACACAGCTCTGTGGATAACCCCAGGGCCTCAAGCCTAGAGGGAAGGTGGCCACGGTGGGTCAGGAAGACCTGGACCCTGTACGGGGCCTTCCAGGAGGAGGAGGGGAGGCAGCCTTGCCTGATGAGGAGAGCATCCTCTGTTGAGTGCTGGGACCTGAATCAGAAACTGGAACAAGCTGTGTAAACAAGCCAAGAGGAAAATGACTACGCTGATGTTTTAATGAACACAAGCGTGCAGGAAGGGCGTGAAATCATTGTACCTGCAAACCTCAGTCGTGAATACTTTTTGTAACAATTATAAGGTAAACACTGGGCAATTTTTCTTCAACATTATGGTATAATGGTTTTGGAGTTTGGATGGGGAGTGTTGGTGTATTTAGACTGTGGCTGAGAGAGCTAAGCCTCGTCTTCAGCAACGGAAAGGCAGTACGTGCTATCTCAGCCAGAAACAAGCAGACAAAAAACAAAGCGCAATGGGGATGCAACTCCGAAACAGAAGGGCAAGTAGAATTATAGCCAAACATAAGCACACATGGTTAGGCTTGTAAGTGGCGACTTCTAAGGATGGAATAACTAATGAATATCATTTTCCCCACCTTGGAGAACTGCTTGATTTTTAAAATCTAAGTGAATGTATAATTTTGATAAAATTAAAAAGACTAAATAACATGTTGAAGATGCCAAAATTAGGTTTATGTTAATAGCTTCATTTTCTGCCAAAATATGGGCTTCGTTCTCACTCACCTGGGTCAGTCTCTAATTTTCCATCTCTTCCAATTTAGCATATTTCTAGTCTAGTGTAGCATAGGTCTAGTCCAGAAAAACATCTACTTGTGCTTCATTGACTAAGCTACAGCCTTTGACTGTGTGGATCACAACAAACTGTGGAAAATTCTTCCAGAGATGAAATAGCAGACCACCTTACTTCCCTCCTGAGAAATCTGTATGCAGATCAAGAAGCAACAGTTAGAACAGGACATGGAACAACATTCTGGCTCCAAATCGAGAAAGGAGTACGTCAAGGCTGTATATTGTCACCCTGCTTATTTAACTTATATGGAGAATGCATCATGAGAAATGCTGGACTGGAAGAAACACAAGCTGGAATCAAGATTGCCAAGAGAAATATCAATAACCTCAGATATGCAGATGACACCACCCTTATGGCAGAAAGTGAAGAGGAGCTAAAGAGCCTCTTGATGAAAGTAAAAGAGGAGAGTGAAAAAGCTGGTTTAACACTCAACATTCAGAAAACTAAGATCATGACATCCGGTCCCATCACTTCATGGCAAAAAGATGGAGAAACAGTGGAAACAGTGGCAGGCTTTATTTTGGGGGGGCTCCAAAATCAGTGCAGATGGTGGCTGCAGCCATGAAATTAAAAGACTCTTGCTCCTTGGAAGAAAAGCTATGGCCAACCAAGACTGCATATTAAGAAGCAGAGATATTACTTCACTGACAAAGGTCCATACAGTCAAAGCTATGGTTTTTCTAGTGGTCATGTATGAATGTGAGAGTGGACAACAAAGAAAGCTGAGCACTGAAGAATTGATGCTTTTGAACTGTGGTGTTGGAGAAGACTCTTGAGAGTCCCTTGGACTGCAAGGAGATCCAACCAGTCCATTCTGAAGGAGATCAGCCCTGAATATTCATTGGAAGGACTGATGGTAAAGGGGAAACTGCAATCCTTTGGCCACCTGAAGCCCAGAACTGACTCACTGGAAAAGACCCTGATGCTGGGGAAGATTGAAGGCAGGAGGGGAAGGGGATGACAGAGGATGAGATGGTTGGAGGGCATCACTGACTCAATGGACATGAGTTTCAGCAAGCTCTAGGAGTTGGTGATGGACAGGGAGGCCTGGTGTGCTGCAGTCCATGGGGTCACAAAGAGTTGGACATGACTGAGAGACTGAACTGAACTGAATCTAGCGATAAGCAACAAAAATGAAATAAAGGCACAGAAAGATAATATCAGATTTCAGAGTGTAAGTACTCTGAGCTAAAATGACTGCGACTTTTGAAATATAATAAATAGGCACAATTAACACCTTTATGGAAAATGGCCACAGGACGCTTTGCCCGTGTGTAGAAAAGAGTCCCACTGAGATGCTTTCGTCTTTGTTCTCGTTCGGTCCTTTCAGCTGTGTCCCTCCTGCTCTCTGAGGCCCCACGCACTTGTAGCCCGCCAGGCTCCTCTGTCCACGGGATTTCCCAGGCAGGAATACTGGAGTGGGTTGCATTTCCTTCTCCAGGGATCTTCCCAACCCAGGGAGCAAGCTCATCTCTGGCATCGGCAGGCAGATTGTTTACCGTTGAGCCACCAGAGAAGCCCTATCGAGATTCGCGTGGCCACCACAAACCTGAGTCCTGTTTCTGATACAGAATACTGCAAGGAACCTCGATTTTCCTCCCAGCGTCTCCTTTCTGAACATGTCTTATTAACTCTGTGTGTCTGGTGAGTACACGGGCAAGGTACGTGCAAGGCTGCGTCCATTTCTGGAGACTTAGGGGCTGCGATCTTTCCCAGGCTCGCCCCGGCCGGCAGCTGAATTCATCCCCTTGCCCTCCAAGGACCGGTGCCCCTGTTTCCACACAGACTGTCAGCGGGGGTCAGTCTTTCCTCTCAGAAGCCGCCCACGTTTCTCCTCCTGCTTCCCCGTGACTCCCCTCCTAAGGCTTCATTTGAGCTTTGCACGCAAAACACAGATCTCTGATTTGGTCACTCACGTTATTTAAATCATTTTCTGTTGCTCTCTTTTCTATTAAACCATAAATATCTTATGACTGCCTGCAAGTTAAACATGGGTCTGCTGTGAAGCTGTTATATAGAGAAAAACAACTTAGAAGTTTCGCACTCTTTCATAGCTTCTTCAGATCATCACTGAAACAGAGTGGTATTAAACATGGTCTTTCTTTCCCAATTATTGGATATTCCACTTGTAAATAACTATACAAAAATAAAGAAACTCCTTTAAATACTCCAACTAGTTTAAGAACATCATTTATAAACTTATTAATCCAAAGCTCTGCACTGCACGCATGTCCTCTTGCCCTTTTGCTGTCTACAGCCATCGCCACGCCCTGAATTTGCAAGTGCGTCAGGGAACCCTGGCAGGAGCTTGGACAGCAGCTCTGACTTACAGATGGCAAGCAGCTAGCACGTGAAAGACAAGTGGAAATGAACACGAGAAGTGGCAGAAGCCACATATTCCCCTGGGCTACTCTGATGCGCCTCTTCTTCCTCTAATGATGCAACTTAGGTGAAGCACACACACAGTGTGAGGGATGGATTTTCGGAATAAGATTTTAACTTTGGGGAAGAGTTCCTGTCTGATCTGGATTCCATGGCCAAGTTACCTGCTGGAAGTTACCACCCTTCGCCTCCCTGCTCATTGAATCTTTTTAAACAGTCTGTTAAAGCAAAGCTAAAGGGGCTCCGTTCATGTTTGCGCTCTCCAGGCGGCAACAGTGGTAAGGAACTTGCCTGCCAGTGCAGGAGACATGGGCGGCCTGGGTTGGGAAGGTCCGCTGGAGAAGGGCGTGGCAACCCACTCCAGTGTTCTTCCCTGGATAATCACATGGACAGAGGAGCCTAGAGGGCTACAGTCCACAGGGTCGCAAAGAGTTGGACACAACTGAAGTGACTCAGCATGCATGCAAATATAGAGATATATATCAGTTCAGTTCAGTCTCTCAGGCAGGTCTGACTCTTTGTGACCCCATGGACTGCAGCACACCAGGCCTCTCTGTCCATCACCAACTTCCGGAGTTTATTCAAACTCATCTCCACTGAGTCAGTGATACCACCCAACCACCTCATCCTCTGTTGTCCCCTTCTCCTCCTACCTTCAATCTTTCCCAGCATCAGGGTCTTTTCCAATGAGTCAGTTCTGGGCTTCAGGTGGCCAAAGGACTGGAGTTTCACCTCTAGCATCAGTCCTTCCAATGAATATTCAGGACTGATTTCCTTTAGGATGGACTGGTTGGGTCTCCTTGCAGTCCAAGGGACTCTCAAGAGTCTTCTCCAACACCACCATTCAAAAGCATCAATTCTTTGGTGCTCAGCCTCACATCCATACATGACTACTGGAAAAACCATAGCTTTGACTAGTCAGACCTTTGTCGGCAAAGTAATGTCTCTGCTTCTTAATATGCTGTCTTGGTTGGCCATAGCTTTTCTTCTGAGGAGCAAAAGTCTTTTAATTTCATGGCTGCAGTCACCATCTGCAGTGATTTTGGAGTCCAAGAAAGTAAAGTGTCTCACCGTTTCCATTGTTTCACCTTCTATTTGCCATGAAGTGATGGGACCAGATGCCATGATCTTCGTTTTCTGAAAGTTGAGTTTTAAGCCAGCTTTTTCACTCTCCTCTTTCACCTTCATCAAGAGGCTGTTTAGTTCCTCTTTGCTTTCTGTCCAAAGGGTGGTGTCATCTGCATATCTGAGGTTATTAATATTTCTCCCAACAATTTTGATTCTAGCTTGTGCTTCACCCAGCCCGGCATTTCACATGATGTACTCGGCATAGAAGTTAAGTAAGCAGGTGATAGTATACGGCCTTGACACACTTCTCTCCCGATTTGGAACCAATTCTGTTGTTCCATGTCCAGTTCTAACTGTTGCTTCTTGACCTGGATACAGATTTCTCAGGAGGCAGGTAAGGTGGTCTGGTATTCCCATCTTCTGGAGAATTTTCCACAGTTTGTTGTGATCCACATAATCAAAGGCATATTCAATAAAGCAGAAGTTGATGTTTTTCTGGAACTCTCTTGCTTTTTCTATGATCCAATGGATGTTAGTCACTTGATCTCTGGTTCTCCTGCCTTTTGTAAATCAAGCTTGAACATCTGGAATTTCTTGGTTCATATACTGTGGAAGCCTAGCTTGGAGAATTTTGAGTATTACTTTGCTTTTGTGTGAAATGAGTGCAATTGTGTGGTAGTTTGAACATTCTTTGGCATTGCCTTTCTTTGGGATTAGAATGAAGACCGAACTTTTCCAGTCCTGTGGCCACTGCCAAGTATTCCAAATTTGCTGGCATATTGAGCACAGCACTTTTAGAACATCGTCTTTTAGGATTTGAGATAGCTCCACTGGAATTCCTTCACCTCCACTAGCTTTGTTCATAGTAGTGATGTTTCCTAAGGCCCACTGGACTTCACCTTCCAGGATGTCTGGCTCTAGGTGAGTGATCACACCATCATGGTTATCTGGGTCATGAAGATCTTTTTTGTACAGTTCTTCTGTGTATTCTTGCCACTTCTTCTTGATATCTTCTGCTTCCGTTAGGTCCATACCACTTCTGTCCTTTATCGAGCCCATCTTTGCATGAAATGTTCCCTTGGTATCTCTAATTTTCTTGAAGAGATCTCTAGTTTTTCCCATTCTGTTGTTTTCCTCTGTTTCTTTGCATTGATCGCTGAGGAAGGCTTTCTTGTCTCTCCTTGCTATTTTTTGGAACTCTGCATTCAGATGGGTATGTCTTTCCTTTTCTGCCTTGCCTTTCGAGTCTTTTCTTTTCTCAGCTATTTGTAAGGTCTCCTCGGACAACCATTTTGCCTTTTTGAATTTCTTTTTCTTGGGAAAGGTCTTGATCACTGCCTCCTGTACAATGTCATGAACCTCCGTCCATAGTTCTTCACTGTATCAGATCTAGTCCCTTGAATCTATTTGTCACTTCCACTGTATAATTGTAAGGGATTTGATTTAGGTCATATCTGAATGGTCTAGTGGTTTTCCCTACTTTCCTCAATTTAAGTCTGAATTTGGCAATAAGGAGCTCATGATCTGAGCCACAGTCAGCTCCCAGTCTATTTTGTTTTTGCTGACTGTATAGAGCTTCTCCATCTTTGGCTGCAAAGAATATAATCAATCTGATTTCGGTGTCGACCATCTGGTGACGCCCAGGTGTAGAGTTGTCTCTTATGTTGTTAGAGGAGGGTGTTTGCTATGACCGGTGCATTCTTTCAGCAAAACTCTATCAACCTCATCCTGCTTCATTCTCTACTCCAAGGCCAAACTTGCCTGTTACTCCAGGTATCTCTTGACTTCCTACTTTTCATTCCAGTCCCCTATGACAACAAGCACGTCTTTTTTTTTGGTACACACACACACACACACACACACATTTAAGGCGTGTAGAGAGGGAAACACCAAAGCAACCCGAGTCACATCTCCTTCCCGCAGCGCAGGCGTGACGCAGCGGAGCATGGGGTGCGCCAGGCGGCACCCTCGGGAAGCTTTAGAGTCCTCCCCAGAGTCCTCCCCAGGACCCCCGCCTGCTTCTGCCACTCCCCCATCACACGTTCATTCCCCGAGGACTTCGTGTCTGACTCTCCAAGCATTACCGTTTACCCTGTTGTTGTCCAGCCGCCTAAGTCACGTCTGACTCTGTAAAGGTCCCCTAGATGGAGTCTTCTCTAAGGTGACGTCGTCCTGGAAGGTAAGCCTCAGCAGGAGCTAGTCACCAGCTGAGAACACTGCGTTGCTCCAGCAGGAAGACTGGGCTTTGGGGTCTGCTGAGAGCAGCACCGGGGGACTGAAGTCAGAGGTCCCCCCAGAGCTTCACGGGGGGCTAGTCCCGCCTTGGGGTCTGAAACCACCAAGGTACACATTGTTTGCTTGGGGGTTTTCTTCCTTTTTCTTTTCCCTCTATGAACATTCTGTTGCTTTTGGAATGGTGGCTTCGCCTGGGGACTCAGGTGAAACGCAGGTCGCTCTGGTGCCTGCCATCAGCTGACGTGAAAGGAGGCAAGGTTGTCAGCTAAAGACAAAGCCCTGGTTCCAGGGGGAGATGCTGGTCAGTAAACACTCCCTTATTTTAGAATTTCTGAATTCCTGAAACAATTTAACCCTTTCTGAAATGGTGAAAAAGTCAATCAGCATCTTATCATAGCTCAAGAAATGATTTTGACCTTGACCAAATTTTTGCAATTTGTCTTTTATACTAAAATGAACTCAACATGATCACCATCTAGAAAACCTCAAATTCAATTTTATTTTGAAATATAAGCCTGTAAACCCTTGGAACCCCATGTGTGTCAAATTTGGCCCTCCTCCCGAGGTCCCAGTTCTCACAGCTCCGCACGCAGACGTGCGGACAGCTCCCTGAGCATCCTGGCTGGAGCCGGAGGAGGCGCCCACCTGCCCAGCGCAGGTGCGGCTGTCTGTCACCTTTGGAGCGCGGCAGGTTTGCCTCCAAATGGCAGGTAAACAAACACACAGAAAATAGTTTTCCAGTGTGTTTTAGACTCCTGAATTGCAGATGACAGATTGTGGACCTGTATTTTTATTGTCACTATGCATGTGCAAGATGCTTAAAAAAACTCAGCTAATATGTGAGGTATTCATCTTACTTTCCAAAGCGCTTCTGCAGGAGAGGGAGAGATGAACCAGTGAAATCACAAAGGTGTGTTGAGTGCTGGTCCAGCAAACATGGACTCAATAGGCAATAATTAAAGAAATCCTGAAAAGGCAAGTGAGGTCATTGATTCACAGCCTAATAAAACGTAAATTCAACTAATTAATTTGACTTACCAGTTTATATAAGAAGTAAATCTAGAGTAACTTAGTGACCTCTGCTTCAGAGGAATAAAGGCTACTTAAGAGTATTATTATGAGCCATCAAAATGAATGAAACTATAACAAAAGAAAAATAGTCTAACGGTCAGTAGGTTAACAGGGACTTTAAATAAAGCGTAATTGTGTAAATTATTGGATCCTATGTTCTAGAATCCTGGCATGTTCTAGAACCTTATTGCTACTAGATGAGGTCAGTAAAGATAAAAACAAAACCAATGTGGCAGTTTGCTTTGGGCCAGATGGTTATTTGCTGTTTCAAATGTAGATTAACTACTGGAGGTGGGGATAGTAAAACTAACCAATATTGTGAATAAAACTGAAATTTTCTACATCAAAATATTTGTTACGTATCAGCTGATTTGATGACAGAGGAAGCTCACAGGAGAGAGAAACAAAAGGAAACACTTTACATGATTGCCAGCAATAAGTTACAGGTAGGACATCTGTGCTGAGGCTGACCGTTCAGATTCGGACTCAGGAGTGAACAGTTTACCGTGTCCAAGCACCAGGTTACCTTCTCCATGACCCCGAGAGCTCGGTTTTAATATTTCTTTTGCAGAGGCCCCAGTCCTGTACAAACACAAACCGGAACAGTTAAAGCAACCGCTGAGCGCCCCTGAGCTCGCAGTAAACTTGGCTCTGGCTCGAGACCTCCGCTCAGGTTTAATCTCGCTTTAACTCTGTTACAAAATGCAGTGCACGGGAAGCGATGCTGGGAGCAAGGGTCCGCCGAAAACACGAGAAGGAGGGCGAGACACGCCATCTGGGAAACCCAAAGGGCAGAATGAGAGAGGGGAGGACGGGGGTGGGCAGACCCGGGGGCTGACCAAGGCCAGCCGGGGGCCAGGGCGGCACGGAGGGCAGGCAGCCCGGCTTCCTGCAGTCCTCGCGAGGAAGCCCCGGGCTTCTCACAGGTGCCAAGGGCGCCAGGCGGCGCATGGGGCACGCGGCGCTGAGTGCCACCTACTTTCCCTGGGGCACCGGCTGTCGAAGGCCCTCTCGTTCCTGCCAAGGGTACACCTTCTCGTTTCCAGGAGACACGTGGTCCAGATTGGCTTGCAGCCTATTTGAAAGCCTTGCATCTGTGACCCTCAGGGGCTGTTGCTCATGCAGAGAAAGGGCGACGCTGAGCTCCTGACGCTCCTGACCGCTCAACGTCGCCTGTCGTCTCTGTGATCCCCTCCGCACGGTGTCAGAAGGACCTCTGTTCTCTCTTGACTTCTTGCTTCTTTTTGTTTAGGAAATGCTGTGCGCCTTCCCCTGAGAGCTGAGGAAGACCCGAGTCTCAATCAAGAACAGTCCTCTGACTACCGGGCACCCAGCGCCACCACTTCCAGAATTTCAAACTATGGTGAAGTCCAGATGGGTGGCCTAGAATTTTCCAAGCCTTTCTGACCCACTTTAGTGTGCTCACTTTACTGTATTAGGCCTGGAGTCACGAGAAGCAGCTGTTTGCACGTTTAGAAATCAAATATGACTGCTTCGGAAGATCCCAGCACCGTGGTCAGTGCTCCACGCACACCGCAGGTCAGACGAGGCATCGACTATCAAAGACAAAGCTGTCCAGCAGTCTGCAGTGACCTTCGCGGCGCGCTGAGCCGCTTCAGTCGTGTTCGACTTTTTGCAACCCAGTGGGCTATAGCCCGCTAGGCCCTCTGTCCATGGGATTCTCCAGGCAAGAACACTGGAGTGGGGTTGCCATGCCCTCCTCCAGAGGATCTTCCCCACCTGGGCACTGAACCCGGGGCTCTTATGTCTCCTGCGTTGGCAGGCGTGTTCCCAACCACTAGCACCACCTGGGAAGCCGCTTAATGACCTACATGGGAATAGAATCTAAAAAATAGGGATATATGTACATGTATGCCTGGGTCATTCTGCTGTACAGCAGAAACTACCACAACATTGTGAATCAACTGTACTCCAATAAAAAATAATTTAAAGAATCAAGAAAAAGATCAGTGCTAATAAGTCTATGAAAACCAAGGTCACATTTTATGTTATTTTTGCGTAAATATGCATGTGAGTGTGCTTATATTTCATACTGAAATGATAAGCATTAAGGTAAAGCTGTAGCTACTGAAGTTGAATTTCGGGGCTACTGACTGTGGGTGGGGTCGACAACAGGAAGCCAGCACCCTCTGTTGTTCTTTAAACAAAGACATTTCCAAGAGAACGTCATGTTGAAGACTGGAGAGAGAACACTGTTTTTTAAGGCTCTAGAAGAGAGGGATAAACAAGAAATGAGAACACTAGTTAATTTTATTTAAAAACTCGATGCTTCAACCAATTAAATTAATATTTGTTGACAAAGCCACTAAAATGGGCAAAGCTTGAACCAGCTCTTTCTGGCGATAAGCCTGAGTTAATTGCCCTTCGGGGGCGTGTAGCCCAGAAGATGAAAGTAACCCACGAATGTATAATAGACGACAGCGGTTGTGTACTAATATTCCCCACTTCAGATGAAAGGTGGAATATTTAGTGACTCAGTCTTGTGATGGTTATAGAACTAGTCTAGCTTTCTGTTTCTACTCAAGTCAATTTTGGAAAATGTATTTCTCTAGGAATCCAACCATTTCATTGAAGTTTTCAAAATTAATTGGCATAGAGTTTATCAGTGTATCTATTTGCACCAAAAGGAACGAAATGCCTAGGAATCAGTTCAGTTCAGTCGCTCAGTCGTGTCCGACTCTCTGTGACCCCAAGGACTGCAGCACTCCAGGTTTCCCTGTCCATCACCAACTCCCAGAGCTTGCTCAAGCTCAGGTCCATCAAGTTTGTGATGCCATCCAATCTCATCCTCTGTCATCCCCTTCTCTTTCCACCTTCAATCTATCCCAGCATCAGGGTATTTTCCAATGAGTCAGTTCTTTGCATCGGGTGGCCAAAGTATTGGGGTTTCAGCTTCAGCATCAGTCCTTCCATTGAATATTTATTTCCTTTAGGATTGACTGGTTGGACCTCCTTGCAGTCCAAGAGACTCTCAAGAATCTTCTCCAACACCACAGTTCAAAAGCATCAATTCTTCGGCACTCAGCTTTCTTTATAGTCCAACTCTCACATCCATACATGACCACTGGAAAAACCATAGCTTTGACTAGATGGACCTTTGTTAACAAAGTAATGTCTCTGCTTTTTAATATGCTTTCTAGGTTGGTCACAGCTTTTCTTTTAAGGAGCAAGCATCTTTTAATTTCATGGCTGCAGTCACCACCTGCAGTGATTTTGGAGCCCCCCAAAATAAATTCTCTCACTGTTTCTGTTTCAATGCCAAGGAGTAAATCTAGCCAAAGAGGGAAAAGATTTATACTCTGCAAACTGTAAGTCACTGACGAGAGAAGCCGAAGAGGACACGAGTGAATGGAAAGATACACTTTGGCCATGGATTGGTCATGGATTGGAACATGGATTGCTCATGGATTGGTCATGGATTGGAACATGGATTGGAGCATGGATTGGAACATGGATTGGTCATGGATTGGAACATGGATTGATTATGGTTTGGAACATGGATTGGTCATGGTTTGGAGCATGGATTGGTCATGGTTTGGAGCATGGATTGATTATGGATTGGAACATGGATTGGAACATGGATTGGAGCATGGATTGGTCATGGATTGGTCATGGATTGGAGCATGGATTGGTCATGGATTGGTCATGGATTGAAGCATGGATTAGTCATGGATTGGAGCATCGATTGGAGCATCGATTGGAACATGGACTGGTCATGGATTGGAACATGGATTGGTCATGGATTAATTTTAACAATTAATATTGTTAAAATGGGTCTTCCCTGGTGGCTCAGTGGTAAAGAATTCTCCTAAAAATGCAGGAGACATGGGTTCTGTTCCTGGTCTGGGAAGATCCCACATGCTGCGGAGGAGCTAAGCCAGTGCACCACAGCTGCTGAAGCTGAGGTCTGGCGTCCGGGAGCCGCAAGTGCTGAGCGCATGTGCTGTAGTGACCGAAGCCCACGCGGTCTGGAGCTCATGCTCCAAAGCAGGAGGAGCCCCTGCAACAAGAGCCCACGACCACAGCTGGAGAGGAGCCCCCGGCCTGTGACCAGAGGAGAGACCCCGCAGCAAAGACCCGGGGCAGTCAAAAAACTAACTAAAAAATTTAATATATTGTTAAAATGACCATACCATCCAAAGCAATCTGCAGATTTAGTGCAATACCTATCAAAATACCAATAGAATTTCTCACAGAACTAGTCATGAAATTAAAAGATGCTTGCTGCTTGGAAGAAAAGCCATGACCAACCTAGACAGCAGATTAAAAGCAGAGACGTTACTTTGCCGACAAAAGTCCTTGTGGTGAAAGCTGTGATTTTTCCAGTAGTTATGTGTGGATTTGAGAGTTGGACCCTACAGAAGACTGAGCTGCTGAAGAATTGAGGCTTTCAAACTGTGGGGTTTGAGAAGACTCTTGAGAGTCCCTCGGACTGCAAGGAGATCAAACCCGTCCATCCCAAAGGAAATCAGTCCTGAATATTCGTTGGAAGGACTGATGCTGAAGCTCCAGTACTTTGGCCACCTAATCCAAAGAGCTGACTCTTTAGAAAAGACTGTGATGCTGGGAAAGATTGAAGGCAGGAGGAGAAGGGGATGCCAGAGAATGAGATGGTTGGAGGGCATCACTGACTCAATGGACATGAGTTTGAGCAAGCTCCAGGAGATGGTGAAGGACAGGGAAGCCTGGTGTGCTGCAGTCCATGGGATCACAAAGAGCTGGACACGACTGGGTGACTGAACAATGAGAACAAACAAACACATATAGATAGATAGATAGATATATGATTTGCATAAAAACACAAAAGGCCAAATAGCCAGACAATGTTTCTTTAAAAGAAATTATTGAAATATACTTGCTTTACAATGCTGTGTGAGTTTCTGCTGTACAGCAACGTGAATCGGTGACATGTGTACATCCACACCCTCTTGTTTAGACCTCCTCCCAGTTAGGTCACCACAGAGCTCTGAGCAGAGCTGTCACGCTACCTGATTTCAGACCATCCTGGAAAGCTACAGTAATCCAAACAGTAGGGGACTGTCACAGAAGCAGACACAAGGATCAGCAAGAGGGAGCAGAGTGGAGAGCCCAGACGGAGCCCACGTGTACGCGGTCAGTCTACCTGCAACAGAGCAAGAAAGAATGCGCGGTGGGGGAGAGGCGGACTCTCCAGTAAGTGGTGTCAGGCAAATGGCTTCCACACGCCAGAAAACCCAACCGGACCACTTTCCCACGTCACGTACAGAAGCCCACGCCCAGTGGGGTAAAGACTGAAAATGAAGACCTGGAACTATAAAGCCTCTGGAAGGGAACAGAGGAGTGCACGCTCTGGCATCAGCCTTAGCAATACTTTGTTTTGGAAATGGCTCCTCAGGCAAGGGGAATAAAAACAAAAATTAACAAATGGGACTACATCAAACCAAAAACAAATGTTTACAGAGTGAAGGAAACTGTCCACAAAATGAAGAGGTAGCCTGCTGAATGAGAGGAGATATTTGCGGACGGTAAACCCAGTAAGTGGCTAATGACCAAAATATAAAAGAGCTCACCCAAGTCAACATCAGAACAACACCATCAGGAGATGGGCAGAGGCACAGACACTCTTCCGTGGAAGGAAGTCACAGGACTCTCAACAGCACTCATCATCAGGGAAACGCAATGAAACCCGCAGAGAGGTACGACCTCACACCTGCCGGCACGGCCGCCATCCAAAAGGCAAGAGACGGCAGGAGCGGGTGAGGCTGTGGCGAGGAGGGGGCTCTTGCCTTGTCGGGGGGAACGCCAATTGGTGCAGCCACTGTGGAAAACAGCAGGAGAGCCCTCAAAACTTAACATCTGCTGTCAACATGTGATCCAGCAATTCCACCCCTGGATATTTATCTGAAACAAAACCCCTACTAACTCCAAAATATATATGCACCCCAAAGTTCAAAGCATTATCATTTACAATAGGCAATCTATGGAAGCAACCTAAATGTTCACCCAAAGGTGAGTGGATAAAGAAGTCACACACACACACTCACACACACACACACACACATGCAATGGAGCAACACTCATGCCAAAACAAATAAAAATCTTGCCATTTGCAGCAACATGGAAGGATGTAGAGGGTAGTTTGCTAAATGAAATAAGTCAGGAAAGAATGCATACTGCGTGGTATCACCTCTGTGAAATTTAAAAGAAGCATAAATGAATAATAAGGTGGCACAGCCTGCCTGCCAGGGAAGGAAAAGCAAGAGCCCAGGTTTGATCCCTGGGCCAGGAGGACCCAGGGAGTAGGAAATGGCGACCCTCGCCAGCGTGTTTGCCTGGGAAACCCCGAGGACAGAAGAGCTGGGTGGGCTACGGCCCACGGGGTCGCAGAGCTGGACGCAACTGAGCGTGCTAAGTGGGAAATCTGCTCTTTCCAGACCCCGAATGCTGCTGATTTTTTTCTGCCTCTAAAATGCGGCTCTGGATTTCTAGCCCGAGAGGGCCTGACTGCAGCAGATGTGACGGGAATCAGCAGAGCCCACAGAGGTTGCCTGTCGAGCCCGCTTCTCAGGCATCACAGCCGCGTGTGGCCGTCAGAACGAGGAGGCCCCCTTAGGAAGACAGCGAGGCTCTGCTGTGCCAGGCCACGCGCCTGGGGTCATCACGAGGGAGGTGCGGGTCTCGGGAACGCCGTTCGCAAAGGCTGAAGTGCGGGCACTAGGATTGCTAAGGATGACTGTGCTCGCAGGGAACAGAGGCCATCCACGCTCTCGAGCGGCCCCTTTCTGCCCCCACCCGACCCCGTGAGGCGTCACAGCATCACCCCGTAGTGGTGGCGGAGGCAGTGTGCGCTGAGCCCCCGCGCCCGCTTCCCCAGCTCCACGGCGGGCGCCTCTGCTTGCGCTCCCAGCAGAGACCAAAATCCCATTTCCCCTGTGGCCCGCATCGTAAATCCAGGTCTCCAGCGTCCCCCAAGTCCAGCCCCTGCTTCTCGCGTCCGGCACTGCCGGCTGGGGGGCCGCCGCGGCTCCCCGCTCAGTTCTCCCGGCAGCTTTACAGAGTCTCCCTCGTCTGTTTGCTTCTCAGACAGTCTACATGCAGCAGGAAAGCAGAGCGACCCTTTGAAGAACCAGCGGCCGACCGCGTCGCACCCCTGCCCAAAGGCGTGAAATGGCCCTCATTTCATGGAAAATAAAAGGCAAATGCTCATAACTGGTCTACAAAGCCTGCACGCGGGGGCTTCTCTTTCCCTGTCTGGTCTCACAGCAGCTCCCCTCGGCTTCCCCGGGTGGAGGTCCTGCAGGCCCAGGGACAGGGCCCAGTCTCCCCGCTGCACCCCCTTTCCTCGGCGCTCTCGGGGATCGACGCCTGCGCCTTCGTCTCACTTAGAGCTGCGTCGCCCCCTTTGCCAGCCCCGCCGTCCTCCTGCTTCACGTTTTCTCCCGCCCTTTCCAGCTCCTGACGTGTGGAATAAGCCGGAGTCCTTTCCAGCCTCCACCCGGTGACGTGACCTCTGTGAGGTTCACACCTGCATCACCCACAGGGTGACGAGCACACGGCAGGGACTCAGAGCATCCCTGTTGAATGAAAGGAATTCAAAAATCTATTTGAGAAGGAGAGCGGTAAATGGCGGGCTGTCTGGAAAGCGCGCCTTCCAGAACGATGCGCGGCGCGCGTTCCCTGCCAGCCCCACGCGGAGCACCGCTCCTGCCGCCTGCGTCCCGCTTCAGGTCGGGTGGGCTTCGGTGGCCGACCGTGCAGTGTGCCTCCCTCTCTTACCCTGAGCTTGGGGACACCCTCTTCCTCAACACCAAGCTTGCAAACGAACACACGGGGCACGATGCCTTTGTATTACGGGGCCCCTCACCAGGGCCCTGAGATCACATGCGGGCGGACCCAGCAAGGAGGGCAGGCCAGGAGACTCGGTCCAGCCTCGCTGCCGCCGGTTAGCTGTGACCAGAGCCAGCATGTCGACCTCTGTAGGCTAGTTTCTACCTCTATTAGAAAGGTCGGTTTCGGCTGTGTGGATGTTAGCATCTCTTCCAGCATGAAGAATGTGCCTTTTTTTCTTTTTCAAAGAACAATCAGCCATGAACAAAATTAGGACTTATCTCCATAACCCTTGGTTTTCATGGAACTTACTGGGTTATTTGATAAAAACCCAAATCTACAAGGGTATCACAGGAAACGGTCTGCAGACCCTGCCATTCAGGGAGGTCTCAGAAAGATAGATTTAGGCCAGGCGGTTCCTTATACAATTCAGTCATGGCCGATCAGGGACCTTCACTAGTCAGGGAAGGGGCCTGGAGCCACACAACACGCAATGAATCTGTCGATTTCTTAAGAGACTGAAATCCCCGCTGAGAGGTGAGCCTGGCCTCTCTGTGGACCCTGCACTTATTTCCTACGAACGTGTCCACTGCCTGTCAGCTCTCCCTGGGTCTCTCCCGGGGGCTCTCCCTGGACCCAGAAGCGCGGCTAGACAGAGAGTGGTTCCGCTGAAGCAGGGTAAGAGGCAGGAGCGGCCCAGCCCTAAGGACTCTCCACGCACACACATGACCATCGACTCCTGGTTTGCAGTAATGTTGGTCTTTCTTAGCTTTTCCACTAACATGTCTTCCTAGAAGAAAATCAAACCAGCTGAAACTTCTAGAAAGTTGGAAATGCTCCCTTATTTGTTTAGGTTAATGGTGTAAGTTGTTAGAACAAAACAATTACATTCTAGGTGTCCAGGATCCACTGTCCAATGCTCGCGTGATGCCTTTTTCAGAATATGTTTCAAGGGAAAGAAAATCGTCATGGACCCCCATGTAGACTGCGCATGCCTGAAGGGGTCTTTGTGTCCATCCCGTGGGAGCCGGCACCTGGGCATGACTGTCCTCTGCCGGGCGAGTGCGGCCCGGGAATTACTCCAGCAACGCATCTTCAGTCATCCCTGCTGAAGGAGGGGGCGGAAGAGGAGGCCGGGCCTAGTTCCCATGGAGACAAAAGCGTTCATCTTTCACAAATGGTGATTCTCAAGAATTCTGGACTCCAGATTCTTCATCTGACAAAGATCTCCGCCTTTTCCAACGGGTAACACTGGTTAGAGTGTGAAGAACTGGTGTCAGGCTAACTCCAGGAGCCTGACCTTGTGGAATTCAGGGACGGAGGAGACGTTTACCAACAGCAAGAGAGCAAAGGGCAGAGCGGGCCTTCTCCCCCAGCCCTTTCTCAGGAGGTGGGGCCTCTCTCCTCTCCTCTCCCTTTCCGCCCCTGGAAGGAGCAGTCAGGACGGGTTGCAGGGCCTCCAGGGAGCCCTGTCCTAGGTGTGAGGCCAAAGATGGACGCGCCTGCCCTGGATGGGCAGCAGGCTCCGTCTGCAGAGAAGCGAGGGATGCTTCACACACCGAGCAAGGTCTCACAGCAGCTCCCCTCGGCTTCCCCGGGTGGAGGTCCTGCAGGCCCAGGGACAGGGCCCAGTCTCCCCGCTGCACCCCCTTTCCTCGGCGCTCTCGGGGATCGACGCCTGCGCCTTCGTCTCACTTAGAGCTGCGTCGCCCCCTTTGCCAGCCCCGCCGTCCTCCTGCTTCACGTTTTCTCCCGCCCTTTCCAGCTCCTGACGTGTGGAATAAGCCGGAGTCCTTTCCAGCCTCCACCCGGTGACGTGACCTCTGTGAGGTTCACACCTGCATCACCCACAGGGTGACGAGCACACGGCAGGGACTCAGAGCATCCCTGTTGAATGAAAGGAATTCAAAAATCTATTTGAGAAGGAGAGCGGTAAATGGCGGGCTGTCTGGAAAGCGCGCCTTCCAGAACGATGCGCGGCGCGCGTTCCCTGCCAGCCCCACGCGGAGCACCGCTCCTGCCGCCTGCGTCCCGCTTCAGGTCGGGTGGGCTTCGGTGGCCGACCGTGCAGTGTGCCTCCCTCTCTTACCCTGAGCTTGGGGACACCCTCTTCCTCAACACCAAGCTTGCAAACGAACACACGGGGCACGATGCCTTTGTATTACGGGGCCCCTCACCAGGGCCCTGAGATCACATGCGGGCGGACCCAGCAAGGAGGGCAGGCCAGGAGACTCGGTCCAGCCTCGCTGCCGCCGGTTAGCTGTGACCAGAGCCAGCATGTCGACCTCTGTAGGCTAGTTTCTACCTCTATTAGAAAGGTCGGTTTCGGCTGTGTGGATGTTAGCATCTCTTCCAGCATGAAGAATGTGCCTTTTTTTCTTTTTCAAAGAACAATCAGCCATGAACAAAATTAGGACTTATCTCCATAACCCTTGGTTTTCATGGAACTTACTGGGTTATTTGATAAAAACCCAAATCTACAAGGGTATCACAGGAAACGGTCTGCAGACCCTGCCATTCAGGGAGGTCTCAGAAAGATAGATTTAGGCCAGGCGGTTCCTTATACAATTCAGTCATGGCCGATCAGGGACCTTCACTAGTCAGGGAAGGGGCCTGGAGCCACACAACACGCAATGAATCTGTCGATTTCTTAAGAGACTGAAATCCCCGCTGAGAGGTGAGCCTGGCCTCTCTGTGGACCCTGCACTTATTTCCTACGAACGTGTCCACTGCCTGTCAGCTCTCCCTGGGTCTCTCCCGGGGGCTCTCCCTGGACCCAGAAGCGCGGCTAGACAGAGAGTGGTTCCGCTGAAGCAGGGTAAGAGGCAGGAGCGGCCCAGCCCTAAGGACTCTCCACGCACACACATGACCATCGACTCCTGGTTTGCAGTAATGTTGGTCTTTCTTAGCTTTTCCACTAACATGTCTTCCTAGAAGAAAATCAAACCAGCTGAAACTTCTAGAAAGTTGGAAATGCTCCCTTATTTGTTTAGGTTAATGGTGTAAGTTGTTAGAACAAAACAATTACATTCTAGGTGTCCAGGATCCACTGTCCAATGCTCGCGTGATGCCTTTTTCAGAATATGTTTCAAGGGAAAGAAAATCGTCATGGACCCCCATGTAGACTGCGCATGCCTGAAGGGGTCTTTGTGTCCATCCCGTGGGAGCCGGCACCTGGGCATGACTGTCCTCTGCCGGGCGAGTGCGGCCCGGGAATTACTCCAGCAACGCATCTTCAGTCATCCCTGCTGAAGGAGGGGGCGGAAGAGGAGGCCGGGCCTAGTTCCCATGGAGACAAAAGCGTTCATCTTTCACAAATGGTGGTTCTCAAGAATTCTGGACTCCAGATTCTTCATCTGACAAAGATCTCCGCCTTTTCCAACGGGTAACACTGGTTAGAGTGTGAAGAACTGGTGTCAGGCTAACTCCAGGAGCCTGACCTTGTGGAATTCAGGGACGGAGGAGACGTTTACCAACAGCAAGAGAGCAAAGGGCAGAGCGGGCCTTCTCCCCCAGCCCTTTCTCAGGAGGTGGGGCCTCTCTCCTCTCCTCTCCCTTTCCGCCCCTGGAAGGAGCAGTCAGGACGGGTTGCAGGGCCTCCAGGGAGCCCTGTCCTAGGTGTGAGGCCAAAGATGGACGCGCCTGCCCTGGATGGGCAGCAGGCTCCGTCTGCAGAGAAGCGAGGGATGCTTCACACACCGAGCAGCGCGGCGTCTGCGGGCCGCTGCTGCTGCTAAGTCACCTCAGTCGTGCCCGCCTCTCTGCGACCCATAGACGGCAGCCCCCCGGGGTCCCCGCTCCCGCTGGGTGCTAATGAGTCAGTGCGAGTAAGGAAAGTGAAAGTGCTGACTACGGAAAATCGGGCCTGTCTACTCCCAGAGAACCGAGAGACTCCTCTGGGGGAAGGCACGCGTCTTCCTGGGAGCAGCCGTCGCGGGAAACTGCTGAGGCCACACCGCAGGCAGCGGGAGCGGGCCCGGGGCGAGCCTGCCCTGCTCCCCACTCCGCGTCTGCCATCACCACGGGGAGACTGGGCGAGTGCTGATGGGAGACACCCAGCGAGGGAGACCCCTCCACGGTGCAAAAGACAAGGGCCGTGCGCAGCGGCCGGCCCACCGGGGCTCCGGCCTCAGCCCCTGCCTGCGTCTCCTGCAGCCGTGGACGCAATGAAGCCGCTGGTTATTTTCTCCCAGTTCACCAAGGTCAGGCAAAACTATTGCTGGGAACAGAGAGGGGTTCCCGGTAAGTAGCGCCGGGAAGTGTGTCCTGAGTTGCTGGTAATTTTTAATCCTTCTGTGAGTGTCCCCTGAGTTTCATTCCTTTGGGAAAACTATGCGGATGAGCTCAGTACCGTGGAAGCACAGACTGACCCCAGGGTGAGGTTAACTGTGAGGAGCCTGAGTCCCCTCAGGGGCTGGGTGGGTCTGAGGATCTGCCTATGCTCCCGACGGGACCAGCCGACATCACAGACCCGGTGAGACCATCTCTAAGGTCTCTCTAATGTCAGCCAACTATAACCCGGCTGACTGCGGCCAAGACCTCAGTCTGTGCTCCGTAGATGTGAGCAGTCAGAGAAAAGCCTAAGACGTGGGGCAGGGGCCCAAGTTAGCATTAAATTTAGTGTCTCCTGATGGACATGAGTCTGAGTGAACTCTGGGAGTTGGTGATGGACAGGGAGGCCTGGCGTGCTGCAGTTCATGGGGTCACAAAGAGTCGGACACGACTGAGTGACTGAACTGAACTGGGAGCCGGAAGGAATGTCACAAAGGAAACCACCAAAGGAAGTGAGAAAAGGGAAAGAGCCCCAAATACAGTCAGAGGAGGTGAGAACTCGCAGGGGCCTGGGGTGGGGTGAGCAGGGCCCCGGAAGGGCCGTCTCTCAGAGCTTGACTATTAGGTGACCATACTGGGAAACTCTAAGCTGATGGCATTTTCCATTTTAGGGCCCATATGCATCCCTAGTGCCTGAGGGCATTACAGGGCACCGAATAAACAGACCAAGATTATTAACAAAACAGCCCTCACCTTAATTCTACATGCTGTATGGTGTTAATCATGTAAAATAGGAGCAGTCTTGCTTAATAGTCCAACAGGGCTTCCTGGTGGCTCAGACAGTGAAGAATCCGCCTGCAATATTGGAGACCTAGGTTTGATCCCTGGGTCGGGAAGATTACAAAACAGCCCTCACCTTAATTCTACATGCTGTATGGTGTTAATCATGTAAAATAGGAGCAGTCTTGCTTAATAGTCCAACAGGGCTTCCTGGTGGCTCAGACAGTGAAGAATCCGCCTGCAATATTGGAGACCTAGGTTTGATCCCTGGGTCGGGAAGATCCCCTGGAGGAGGGCATGGCAACCCACTCCAGTATCCTTGCCTGGAGAATCCCCATGGACGGAGGAGCCTGGTAGGCGACAGTCCATGAAGTTGCAAAGAGTTGGACACGACTGAGCGACTTAGCACAGAACAGCATAATAGTCCAGCAAGTGATACGCTCTGGTAAATGTTCCATAAATAGTTTTTAAAAAACATGCATTCTATGGTTGTTGTGTGTAGTAATTTTCTGTGTTCCTACTTAAATAATCTGCTTGTTTAATTAGAATGGACATATGCTTAAGTATTAGACGGTGATTAGAATTTATCTATTTCTCTTTTGGAAGGTTTACTTTTGGCAATTATTTTGCTGATGTTTTCTTCAGTTCAGTTCAGTTCAGTTCAGTCGCTCAGTCGTGTCCGACTCTTTGCAACCCCATGAATAGCAGCATGCCAGGCCTCCCTGTCCATCACCAACTCCCAGAGTTCACTCAGACTCACGTCCATCGAGTCCGTGATGCCATCCAGCCATCTCATCCTCGGTCGTCCCCTTCTCCTCCTGCCCCCAATCCCTCCCAGCATCAGAGTCTTTTCCAATGAGTCAACTCTTC